>JAPWDM010000011.1:16727184-17097184 GCA_035578155.1 Brachynemurus nebulosus | reverse complement strand
GTAGATACCTAACTGAGATGAATTTACTTTTTTAAATTTTGTAAAAAATACTTAGTATTTAACGTAACTTTTGTATTCGTTGGAAATAAAATAAATCCAGAAAAAGTTATAAAAAGATTTTTTGTAAAAATGACATTAAACTTTACCGTCACAATTTAGTTACCGTGTCACAGTAACTGTCACACCCCTCTAACATGAAACGGGATGTAATTAAACAGATTGATAATATTCTGCGCCTTCTAAATTCTTCATGTAAATATGTACATTCTTTATGCATGTATATGATAGTAATGTTGGTACAATTCTTATATTTACAAAACTGGCAATTTTATCTAGGTAGATGATTACATAGAAAACATTTTCTTTTCTCATTTAAAAATTTGACATATTAATTATTTTGGTTATTAGTACCGCCGTGCCGATGTGGATATTACAGAATCTATACCTACTACAACCGGTTCGCCAAATGAAACCACCGTGAATCGGCCCACCCACTAGGTCATCGGGTTCATAACTGACATGGTGATCTACGGCAAGCGAGTCACTGCCATGCATCGCTACAAAGTATTTTATAAGTTACACTTTCTTTGAGTTTATTTCTCTCTCTTGCCTATTGGATGATTGCCTATATTCAAGGGCAAGTAAGTAGGTACATTGTGTGTAATCAGGGGGCCAGGACGATATATGACACAGACGTAGGTATGTATGGATGTCACCTGAACTAAACGAGAAAAAAAATTTCAATATGTAGCAACATTGGGAATTATAATGGAACTATTGCAATTAATATTAATATTTTTTGGCACGCAATTATAATTATATTATTTGCATAGAAAATATAATTGACCTGTTAACTGACGTACATTAACAATATTAATTTTATGAAAAAATTTAATGTATGCGTTTAAATTATTTTATTAGATCCCTCGTATACGTGCTGGCAATAAAATTAACTAATTCGTTGACAATAATATAATAATACATACATATACATATGTTGTATTTATTAGTATTCCGTATCAAAATTGACAAAACAGAACCCTCATGGAATCATTTCGGTGTCTGTCCGTCTGTCACAGGCGATTTTCTCAGAAATTATTTAAGGTGAAAATTTGATATTCAGTACAGAGTAGAGAGCTAATTGTAGATGTGAAGTAGGATACTGCGACAGGAATATTTTATATTACATAGTTACAACTGTAATGGAAAAACGCATTCATGATTTTTATATATCGTTTTCGTAAATCTTTTGGTATGTAATCTTATTACTTTGATCTTACTACCTTTACTATAGAAACGCTGTAACCTTACTACTTTAGATACAGAATCGCAGTAACTTTTCTACTTTTGGTACAGAACCACTGTAACTCTATTACTTTCGGTATAGAACTGCAGTGACCTTTTAGTATAGAAATTTGATAGACAAAAATACTGAAGAGGTAGATCTGAAAAAGATCTTTTTGTATGATACAATGGTAATAGTTTTGTAATACATATTTGTAAAATTGTAATTCTGCGGAGTGTAAAACTCCACGACAAATTTTTAATTCATGAAGTAAAACCAGTCTAAAGTTTTTGATTTTATAAAATCAAGTAGCGACGCAAGGTCTTCAGAAACGCGGAGGCCTAGTACGATTCATCGTTTGCACCGCTCTCGAGCCAGCCCTATTTATTATGATTCGATTTTATTGTAATTTGGGCCTTAGTCAGTGACAACCTCGTGGGGTTTTAAGTGTTAAAACGTACACAAATATGTAGGCCGACTCTAAAAGGTTGAATTAAGTTTCTACACCAGTGACAGCGAATCACTGACACACCGGTCACAAACTGACCCGCGTCATCGTTTTAAATGATTCAATACTGTCTTTTGATTATTTCTCAAAACAAATAAGCGTAAGCTAGCAGCTTGTAGCTAGATAAGCGTAAGCATTTCGTGCTTCATTTTGAATACACGAGAGAGAGAAGGAGAGAGGTAGAGAAATACTACGAGAGAGATAGGTGGTCATCCAAGAGCAATCTCTCTCGGTATGCTTGGCACACTTTCCAGTGGTAAAATGATACTTTTCAAACATTAAACATATTTCTTTTTCTTTTTGCAAATTTTAAATTTCTTCTACATATTTGTTCCCCTGGAAAAAACTAAACTCAAATAATCTCCGCTAACAATTTACCCTCAGTAATTAATTAATTTAACCCAAATTGTGTGTAAACAAACCCATAAAGCTTTACAAAATATATAGATGTATACAAGTAGATCAATAACTTCTACTGCATAAGCAGATTCTGTACTTGAAAATATATGTATTTGTTACATAATACATAATTATACAGTAACGGAATACGTGTAATTCTAAATTATTGAAACTTTCTTTTGAAACTTCCAGTCATTAGTAAATATTATTAATTATCGCCTTAAATGAAAATTAAAATCTTACATTTTCCTTCAAACTTCCATTTTTACAAGTTACAATACAACAACAAACCTGTAATTGTCTAAAAAAAATTAAATATTTCCTTAAAAAAATGATTTGATTACACTACACATCTAAAATAATACTAAATGACAGACATATTTGAAACTGTTGACCACAATTTTTTGACCATAACTAATAGGCAACCAAAAATGAACAAATAGCTATCTCTGGTATACTATATTAATATGTATATTATATTTTATACTCTGAGATTGTACCATGACACAGTAAATGAAAAAATTACGCTTTATAGCCATCATGTTGAATTAATTATCATTTTATATGTTAATATTTAATGTCACTGTCGAGATTAAAAAGAATTCAACAAAACCTGTTTTATTAAAGCCTCCTTTGAAGTTGTAGGGTTTAATATTGGTTTAATATTTTTCAACGTTCTAACAAATAAGAATTTCGTTTTAAAAAAAGTCAGATTTATAATTATATTGGTAAATTTAAAATAGTTAAAATCGAATGTATTGCAGGACTTAATAAAATAGTTTCTGGTCTTATTACAAAAATCTAATTAAATGGAGTGAGTAATATTTTGAAAACAATGTGAAGGGCTTAAAATTTAAATCATACTACTCCATTCATGAGTAACAATTAATTAATACCTTAATTAGTTTAACACCGATTTTATTGGTTAGATATGCAACAGCTAAGTCTTAGGCATCTTTTGTAATAGTATGAAAATTAATGTCGCAATATTTTTTTACATCAGTACATGTTAAACATCTAACACCTAAGTGTAGTTAAATGATAGTTAAGTTTATACGTATTAGGCTAAGGTCATATTGGAAGCGGATACGTACGACTTAATTTGTCTGATGTAGTCGTGAGACTATTGTCGTCAGATAAAGTGGTCACACTGTCAGCGTATACTTACATAAATTTATTTTAAAAATGAATCTGTTAAGAGATTATTTGTTTCTCGATAATAATATAATTGATTATTATTTGATGAAAAATACGAATGGAAATTTTTGTGCTTATAAATTATACAATAGAAGGATCTACTGGTGATGAATGTAGGAAATTATTTCCACATTTGAAAATAGATAAAAATAAGTTTTTTTTAATATTTTTGTATGAACGAAGGAAGATTTAATGCTTTCGCAACCTCTTACCAAAGTTTTCTACAAATTTCTCTATTATAGTATCGTTTTTTTGTTCCATTTCAAAAACGAGAATTATTAATTTTCCTATATCCATTTAAATGTATCCTTAATTTATCAAATAATAAGTTTTATAAAATTGTAGTTTGGTACTACAAAAATTGTAACAAATGAAAATACCCGTTAAAATTCAAATAATATTCATAAATTGTAATACTTTTACTTAAGTTGCCTATCTTCTTTATCTTCTACACGTACGACTAGTGCGAAAAAAAACAAACTTTTTTGATTCAATATTTAACACTGACGACTACGTAAGTGTGAGCAAGAATAACTCGTATCTAGTGTGACCACCTTCGTTCATTTGCATTATTTGTTTCAATCTGACGTGTACGTACAAGTACGCGCGAGTGATTTGTCGTACGTACCCACTTCCAATGTGACCCTAGCCTTAACCTGGCTGGCTGTGGTAATCGATTACCCCCAGTAGTATCTACAACTGTTATCTGAAAAATTATTTGATTAATTCAATAGTTTATTCGTAATAAAAATGACAACTCTCAAAAGACTCATTCTGCATATGAGAGGTTTCGCTTTCATAGGTAGAAATATGAAGAAACTATGGGACTGAAACAGACCGATCGACAGAGAGACAGCCAGACAGACATGACGAATTTATAAGAATCCCAAAATTTATTTCTTTGGAACTATAAAAATTATTTTACCTTGTCCCAGCTGCTGCGCCCTTTTATTCAAAGTCATTTTTTGCAAAACTTTAACATGTGCTATTGCATGGAAAGTATATGTAAATAAAAACTTTCAAATGCTTCTATTGTAAAATTATAAAAATGTTACGTAACACCTTCATACACTCATGTCTTCAATTTTTGCATGCCTTTTGTTCAAGAACTTTTTAGACCACTACTGTGGGTAAATAATCCATGTCCGCATCTTCAAATATTAAAAAATTAATTTTTCAAAATAACAATAATATTTTTTTGAATTATCCATAGTTTTATTATAATTTTAAAAAACGTTTAATACATGTTACTTTTCCTAAGCTATAAACTTTTAAATTTAATCTATATGCATATATCTTTTACATACTTGCTCAATAACTTATATATATATATATATATATATATATATATATATATATATATATATATATATATATATATATATATATATATATATATATATATATATATATCATCTTTCAATTAATTTTATAAAAAAAAAGAATATATATATATATATATATATATATATATATATATATATATATAACAAATTTCAGCATAAAGAAGGCATATAATATCTGTTAATCAACTTTGCAAAACAAAAGAAAAGTTTGCCGAAAAAGTAATTAATTTTTCAATTAAGAAAAACTGAAATATTTAAACTTTTCTAAAGCATATTTTTACATATTAAGTAACAATAAGACAACGTACTGACATATCAATAATAATACAGTGAAAGTCTGAATAAGTTTATAACATGTTTGCAACTTTTTCAAGGGTTTTTAATTTAAGTTATACAGCTTAATAATTTAAATTGTTACAGTAATCGGAAAACTTAAAAAAAATTAATTTCTACCCTACACGGGGAGAAAAATCATATAATTTTTGTAGATAAAATTTCAGAAAAATTACCATGCTCTCTTATAATGCGTGCGCGATCGAAGACCAAAGTAAGACCGACCGATCATGTAAATATTATTAAATTGAAACGTAAGTCATGGCTTCATAAAAATTGTTGTGCTAGCATGGTAAAATTTAATGTGCTAACACAACTTCTATCACATTCTTATGCATATATGTTATAGTTTAATTCTTGTTGTCGTACTCTTTCATTTGCGCATCTGACCCGCAACCTTATGTTGCTTGGGCTGTACGCACGACCTTCGATTCCTTATGATGCATACAAAATGATTGGCGACAATATATTCTAATACTGAATATAGTGATGTAACAAAATGATGAATTAAACGGTGACCGTCCTGTAAGACATTCTAATGAATACTGTTTCCACACCACACCACACCAGCAGTGACCAGCCTGGCTATGTTACTTGCCACACCAGTCTGGCTATGTGACCTTCATGTATGATTGTGTTGATACCTTCTGAAGCCTGCCTCGCTATGTGACAGCGTTGACACTATTGCGTTGAGCTAACATTCTATCCTTAAAATTTTCTATGATTAATTATAATTTTTATATTTTTACCGTATACAAAATTGAATATGTTCGCCTTTTACACGTCGATTGTAGTGCTGAGCACAGTAATTTTTCTATGAATTTTATCTCCATGTACGGTAAATCAGGGCCAAAAGAGATGATAAAAGAGTGAATTGAGACAATCAGTAGGGCTGACCAAAATTGAAATTGAAATATAATTTCGAATTTTTTGAATTTCGAATAATACTGCATAATTTTGTGTAAAAATAAACGTAAAATCAGTAAATTTATGAAGTATAGAAGAATCCTGTTTAATGTGTTTATACAAATCTGGAATAACTTAATAATCTTAAAAGTGTTCTGTTCTATGTTCCAATACATTCTTTTCACCTGTTCGTAATTACCTCACAATTGTGTCTTTATATTTGACATAGCCAATGGCGTCGCAAGACCAAGATGAGGAGTGGGCAAGATAATTTTTGCGAGGCCGCCTTTAATTTTCCTTTTGAAATTTCTGTTTTAAAAATTAGGCGACAATCAAAAAAAAAAAAAAAAGAATGATAAATAGTTACTTGTGATGCCCCTTTAATGGCGAGGCCGTGGACGTGGGACACATCGCCCACGCCTAGCTACGCCACTGGATATAGCGCCCCTATTAACCTATGTGTTATCTCTTTACCCACTTCTTTTCCGTCCCTATTAAACCCCAACTTAACTCAAATGTTAAGTCCTCATGATTTTCTCCTCATGAAGTTCCCTTTTCTCATATTACATGTTTCAAAATATCAAAAAATTTGATTAAACGACAATTGATTAACACGACAACATATTGATTTTATATTAAGTTTTCAAAAAACAAAAAGCAGTATTATCTGAAAATGTCACTTTAAATTGATATTTTACTATCCAGAAGAATAATTATTCTATTAGGTATAGTTTAAGAAAGATATACATATGTTCGCCTTTATGTCAAGTATTTTTAAACCAAATTTATGAATAACTTTTTCCGGCTTGTCCCGATTCATCCCGGGTTACGGTAGTGCACAAAAAATCTGTCTTGACATTTTTTTACCATATCTGCATATACATTACGTTTGTAGTAAATTTAAACGAAACATCAGTGTAATAAAAACATTTTTTGTATAATGAAATTTAATACTTTATATTATAACAAACAATAAACAGGAGATTGCTTCGACACAAAATGCTGTTTATTATTAATATTATAATGTTGATGCCACATATTTTTATAATATGACTCATTAGCAAAATTATGTATGTGTAGATCGTTATAGAACAAAAACAAAACTCATCCTGAAACCAATATTCACAGTCAGTCACATAGGTAAGTGCTAATTATAATAAATTTTTATTCTCTGTTTTTTAATTAATTATTAAACTTGACTGAAATATGTCAAATTTATTAAAAAGAATTTTTTTTAATATTCAACAAAAGATGGTGAGTTAGTTGATGACTGTTTACCAGTGATATGGCTTCGGCTTGGTGTGGTTCCACATATGCATAAAATACTAACTTCCGTCCATATTCATTAACCTAGAGCGTGTACATTAAAGCTGAGCGTCCACTAGGTCGCAAACGCGGCGCGGAGCAACTTCGCTATCAAGAAAAATACGTGTGAATAAATACAGACCTATCCAGTAGATTGACAGAGCGGCTCGCTCTACCATCAGGTTTAATTATTAACCCTAGAATCATACGTTGGTCTACGAGTCAAGTTAATCATACATCGACGTCGTTTCGACGAATGGACTTTTTACGGGGTGTTTTAAAGTTTATTTGCAAAAAACATTTTTTTACATAACAATACTACAAAAACGAACAAAATATTTAAAAAAATTGGATTTGGAAAAATTTCTTAATATAAATATTTATTAATTTTTTTAATCTTTTTATCAAAGCATATTTTCACTATAAAAATTAAAAAATAGATAAATACATCAGTTGTACCATAAAAGATGTTTTTCAAATAATTAATTTATGAATTATTATGAGTCAGTGGACATGTGTGACTTTACAGAATGTGAAATTTCTCAGTCATAAATATTCCTATAGAGTATAGATATGTAGTTATTTCCCCATTAGGCACATTTGTAAATTTTCTAAAATTTGTTAGTAATTTTTCGAATAAGATCTCAAAAAATAATAAAAATTAAAATATTTTCCACAAAATAAATTGTTAACCTTTTATTAAGTCACTTGAAACGCATTCTTTAGTTTTCGATTCAATATATTAAAACTTCAGTATTATGTCGTTTCTATAAGTCAAACAGCTGTAATCATCTTTCATATTATCATAATCATTGAATAAATTAATTATAACATTCATATCTTTAATAAATTTTAGAAAAATTAGGAAAACTTTTATATGTGGAGTACAAAATCTTTAAAAAAAAATATAAGTTAATCATACATCGTCGTCCTTTTGACGTCGTCCTTTTCACAGCAAGCAGGTACCGACAAGTTGTAGTATTGGAGCAGGTAGAGAAGTTCGTTCGTCGTTTTGACGAGTATGTATGATTCTAGGGTTAATTATGAGCTACATAACAACTAAAAATGCTATGCGGTTTGTGTATAACTCTATTAATATTAAAAAAATATATTTTATTTTTTCAAATTTAATACGCTGTAGCTCAGAAAGGAGCGATCTTAAACCTATTCTTATTTAGGCTATTGACTATGTACAAAAAAACAGGGTGAAAAGGAACTAATTTGTAACAGGTGTTTTATTGTTTCATATGTTTAGTTGTACCCCACAGATGATAAATTCACAAAGTGCTATTAAATCTAGGCGTGCGTTTTTACGAACGGCGTAAACTTATCGACGCTTACGTTTTTTAACTATAACTCAAAAACTATGCATTTTTCGTAAATACACATGATATGATTTTTTGTAGAGAATTAAATTTCCTATCGAAATGGCACTTTATGAACTCAAAAAACTTTTTTCTCAACAAAATAAGTCAAAAAAACTATTTAAAAAAGCTTAAATTTTTCAATTTTTCTTTTTTTTTAAATTTTTGAGTAGTACTTTTTTCTGAGTGAATTCAGGTATAGGGATTGGTTCACAAAAAAGGAAGCTGATGTAATTCCCGTCAGAATGGTGACGGATAAAAATACTTTCGATAAAAACCGGCTGAGATACAGTCGTTCAAAGTTACTTACTTTTTTACAATTTTATTATTTTTGACTTTTATACTATGTTATTTGTAATTTTTACACGCAAAAATTATTTTTATTCAGTATAAAAATTATTTCTGCTTTATCAGAGACAACGATAAAAGTGTTTGCTAAAAATTTTGATATTCATATGATCTTAGGTATAAAATAAAAACTTTAATATTGTACTAATTTATAGTTCAAATATTTTTTTAAAATTACATGTACCTATTATATTTCTCCTATAATGTTTTCAAATTCAATATCAATATCTTCATCAACATCGTTTTGGACATCTTCTTCTGTAATTTCTGGAACATCCGCGTTTTCACAACTTAGGGCCATACATCCTTTGCAGAACATGGAGCAGCTAATTCCTAATTTTCTACAGCCGCAATTTCCGTGACAACCTTTTATACACCCGCAAGCTATTTGCTCCAATAAAGTCTGCGGTGCAGGAGGTTTTGTTGTTTTAATTGGCACTAATCCATTTTTAGATTTTTTCCAACCCCACTCAAATGGATTTAAAATATTTCCTTCCCACAGTTGAATTTGGTCGTACGTCCTTAAACCGTGATATTTAGTGGCATCAGAAGTTGGTGACAAATTGACTAGAGAAAATTTTGAGCGTTTTGATAATTTTTGAAAAAGTTGTAACCGAGAATTACTTAAACTGTTGGCCTTAATGTCATAAAGAGAAATTACGATTTAATTCTATTACGTAAATTGCGGCTGTAGAAAATTAGGAATTAGCTGCTCCATGTTCTGCAAAGAATGTATGGGCCTAAGTTGTGAAAATGCGGATGTTCCAGAAATTACAGAAGAAGATGTCCAAAACGATGTTGAAAACATTATGGGAGAAATATAATAGGTACATGTAATTTTTAAAAAAAAATCTGAATTATAAATTACTACAATATTAAAGTTTTTATTTTATACCTAAGATCATATGAATACCAAAATTTTTAGGAAATAATTTTATCATTACCTCTGATAAAGCAGAAATAATTTTTGTACTGAATAAAAATAATTTTTGCGTGTAAATAGTTATTTTCGATACATATGCGTAAAGAGAGGTATTCTAGTAGGCTTAAATTCGGGCACGAGTCTAAGGGACTGATGTATACACAACGAGATCGAGTGCGCAAGCGCACGAGATCTCGTTGTGTATACGTCAGTCTCTTTAGCGAGTGCCCCAATTTAAGCCTACCGGATACCTCTCTTTACGCATACGTATCGAACATAATTTTTTATAACGACGGCTTCTAAAGTTTAATAGAGAGAAAAAAATTAATTATTTTTAAGCAATTTTTATTAATTTGTAGAACGTTGTTGTTTTTTTTTATTAATTTGTTGATCGTTTCCATGTTAATTTGAATATGGTTATCACTGATAAATGAATATCATTATTTTCTCGCATAGTTTTAGCTACTTTCACGCACACTTGTACTTTCGCGCACAGTTACTGTCATTTGTTTTACAATGATATAAAAAACTGCTCTTTACGCCCACTACACAACGCTCGAATATTGAACTTTAGAAGCAGGTGTTATAAAAAATTACAAATAACATGGTATAAAAGTCACAAGTAATAAAATTGTAAAAAAAGTAGGTAACTTTGAACGACTGTATCTCAGCCGGTTTTTATCGAAAATATTATTATCGGTCATAATTCTGATGGGAATTACATCAGCTTTCTTTTTTGTAAACCAATCCCTATACCTAAATTCACTCAGAAAAAAGTACTACTCAAAAATTTAAAAAAAAAGAAAAATTGAAAAATTTGAGCTTTTTTTTAAATAGTTTTTTTAACTTATTTTGTTGAGAAAAAAGTTTTTTGAGTTCATAAAGTGCTATTTCGATAGGAAATTTAATTCTCTATAAAAAATCCAATCATAAGTATTTACGAAAAATGCATAGTTTTTGAGTTATAGTTAAAAAACTTAAGAGTCGATAAGTTTACGTCGTTCTTAAAAACGCACGCCTAAATTTAATAGCACTTTGTGAATTTATTATCTTTGGGGTACAACTGAACATATGAAACAATAAAACACCTGTTACGAATTAGTTCCTTATTCAACTACATAGTCAATAGCCTAATTAAGCAAAATATTATTGTTTTCTTTCTAAACATCCAGTTACGATTTAGCTCATTAATGACCCTCACATACTCACCCATCATACTCATCCCGTATATCGTTAGAAATATTGACATTAAAGAAAAATAACAACCTTTCCTTGATGGAATACATTTTTCGGTTGGGCATTCACAATTGAACAAAACTTGATATGGTAGAAAAGTTGAGTTTATCGTCGAAGAGGAAAAAAAATATTTACAAAAATGATAACGATACATACTTCCGTTAACTGACGTGACAACAGTTGGAAACATGTCCACATTCATTGGAAATGTACTTGTATTTCTCGTAAAAATTTACTTCATTCGCTCTCTTTACTATGAAAATAAACAGGCATATAGGTATGTCCACGTCTACACTGACTTAAAAGCTTTTCCGATTAACAAAGAACTGAACAGTTAGATACGTATATAACAACATAATATGATCACATTCCTAACATACGAAAGCAACTTTTTTTTTGAAAATTATAAGCGTATGAAGAATTGAAGAGACCGTGCAGCATAAAAGTTCTCCTTGGAATAAACTTGAATGTTATCGTTCTATCTCCACAAATAAAGCAAGATTGAGACATCAAATCGATACTATGATATCAATACAAATAGTAATTTTGATATAATTTTGCTTAATATATAGGGTAAAAGCCCCTATACTCGAACACGATTCAATACTCGAACAGTTTTAATATTTTATATATTAATGAAGTTATTTCTGTTATTTCTGAAAAAAAAAAAACCCGATAAATATCAAAACTGTTCGAGTACTGAATCGCGTTCGAGTATAGGGGCTTTTACCTTATATAAAATATAATAATTAATCACAGATGAGACAGATCAAGCCTACATATAAAAAAGTGTAATCCGAAAGTTGCAATAAGTAACAATTTACACCACTACTGATTCGTGAAATATAAACAGAAAAAAATATAAAGTGTGTCGTATTTAAGTGTAAAAATTCTATTGAATAAACAATTTATCAAAATAAAGGGATATCTTTCTTAAAATAAATAAATTTATTTTTGATTGTCCGACATAGGTCGGCCATCATAGTACATATAGTATATGTATGCGAACTGCATACATCATCATCGGTATAATTATCATACAATACATTCGTATATTCGTGTCCATACTCCATACATCATGTGTTTTGATTGTATGTGTGCTGTGTCTACGTCACTCGCTGGTGACAACGGGCACAGTTTGGCAGACTACTAGTTTGACCCCTTGTAAATAATATAGTATAACTATATAACAGCAATAACATTATTAACTATATATTTCTTTTTTTTTACAATTTTAGAGATAAAATACAAGGAAATTAAGCATATTTTTACGATTCAATATCAAAATAAAAATAGGTATTTAACAATGCTACTTGCACACGTGGTTTGAGAGTTAATTACGTGATAATTTAGTTCCATATGTTTTAAATAAATGCATGAGGATACGTGGAATTATTTCATTAGAATAAACGTTAGTAATACAGGTGCGAAAAACACTATCAGATTTATGAATCGATTTTTATAATAAATCATACGAAAATTTACTTATATCAAGTTACTGAAGAAGAATTTTTCTTCAAGGATGGGTAAAACGTAAATCAGTACAGAATTGGATAATAAGATAAATCTTCTTTTCTTTAAAGTAACAACTTTTGAGAAAATTATTGTATTAAAATTTTTAACTTAATATGATATTTCCTTATCTTTTGTGGTAAATTCTGTTATTAATGAAAAAAAAATTTCTTTGGAAGAGTATAAATCAAGAATAATTATATTGGATTTGTCATTTAACTTGCCCCTCCTACAATTACTGTTTTACGTGAACAAGCACAATCCTACGTGCTATTAATGTTCTTCCCTACGGGTATAGATAATAGTATCACGCCGTAAAACTAACTTCTTTGTTCAAAAATTACTTTTATTTTTAGCCAGATCATGACGTGCCTAGTTATGTACAAGCATTTCGTGAAATTCCTAATTAAAAGCCAGCCATTTCGTTGAAAGCGCTAACTCAAAACCAGGCAAATCGAATAACATTTGACGTGGGACGATATCGTACATTCAAAATAGGTAGGTATAATGTTTCAAAGCAATTCGAAAAATAAATATTAAAAATTCTACAATTTTCAAGGTAGGCGCTGAAAGTGTTTATAATTACACTATCATACACAAAAATCAGATACAAAAAGAATGTCAAAAGAGAAATATTATTGTATTTTTGAGGTAGGAAGTAGGATAGATATGGATAGGATAATGATTAAGATTTTTTTGGTACCCGGTACACAAATAATTAAATACAAAACGGAATGACTTACCTTTGATTAATAAATAAATATTTTAAATAAAATATTTTTGTCTCCTTTTTAGCATTTCCCCTTCTTGCAAAAAACGAAATTGTAAATTTTAGCATTTAAATAAGTAAAACAGGAATTAATACAAAATGTGAGCAAAACAGACGAATTAAACAAACAGTTACAAGATACAAGGCAAATAAAATTGATACTTCAGGGAACTGAATTCGAAATGGATCTGTTGAAATGGCAATGGCATTCAGCAATGAAATATGTATACGGGGTGTCCTGTTCGGATGTATACACACGATTTACATGTTAATGGATAACATTGGATTCCCATAAGGAAAAAGTTATGTCACAAGAGTGCTTTGAACAAAATATTAATACCAATTCAATATGTTACTATCGCTTTAACAATATTATAAGGCAGTAAAACAAAAAAAATGAATGTCGCAATATTCATGCAACCCATATTTTCACACAAATATTTGTGTCATTTTTTGTAAATTCAAAAGTTATTTTTTAAATTTTTTTGAAAATAAATATTAACACTATGAAGCCCGAGCACTTTCACAATAAACTTCCCCGGAAGCCGGCAATATTTTTAAAGAAATTTAAAAATACATAAAATGATTCCACATAACACTAAATGATTCAACATGTATGTGTTATGCAGGTAGGTATATCCAAAGGATGAGTACATAGTTATTATTATTTTGATAATACAAGACATATACATACAAGCATACAACACACACATACATACATATGTGGATAAAAATATTATTTTAAATAAAAGATGAAGCTAGGATTTTATTTATATGTACAAAAAATGAAAAGTGTCCGATACGTAGTAATAAATTATCTTTATTAGAATAATATAAAATCTTTTTTATAAATATTTTTAAGTGTTTTGTTTATTCTAAATAATGATCGCGGTGGCCTCTGCGGATGTTTTGTTTATTTTCAGATGTCGAAGCCGTGGGACTGAAAGTGTTAAAATAATAAAAAATAATAATTAAAGAATATTATGTCGAAGAAATAAAATAATGCGGACAATATGGTGGAAAATTGAGAGAACTAGTTTGCGTCATACCAACTGACACTCTCCGATTTGAATGAAATTTAGCGTACTTATTAAGCATCGAAAAATATTAAATACGTCTTTTTTTGTTTCGGCTGAATACGCTGTTTAGGGGTAGAAAACACAGTTCAAGGATTGACAATGGAAACAATTATGGCTAATTATTTCTGATATGATACATTTTCTGAAAAAAGTGCTTGGGACTAGAGTTGTAGAATTCAAAATGATGCACTTGATGGTGACCTTGAAGTCAATTTTCAAGGTCAATTACATTTGGAAGTAATTAACTGTTGTCGGACTTTATTTATATCCTGTATCTATATTCACTAGAATAAGGACATTGGCCCGCACAAACGGGATGACCAGTTTCTTATAGCAGGTTCGAGCATATACTACGTCGTCAAAAGTATGGGGATACCTTAACAAGAGGGTGGGGGTGGAGGTGTCCACACTTTTGACACGACAGTGTACCACAACATTAAATACAGTACCACATCAAAAGCGTGGGTTCCCCCGTCCTTGAGTTAAGGTGTCCCCATACATTGACGGCGTAGGGTGTGTACTCGAATCTGTTATAAAAAATTGGTCCAACAACGGTCAATTACTTCCAAATTTAATTGACCTTGAAAATTGACTTCAAGGGGGAGGTTGCCCATGCTTTTGACGCGGTACTGTAGTTAATGTTATGGTACACTGTTGTGTTAAAAGTATGGACGCCCTCCCCCCTCTGGGTTAAGATTAGGGTTGCCACCCATACTTTTTTAAAAAGTATTGTACTTTTCTTTAGACAAACGTACTTTGTACTTTAGAAAGGAATAAAAGTACGCTAAAATAATTTTTTTTTACGTGAAAAAATTTAGTAAACATAAAGTGACGAGCAAAAAAAAAAGAAACGTTAAATTCCAAATTTACATAGTGACGAGCAAAAAAAAAAAAACGTTAAATTCCAAATTTTTCCATAAACAATATAAAAATTTAATGCGTACTTTTTTTACTACCTGTACTTTTTATTTTTTTTAAAAAAACCGAAAAATACTTTTTTTTGCCTTAAAAAAAGATAGCAACCCTAGTTAAGATGTCCCCATAATTTTGACGACGTAGTGTATGTTAGAACCCGCTATAAAAAATTGGTCACCCCGTTTGTGCGGACTAATGTCCTCGCTCTAGTGATAATAGATACCGGATATGAATAAAGACCGACAACGGTTAATTACTTCCAAATTTAATTGACCTTGAAAATTGACCTCAAGGTCGATTTCAAGGTCACCGTCAAGTGCATCATTTTGAACTCTACAACTTTGGTGCTAAGCACTTTTTCCAGAAAATGTATCATTTCAGAAATAATTAGCCATAATTGTTTCCACCGTCAGGGGTTGAGGGTTTTTCCTACCCCTAAACAGCGTATTCAGCCGAAACAAAAAAAACACGTATTTAATATTTTTCGATGCTTAATAAGTATGCTTAATAAGTTTCATTCAAATCGGGGGGGGGGTGTCAGTTGGGTAGTGTTACTTGTAAGTACCCTAACCGTCCGCTACCGTACCCCAGGACAATTTAATACAATTAATACATTTTAGAAAATTTTAAAAAATATGAATGTGTGTACATAATGACCATAAAAAGACACCTACCACACTTATAGCACCAGTTGAAAATACTTAGAAAACAGAAATGGAAAAACTAATTTATTTCTGTCATTCATATTCAAATTTTTATTCAAATTATTAATTTCTTGCTTTATTCATTTACTTTTTATAATAAAATAAAGTAAAAAAAAATTATAAAAGAAAAATAGCAAAAACACATAAATATGTCTATCCAAAGGACTCTTGTGACATAACTTTTGTCCTTATGGGGATCCAATACTATCTATTAACATGTAAATCGTATGTATACATCCGAACGGTACACCCGGTATGCAAATCATTGTATAAATCCACTAGAATAGTAGAAAATTTTCATCAAAAAGGCAGTTTCTCAAAACTCAATCAACTTTTTGTTTTGTTTTTAACATATCGTCACGAGTTAACTGGTCGACTATATTTTTTGGGGGGAATGGTGTTCCCAGGGCTCAGAAAATTGCGATTTTTTTTTTTTTTAGCCGAAATCACTCCAGAGCGCAACAATTGTATTTATACGCCACTGAATAAAATCCATACTGTAATGATGGATTTCTACATACTTGTACATTTTGTATTGTATGTATGAAAGTTAATAGGAATTTATTTAGATTGCTTCACTATATACACGTTTGCTTCGCAAGAAGGTTACTTCACAAACTAAATACAGAAAAATAGACGGAACGTTATTTGTTTACCTTATCACAAGTTTTTTTTTTTTTTTTTTGCTAAAATGAAGTGTATACAGAATGTTCCTTTAGATATTTGAATTCAAAATTTTTACTTACAAAAATGATATCATTATAATGTAACTTTTTAAATAAAAGAAATACGTACATAATTTATGTATACTGATGTAAGATATGTCATAGGTATATTCTGATTTATTTAAACATTAATTGATAGGCTTTTAGTCACATATGTACATATTATTTTCAAATCTTCAAATTGTCATATGTTTATGTATTTTTTATGCAAAATAATAAATTAATATATTAGATAATTAAACACATACTTAGTTTTGAACAGAGTATGTGCGTTTTTCACGATGTTTTTTCTCAGAAAGGATACCATAACATGAATATTTAAAAATATTTTTAACTCTAAAAAAATGATATTGTTATATGTGCATCTATTATTACGGGTTTAGTATGTACAAAACTATTTTTATTTTATTAGCGAATTTCCATTCTGGAAATTCAGCTATTACAGCAGCTCTTATGGAAGACCTAAGTCCGGCACTATGGTAGAAATTTCTTTTGGAGCCTCTAGAACCCGAAAATCTACTTCACTAAAATTTATATATATATATATATATATATATATATATATATATATATATATATATATATATATATATATATATATATATGTGTGTACACGATAACTCTCGAACGAAACGTTTAATGCTTATGAAATTTGGTATGCGTGCTGGAATCCGCACTGACTCGGCTCAGTTCGTTAGTCAGACACGTCGGATGCCCAGAAGTAGGTTTTTTGGGAATTTTGTGTTTTTTTTTTTTCCAAAATTTGGCTAGAATTTTTTTAAACCTTTTTTGACACTATGGAAAAGGGCGTAAAAAATTGCATAAAATAAGCTTTTAAAACATTGTACTAAGTGAACTAGTTTTTAAGAAAAATTAAGAAATTTGCTGAATTTTTTCACAATAAATGTTTCATCATTTTAGCAATTCTTTTCTAGATAAAACAAGTGCTAGTTAGTTATTCAATATGTATGTATGTGTTATAGCTCTGTCTCATCTTTTTAAATTAAAATTAGTCAGATTTTTTAAGAGTACGTTATGGAAAGGAAATTTTTGTATGATGTCCTCCCTTAGAGAGAAAATATAATTTATATATATTTGCATACCTAGGAAAAAAAATCGAAAACTATAGTTATGTAATGTAATAATATGTTGCTAAATGGACATATGCTATACTATATGAGATTCGTTAGGGTCCTGAGGACCCAAAAGCGCCAAAAATTAACTACTGAACTGATTTTGAAAATTGTTTCACTGTTAGAAAGCTGAACTATTTTAAATGGATACAGGTCTTAGATGAGATCCGCCAGTGCCCAATATTTGGAAATTCGCTATGTTATGCAGATGCTGCGACAGGGATATTTTTTATTTTTATCACACATATGTTACCTTTATGTGTATATCTATATATGTGTACATTTTGAACTCCCTATATACGCTTCACTTATAGTAACATAGAAAGAGACAAACCTTTCTTGGTGTACCGTTTTGCGCGGCATCCGTGTAATATACAATTATAAAATAACAGACAGCGACAACATAAGACAGCTCGCTCCAATGTAACATTGTCCCGGTCAACAAATATATTAAAACCCCGGTGAGGTACCAAGAATAACTGAATGTTATATTCATGTGAGTTCCACAATCAATCAAAGTGAAAATGTCAACTATGGTAGGAGCGCCGGAGAAACAAAAAACTATGAGATTAATGTATATTTACAACCGCTATTAACGACGAAAAATTTTATGAAGAACATCGAATTTCGCAAACAAGAACTAAAAAACATTCAAACACAATTTTCCGTCTACTACACCTTCAAGTAAGTATATGACCTAATATAGCATTAGTTCGTTTAGTAATAATACAGGCGAGAGAAAAAAAGATAAATACCTAGCAGACGCCACACACATCATTATTTTTATACTTTATTTTACGTATTTATCATACATATTACATTACATTATTATGATATGAGAGAGGGATAAGGATAAGAGGTGGTGGAAATTGTGAAGGAAAACTAAGGAAAATCTTCACAAGCATAATTAGGCGTGAGATTCGAACCCTCGACCTACCAGCCCATAAGTACAGTGCCTAAGCACGCTCAGCCATTTCGCTGGTTTCCAATTATTAATTTATTTCGCATTAAACTATATCGGGAATATAAGTACCTACATCATATTTATATTACATGTATTGGCTGGGTGCGTGATGCCAACGACATCTATAATATACATTTTTTCATGCTATTAAATAATATTAATAGATTTGAGCGTTACTTTATGGTATTCCATATTTGTTTATTATTTACTATTAAATAATGGTAACCGTGGAAATAAATTTAAAATATTTTCAAAAAAAACCGTAAAATCTGAATACAAATATTTGTTATTTACAATTTTGTTTTGTTTTTTTTTTTTTTTTTTTTTTTGTTTTTTTTTATAAATAAATTTGAACAATTTAAGGTATAAAATACTAAAGTATAATAATTGTATTAATAAAGTATTTAAGCAATTTTCGACGTTAACATGGATATAATTATCAAGACAGTATTTCCTTCCAACCCCGGACTATGCAGAGGAAAAAGTTGCTGGTGATAGTGAAGCACGTCAGGGAAATTCGAAAATTAAGAAATGCTGGCATAAGTCATTTAGTTGAATGTACAGTCATACATAAAGCAAACATCAATAACTTCTTATGAAACATCATTGCATGTGAGTTTAAAATACCTCAAATATTTTTAATTCTGTATTTATGGATTGACGTGTAGACGTTAATACGTTGACAGATAAATAAGGAACGACATATTAGTGGCAATTGCGTTTATAATCAAAGTGGATCAATGTATTATATTTTTATTTAATATTTTTTATTACACTATAAACACATATGAGCATGTATTATTGCCTATTTTCTCCACTACTCACGCTGCAATCGATTCAATTATCCCCACCATACACTACGCACCCTGCCAATACGTGTAGTACGGTACACATACATATATTATGTAAGCAAGGCAATGTAAACAGATATTGGCAGTAACTAAGAAACACTTTTTTTTTATTAAAATAATTAAATATTATGAATATAATTATTATAGGTAAAAGTAATAATATGAATCAGCATTGATTACGTCAAAAATGTTTTGTAATAACGACTGTCAATACTTAATTACATTACCTTGTAAGTCAAAATTATTCTGTATACCTGCAATTACCACTTAAGAAGAGAAAGAAGTATAACTTAATTTAGACAAGTATAACTTAAGTTTTTTTACTAAATAAGGTGTATTACTAAACAAATTAATGTTGTAAGTTAAAACGTAAACGTTGATGTTTCATATGTATACAAATAAGTAAATCAAAGTTTGGTCACTACGCATCGCAATTCTATAATAACTGAGGTTACGGTCTTTTTAGGAAAATATAAAAAGCATTTTCCTTTTGTTTAAGTGTGAAGATAGACCAATTCGGCCTATCGTTACACTGACCATGCGGTCTACTGGACGGTCAATTCCATGAATGTTTTTAAATATACGTATTCAGACCAATGCGTTCTAGTTATTACGGTCAGATTGACGGTCAACTGTCTACGGTGACCGCACGGTGGGTTTTGAATTGGGCAATAAATTACTTAACAAAATAAAATTTCTAGTAGTCAAACTCTTCAAAAAAAAAAAATATACCTCTCTACTATTTCTATATTATATAGATTTTGATATGTCAAAAAACTTGCATTTAACTGTAAATAGACATAGAGTATGTTTACTTGAAATATACATATTACGTATTTTATATTCCTTGTACAGAATTTCAAAGTATTTTTGTTTGGCATCTCCAGCCACTATATTGTTCGGTTCCGTTGAATTTTTTTAAATAGTTTTGTCAGTTAACCGAAATGGTGTGAACGTTAAATTTTACCACATTGTGCCACGTGATACAATCCGGTGAAGCTGCGGTGGTGTTACGGTTGCACGCACCGGTCTGTCCGATCTTTCAGTTTCTTCTCCAACGCATATTATTTAAAGACGGGCGATGTGTTACTATTTTATGACTAACAGAAGTAAGAAATTTGTTCTTTTGCTCCTTTAAATAGCTATGAACTTTTTGTACTCAAAAAATCATCTTCTAGGTAATAACACACATTAAAAGTATACTTTTGGGATTAAATTTATATTTTATTACAGTCCAATTTTATTGCTATTTTCACAAAAACCGTATAATACTGAAGAATATAAATGAACTCTTTAAATCAGACATTTTATTTAATGTTTGCAATTTCTAGAATTATGTTTCGTACAATATGAACAGAAGGAACATCAGTGTACGCGTTCCATGGATCATAAAATAAATTACTTGTAATGGTATCTGAGTATCGGTAATAATTTTTGATGATGTGCTGTAGTATAATAAGTAATTGTCTAATACAGCATAAACTCCTTTTATGCGGTCTTTTTGTGCAACTTTCTTTTGTGATTATTTTTATGAGAATGGTAAAATTATAATAGGAATGGAAAGTAGGAAAATGTAACAAATTTGAACATTAATTTGCAGTAAAGTTAGTTGCTGAATGTTTTTAAGCATTTTATTAGTACATTACATAAGAATATAAATTACTGTATCATTAAATTTCTTTACATATGTAGGTATGTATCGCAATTTTTGTAATATTTATAAAAATGAAATAATATACTCGTATTTAAAAACATCAAATTCTTATATGTGTAAATTAATTCTTTATCTTGTTTAGAAAAACAACTTCTAAGGAAATCGTCAGGTTTCAGGGTATTTTCTATAAAACTTTTTTTAAATATGGTTCCGATCCGCATAGAAAGAGGATATACTGTAGGTAGAAATAACACCGAAGAAATACACGAAAAGAACAGTGCAACTGTCAGAATACAATTTTACTTAATGTTACTTATGGTTCATAACAGGCAGAATAATTTCAGAAATGTATATTATTTTCGTTCATAAAAATTTTAAATAAAATAAAATAATATGTAGTAAGTTTAATATTGCGCACTTTACAAATATGAAAATGCCTTAAAGGATTTATATTATTTTGCTTCTCGTTCTAACACGATTATTTTAGTAGCACAAAACATTTTAAACTGAATAAATTCATATAAACTGTCCAACAAAATGTTAAGCCTGGTTTAGACTGCGACAGAAATGTCAAACATAACTTTCTTTGATGTTCACACTTTAAGTTCACACTAGTGTTCTATGACGTGACCCCTCATAAAATTACGTACCTAAATTTTCCTTCAATTTATTTTATATATATATTAACTCCTTAAATGATTACGACGAGTTAACTCGCCCTGCAATATGGCGGCTCAAAATGCTGTGATATATATAGGCGTTCGTAGGATACAAAAGTAGGCGTAGCATATATTTTGTCAAAAAACTGCCTGTAGCACCGGTAATTTTGTTGTTGATAGATCTCTTTTTTGTAAAGAAAAAAGTTTAAATACAAGAGAAAAGATACAAGAGAAAAGCTTACTTATTATTCAAAATTAATTATAATACATATATATATATATATATATATATATATATATATATATATATATATATATATATATATATATATATATATATATATATATATATACTAGCGGAAAACATTATAGGATCAAAAAAAAATTCCAAATTTCTAGCGATTTTTCGAATGGCTGTATCTTTGTAAAAAATGATCGTATAGGAGTCGTAAGCAAAGCAATTTCAAGCTGGAGGTTTTTAGTTTTGAGATCTTGCAATAAAAAAATTTTCAAAGAAACGTGTGTCACTCAATTCCAATAAATACGCTGAAAAATAAATTTTCAAAATTTTTTCGGTTCCTTTTCTCGGTCCGTTTTTTTGTTTCATTCCATTGAATTTTTGAAAAAATTAAAGGATAATTTTTTTGGTCGTAAACTTACATAATCTTCAACAAAATGGAAAAAAAATTTTCTCAGCTTTTTTCACATTTTTATCAATAACAGTCCTATTTAAATTTATAAAAAAAAGAAAATTTCTTAAAAAATTATTTTTAAAAATTTTCGAAAAAAATATTTTTTCTAAAAATTTTAAAGAAAAATTTGAAGCATTTTTTTGAAAAATTCTTAAAAAAATTTTTTTTTGAAAATTTTTTAAGTAATTTTTGTTTTTTTATAAATTTAAATACTGTTATTGATAAAAATGTGAAAAAGGCTGAGGAAAATTTTTTTTGATTTTGTTGGGGATTATGATAGTTTAAGACCAAAAAAATTATCTTTTAATTTTAAAAAAAATTCAATCGAATGAAACAAAAACGGCTGGATGGATTAAATTGAAACTTGGTGGGGTTTTTGTGGATATATTGAACTGTAAAAGGCACACTTAACATTAATAGTTTTCTCAACTAATTTTCCAAAAAGCCACCAAAACCTCTATTCTTGATTTTTCAAATTAATGTATAGTATGCAAAAAATTTTTTTTTTGAAAAAACAATGGCTAATCCTTGTGGAGAATTTATTCGAGTTTTCAAAACACCTTCAATTTTCAGTGTGATCATTGGTTGCTGAGATATCGATGGTCAAAGACGAAATGATGCTTTTCCATTCAAAGTCCGATATCTCAGCGAGAAGTGGTCGTATAAAGGTCTAAAAAAAAAGCAAATTAAAGCTAAATGAACAAGTTATCCGATACATATGGTGGTTAAGTCGGAAAACTTTTTTCCAAGCCCGTGGACCAAAAAAAGAAACCGAAACAATTTCGAAAAGTTTTTTTCAGTGTATTTATTAGGATTGAGCGGTACACGTTGCTTTGAAAATTTTTTTATCGCAAGATCTCAAAACTAGAAACTTCCAGTTTTAAATTCCTTTGCTTACGACTCCGATAAGACCATTTTTCACAAAGATACAGCCATTCGAAAAAAAGCTAAAAATTTGGAATTTTTTTTGATCCTTTAATTTTTTCCGCTAGTGTATAAAAATATATGACGTCATTAGGATACGTCTTTTACACTGATTATATATTCTAAATAGAGTTTTACGGAGAAAAAATTTTATTTGAACTTCAGTGTTAGAAAAAAGTAAAAGAAATAATATTTGCTGCGAACATCATTTTCTAGATGATATTTTCAATCCTTTACGAGTAGCTCAAATGAAAATCATTAATCCTCATTTATTCGTTCACAATTCTCATTTAAGTATAAATAATGTTAAATTTTTTTCCTTTGTTATTTTTTACAAAGATGAATCAAATAAAATTTTACATAAAGGCTCAAAGATGTCTAAATTCCATAAGAAAATTCTTATATTTTTCCCAGAATATCAGAATGTCAGAAATTTTTAAATGCTAAAATTGTTAGTATTTGATATCGGGAACTAAAAAAAAAAAAAAATACAAATTTTGAAAATCTATTCGGTGTACTTAGGTTTCAATGTTCTTCGTTTTTTATAGCTAATTTTACTGGACTATTAAATTGTGATGCTCGGTTTATATGTATTTACCATTCAAATTCAAATTTAAATGGTTTAATAGCATTAGGAGTGCGTGATGAAAAAGAAAAGTACCTACAAAGAAAGATATTTTATTCTATATTTTTAATTTCCGTAGAAAAATTACAGTCCTTATAATGCTATGTCGGAATACAATTGGCTAAGGGATTACATATTATCAAATATTTTGTAAGGGAAAAAAAAGAAAAAATACAATTTTTATTATAGACTAGCTTCGACCTGCGACTTTGCTCGCTTTTGATTTGATCACCTATTTTACCTATCTTAGGCCTCAGAGAGGTAACTATAATTTTGGTGACGAGAATTTTACAAAAATTTAACGAAAAGAACAGTTTACTAGCATAACAGAAAATTAATTTAATTTCCTGTACTTACGTTAAAATTAGATTTTAGTAAAAAAAATTCTGATGAATTTGGAATTTTTACTTTTGAGTACCTATTTTACCAGATTAGCCAGAGCCAATAAAGTAGCACTTTACGGTCTATAAATAAGATATGAAAATAAGTGTACATAAAAACCGTATTATAACCAGTTTGGCGTAATAACATTTTTTTTTTTTTTGTACAATCGTTTTTCAGGCATTATTTACGTTATTTCAATAGCTGATTTAAAAACACAAGTATTCAGCAAAAATTTAATAAACATAATACAAAAATAACATTACGTACGGATAACGGAATAGCTTAAAATTCTTTGAATAAATTTGTCATTTTGTAACTCTGTGAATGTAAACAACACAGAATAAATTTTGCCCTCGCACAACTTTTGTCTCGTAAAAAAGTGTTAAATAAAGTTAAATAAAAAATTTTTTCTCCCTCCTATTTCGACAAACTTTTCGTGCGAAAAAATTTCGATATGATACACGTATACGATGCTACCTAAGGGAATTTCCGAAACTCATTCTTCATATAGGTGAACAGAGAATTAGAAAATAGGTACATATATATGTAGCTACATACGTAGACGAAATAAAAACATATCATGTCCTGTCATGTAACTGATCAAACCACAAATATTCTTTTATTACAACTATGTAACTATACATAATATTAAATGTAACATAAGCGATACTTTGTATACGAATTAATTCTGGATAACTAAGCCTGTTTTATAGTCACGTTGTTACTATACCTTCGGAAATTTGACGACGATCCAAGTTTTTTGTTTTTTGTTTTTTCAAATCGAGTGCGCTGTGTAGAGCCCCACTCGCCTGACGGCTCGTGGTAAGCGCACGAGATCTCGTTGTGTATATATCAGTACCTTAGACTCGTGATCAGTTTAAGCCTACTCGAATACCTCACTTTACATATACGTATCGAAAATAACTATTATAATTCTATAACTAAAAGAAAACCCACTGAATATATACAATTTACAATCTAAAACGATAACACTATCCATTTCACTGGCCAAAGTATCAAAATATACTAAGTTAAAAAAAGAAAAAAAAACAAAAAACATGTTTCGTCGCCAAATTTACGAAAATTTAGTCACCGGGTGACTTATAAAATGGTGCGTCGTCAAAATGACGAAGGTTTAGTTATCCAGGATTAAGCACTGATTTTGTTTGTATGTTTTTAATATATGTACCTACATATTTGATAAGTATATCTCGTCTAAAAAAATTTAAAAATTTTTGAAACTTTTCACCTAGGTGTGAGTTATAACATACCCTCAATCGACATTATCAACACCCGAATTTTTTAAAAATAGCGTCACAGTGGGTGAGGGGTGACTTGAAATATACATTTTCCCACCCGGTGCGGCGGGAGCATAGGTAAAATTCCAAATAATTTTATAAAATAACATTTGTAAAAGTTTTAATTTGTAATAACTTTGCTTCAACCAATTTCCCTTTAAAATGTCTCGATCTGCCTCTAAACATCTAAAATAAATTTTGATTCTTTGTAACAGTTGAATGGAATGGGATTTTTTTGGTTATTATTTATAAAAGCTTATGTATATCGCCTGTATCTCCCAGCAGATTTCAAATAAAAACGTGACAAAAAAGTCTTACAACTTGTTGTCAGTTTTTTCCCATGTTCGCCAACCTATTTAATAAATTCATTTCACCCGGCATTTTTTTCTGTACAAACAAAATAAGTTATTTTAAACTTCTAAAATGGCCAAAAAAATAAATTTTTGATCATAGAGAGAAAACCGAAAAAGAACTGTTTTTCAAAATCGCTAACCAGACCACTGGCGTACATCGGTAGAACATCCTTTTATTTAACGGGTTCCATTCCTTTGTTCCCGCAACCGAAAGTTGTGTAGCTTTCGTTGCTGCTCTCGCTTAATCGACTAACAAGTAAAGGTCCCGAGGCCGGACCTATCGATTTTAATGAAACTTAAATATGTTGTAGAACACTAAAAACGAAGGGACACGTATTTTTTTTATCTGCGGAAAAACGGTTTGAAGGGGTGAAATCGCCCTTCAAAAATTGGGGTAAAAATTTAATTTTTCAAATATCTCGAAAACAGTAAGAGATAGAGAAAAAGTTTAAATTAGCGATATTGCTCGTTTTTAAATAGCTATCTATTGAAATGCAATTTGTTCAAATTACGTCAACAGAGGTGGTTGGGGGTTAAAATTTGGGGGTTAATTTTGCAAAAAGGGGTGAAAACTAAACGATATAAAAATTTTATTTACAGATTTGAAATCTACGTCAAAAAATCTAATTGACCTGTTTTTGCTCAATGTCCTAATGTTAAGTCTAGGGATAGTTAACTAGGGGGTGACTGTGTCGAATAGTTGTATTACTTGGGTAGTTCAAGAAGTTCTTCTTCATGGAAAATAATTTAAGACAGTTAGAATAACGTAGAAATTAAATTCTCGAATTCAGAAATCAGTTTGAGCAACCCTCAATTATTACCCCAATTTTTGAAGGGCGATTTCACCCCTTCAAACTCTTTTCTCGCAGATAAAAAAAATACGTGTCCCTTAGTTCTTAGTGTTCTACAACATATTTAAGTTTCATCAAAATCGATAGGTCCGGACTAGGGACCTTTACTTGTAAGTGTCAAATGCCAATTTTTGTTTGTTTTGTGCATTCTTATGTCTGCCTGCGGATTATTATTTTCAAAAATGAATAACATTAAAAACTCGCACAGATATCGCTTGTTAGTTGACCCAGGTTCAGTTAACATTCTGTTAAAAGCAACAAAGTATGAACACTAAATATAAATGATATGAATTACAGTATAGCACCGATAATGGAAACATCAGTTTTGGAAATTTTGTGAAAGCATCAAAATTAGTCAACATCACTTTTGGAAAGTTGCATCAAAAATGTCAAGTACATAAATATTAAATGCTTGACATTTTTGATTCAACTTTCCAAAAGTGATGTTGACTAATTTGTTGAAAAATTTGCAAAACTGATGTTTCCATTATCGGTGCTATACTGTAATTGAACACTTTGTAACAACAAAAGTCCCATTAATTTTTTTATTACCTTTTCAATAATACAGATTGACTGTCTCTTTTAACATTTAATTATGTCTGTTTGTGTTAAGAATCACCTTTAATAAAGTATTTTAATATGAACAATTTTTCTTTTTATACTGCCTACTTTTCTCAGATATCGATGGCACGTCATTGCCAGAAAATTTTTTTTTAAGTTGAAATAGATTTATAGAGCAATGAGAAAAAACGGACACTAATAGATTTACAAAAGAGTAAGAAAAAAACTAGTAACATATTACAATATTTTTTTGCAAGCTTGACTTCAGAAAATTAATCGTAAAAAATCGAAATTCAATACTTGGCAATCTCATTTTAAATCGGTATTGTGGCCAGGCTTTTTTATCAATTTATAAATAGATTTATAAATTTCAGTTTTGACAAACTCCTGTCACAAGAAGCCATGGACATACAAAAAGTTAAAAACGATTTAAGGATACGGGTAGGGCTGGATTTACCTTTGTGGAGGCCCCAAGCCACTTCTAATGTGTTGAGCCCGGAATACTTCACATGTGGAGGCCCCCTCCGAAATTTCCTAAATATTTCCGAAAACACGCTTATCCTTTCTATTCTATTCCTTAATTTTGTGATCTTATTTCATTTTGTGGAGGCCCCTATTGCAAGGTGACCCCGAAGCACGTGGCTCAAGTGACCTTATGTAAACCCGGCTCTGGGCCTCAATTATTTTTGGCAATGATTCACGAAACTCCATCTCAGTATTGTCAGTAATAAACTTAGGCATTTGCAGTAATGTCTATGAGGCTACATCATCAATTGTTGTGTCAGAAGTCTTCAAATATCTTCTAAATTTTTAGTCGAATTTTCTCCGAAAAATTAGACTTATACAGTCTATACGATAAGAGCTGCGAGAGGCGAGAGTAGGGGCGCTATCCGTTTTCGGACCCGTAGAACACGAATATGTAGAAAAAAAAATGTCTGATATATATATATATATATATATATATATATATATATATATATATATATATATATATATATTTTCCCGCCACCTTTTAATTTGTGTAGGGCCCCCCTATGGAAGTTAAGAGATGAAATTTGGTAAATGGGGCTCATTTTCGAGGCACCTCATACTATCAAAGTGGGGTCAAATTTTGGGCAAATTTTTTTTCTGACCCGACCTTTAAGGGGGTGGTGGGGGGCGGAAAAGCAATAAAACTTTTCCAAACCGGTTTTAAATAATGTTTCGGTCAATTATCTACAACATAGCCAAAATTCAGCTTCCTAGGATGATATGGTGGGAGTAGAGAGGGGAAAAACGATTTTCGCTGGATCTAACAGGCCCCCAGCCCCCCAGAATTAACGTAGAGGGTTGAAATTTGGTGTGTTGATAAAGTTCGTACCTAGGTTGTGCTTTTTGGAGGTTTTAATATTTTACCCCCACCCCCCTCATTTTTAAGCTACAATTTCATGCATTTTCGACGTTTCCGAAGTTTGTACCACTCGCACAGGTCACCCGAATAAACCTAGAGGGCTGGAATTTTGTATTCGGATTGAGTTAGTATCAAGGGGGTGCCTCTTGGGGGTCTCGACTTTTAACCCCTACCCCCACCATTTTTATACCCAAAAGAACATGATTTTTCTTGTTTTTTAACAGTTTCGTTCGGGTCAAAATCTCCCCAAATAAACCTAGAGGGCTGAAATTTGGTGTACAGGTTAAGCTAATAGCCAGACACTGTTTTTTGGAGGTTTCAACTTTTAACCCTTACCCCCACGATTTTTACGCCAATATTTCCTTAATTTTTTTGCTTGTTTTCTAACACGTCTAGAGACTCAATAAGGAAACCTAGAGGGCTGAAATTTTGTACGTGTATTCAGTTAGTATCCAGCTAGTACCTTGTAGGGAGTCCGCATCACTTTTCCCCCCACTTCTCCCATTTTTACATCGGAATTGAATGCTATTGTTAAATGTGTTTTAAAAGCATTATGTTTATTCTAAATACAAGTAGGCGAATAGTAATTTTAAAAAATTTAAAAAAAAGTGAACTTACTTTTATGACAAATGAAATACATACATATTAAGTAATTTAAAAATGTTATTAAAGTCACTTTTATTTATAAATTAGGAATTTTGGATTTTTAGTATTTATAAAATAGAAATTTTGGATTTTTTTGGAAAGAAAAAATATCTTTATAAAGGCCTTCCAGTTTACTATTTAAGGTCCTTTTTTAATTTTTAAAACTAAAACATAAAGGCAATTAGCGGATAAACATGGGCAGGAATGTCCTCGTACGAATTGTGTTGGCTTTTTTTCTGCTACCTGTTTTCGGCACAAAATTGAAATTTACTGAGATACAGCCCTTAAATACTTAAAACCTTTTTTTAAAGCCTCGATCAGCCGAACACTCATCACCAGTTTTGAAACCAACAAAATGACAATTCGGTGAAGGGGAAAATTCGACTACCGTGATGGGGCCGCGCTGCTCACGGCGTTTGTTTTATATGTTTAGTAAAATAAAAAATATAGAAAAAATTGGGGGCTTATACCAAAGTGGGGCCTGGGGTGGACCACCCCCTCGGCCCCCCCTGTCGGTACGCCACTGAACCAGACACTAATATAATTTTTTTTTAATTTCACTTCTTCATGTTTTTAATCTACAAAACGACTCAAAATAGAACACATCGTATAATTCAGAGCAGTCATATGTCATGTTCCATTAAAAATAAGCAAATCTTGTCTATGTCTACTTTCGATATAATTAGAAAGGACAAAAAATTCGGAAGTTGTTTTAACATAAGGTGCCCTTCAAACGAACCAATCAATGAATTACTTAAGGAACAGACGTTACTTTAATTATGTCTGATACGGCAACTCTTACGGATAGCAGAACTGTTCCACGTGGTTTAAATTCCATCGTTCAAATACGGTACCAATTCACAGGAATCTTATGACTTTCTTAGAAACCTATCAACTATTCAACCGATTAACGTAAAAATCAATAAGGTTATATTATCAGAGTTGAAAAATCGATAGAAACTAAATTTTCAAAGTCAGTCAAAAATTGTGTCCGGTAGTGTGTTTCGGTCAAACGTAAAAAATAGTATATCATTTAATAAAACAGCTTCCTAAAAAGTTGTATTAAAAGTTAATTTCTTGGAAAATTACCCATAACACAATAACTTTTATTGTTAAAATCCGAAGCTGGCGTGTTAATCGATAATAGACAGTATAGATGATTAATATTTAATTTAAAATTCTCACCGCAGAAAACCCATTGAAACCGCTGAAACAAAATTTTCAGAATTAAACTATATTTAGACGGACGTAGACCTTTAACCAACGATACAGGTGAGTCACCTTCTCTAATCAAAATACAATTAATACAATTAATAAAATATAATTATGTATTTATCAATGTATCTGTACTTAATCATACCTACTACTTATACAAGGTGTAACGAAAATAAATGTAAATGTTAAGATCTAAATTTATAACATGATAGTGTAAAATTTTTTTTACCTTATTACACGAGAAGTTTGTATTTTTTCGAATAAATTTGTGTTTATATATAACGAAAATTTGTTGCCTAACAATTCAACGAGAAGAACTGTCAACTAACAAAAACGCGACAGCGAAGCTGAAGCGATTTTGTTAGTTGACAGTTCTTCCAGTTAAATTACTTTTGGGCAAGAAATTTGAGTTGTAGAAAACACAAATTTATTCAGAAAAAATATAAAACTCAAGTATAATACGGTAAAACAATTTAACGAATAAAATAAACTAGTATAACGTAAAAACCCCTATACCCGGAACGCGCTCATATGTCGGAACAGTTTTGACATTTATATATTAATGAAGTTATTTCTGAAAGAAACCTCTGATAACAAAAATCATTATTACTAGAATGATTAGTTTTCAAATTAAGTTCACCTCGCATTTAATGTTTCCTCACTTAATTTAAGAAATACACATGTATATTAAACAATTTTCGTTGAATACGCCTAGTTTTATTTTGATCGATGGTCAATACTAAAAACACATGAGTGATTAATTTTAACATTTTCATCGAATTTTTATGTTAACATAATAAAAATACCTATACAAATAATTTTTATTAGTCCATTTAAGAGATTAGGATAGCTAAATTACCTTTTTATATGGGTTAAATATTATTTGTAGAAGTGTTTTTTTATGGATTCGAAATTGTAGGCTTTGTACTTCATTTTGAGAATTACAATCACATATGAAGGGCCGGGGGGAAAAAAGAGCTAAGTCACATTTTTTTGAAAAATGAGTTATTGATTGATTGTTGTAGTTCTTCAAGAGTATTATCACGTGTTATAACAATTTATGGAAAAAACGGGTCAAGTTAAATAAAAAAACCGGTTCGAAACTAGAGGCAAAGAGGGAACAAGAGGTCAAGTCAAGCGCGTAGAGGGAATAAGGAGTCAAGTCCACAACTTTTGTATACTGTTGCTGACTTGGCTTACAACTGTTTCTCAAATAAACAACACAATGTTTATAACGTTTCTTTAAGTTTTATTGATCTCTCGAAAAAATTGGTTAAAGTGACTTAACCCCTTTTTCCCCCTGGCTCTTCATATGTATTTTATAAACATTTGTAATTTATTTTGGGGCCTAAAACACTTAACTAATTATTTTTACAATTTCACTTGAATATCTGCTTTAATTCATAACGTAAAATCAATTAATAATTAAATAACATTTGTTTAAAACCTCAAAATTCTTATTATCACGTCAAAATGGCAGCTATAATACTACATTTGAATAACATTTAATTATAAAGTACAGAGGTACATCAACCCAGAAAACAAGTTGCTATCTCTACACTAGTGAAAAACCCCCTCTTCTTCCCACCAATATGTTGTGTAGGTACACACTGTTTGTAGTGGTGTTGGTTTGATGTTTGCAACTGTGTCAGTCGTCACACACACACAACTACGTATTGTAGCTACACTCACTGTTTATTGTGTAAGAATATTTTATCAAATCGGCAGCGGCGCGATATCGTACCGAGAGCGGAGCGAGAGTGGAGCGTTAATGTGGATCGGACCTAATGTGCACAGAAGTGCACACTGCAGATTTCATGATAGAGACAGTTGCTGTACAAGCCCTAAGCGTATGTGTAAAAAATTGTGGATAGCAGTGTGTCTGAGTGTAGCCGATACCGCTTAGGGCATTTAGTTGCTCGGTGTCGGTCACCGAATGCACAACGATTTGTAATGTATTGTTAGATCATTGTTACTTGAACTGCACGCTGCTCTGTCCGACAATACGTGTATCGTATTGTCGGACAGAGCAGCGTGCAGTCAACATTAACATTAACTAACACAAATACACAATACTGCACAAAGTAAACCGCATGCACGTATATAACATATTTTCTATCTCTTACTGGTTACACTGGTTCCGGTAGTATAGAAATAGATATGTTGTGTCTACTTCTCTGTGGTTACATACGTGTTTCTTTTTAGGTGTCTGTGGTGATTTTCTAAAGACACTAATATATTTTATCCGTTTTTTTATACGTGTCAACATTTTACAAGAGAAAAACATTAATATCTCAAAATTTTTGGGTTATATTTTTTTAAAAACATATTCATTGGATTAAAAAAACTTGGTTTCCTGCTTATTAAGAAAAAAAAAATTGTAGTTTAATTTATTTATTAATTTTTATAAGCCAGTTTAATGACACACCTAAAAATAGTGTTCCGGTATAGGGGCTTTTACGTTAATTCATGTTATTATTTATAATACATTGTTATTATGCTTCTTAAATCAGTTAAATTTAATAACCAATGAAATGTTTCGTACTATTTTTTTTTTCGCTATATAAATCTGTCCTAACTTTTTTTTTATGGTAAAAGTGAAAAAACTACAATATTCGTGTGGGACTTGATACACGTGAGTTAAATTGTTTATTGAAAAAAAATAATTTTCTTAATTTTTGATTCGAAAATCTTTGACTCTTTCTTTTAATCACTGACACGTGTTTAAAACCATTCAACGTACATACTCAGCAGTGAATTAGCAATAATACTTTAAAAATTTGGCTGCTTGGCTGATTGGCTGCAAGTAATAAAGGATAAAGTAAAACAAATATAATGATTCAGATAAATTCATCTTTGTGTAGCTGACCTAATTTCAGGAGTAAGATTTGCATACATCAAAAAAGTTTAAAAATAAAATACGTACAGGAATTAATATGTCGCTTTTAAATAAATTTGTGAAATAACAAATAATTAATAAAACCAATTATAACTTTTATTTTTATTTCGTTTTCGTTTTATACAGATAGAGGATGGACATAGGTTTATCGACTATAAGACAAATATACTGAGAATTTTTTCTTAACATCAGTGTAATTTCTAATATTGTTTCATTAATAGTTGTTTGTGTATATAAAGAGCGCAAAATGGTGGTTTGCCGCTCGATTGAGAATGTTGACGCGCGACGCCGCCAGGCGGAGCGCGTTAATCTCATGAGAGCGGCAAGTCATTTTGTGCTCGAATTACACACAAAATTTTTTCTGCAATCTTATAAAAAATTTTTTTTATTTAAAATATACTTGAAAAAATAATAATGGACGTTAATATTTACTTTAATATTATAATTTTTGCAGCTTCAGAAATATCTGGAGGTGTAGGTACTTGAGAAATCACTGTCACTATTACACATTTCCATCATATATGTACATAATTTTTTAAATCTTTTATTCTAATTATTTATTAATTATAGTTATTTATTATTTTTAATTAGTATTTTGCAGTTATTTTGAAATTTAATAAAATTAATATTTCAGTTGATTACGATAGACATAATAATTTTAGAATCTGTTTATTTATTTGTTACCATAGAAAATATAAACCACGCTTACCCGATTTGTAATTAAATACACGTTGAGCGAGCGACAAAGTATTCCTTTTCCGCTTTAAAGCGCAAAGTAGAAATTTGTTGCTCGGTAACGAGAGTCTTCGGCAAATAGATACTTTGCGATCACTTCACAGAGCGCAAAAGCCTTCTTTCCACTAAGATTGTAGAAAAAAAATATTTTATTTCTAAATCATATCACGAGTAGATAATATTTTGAAAGATGGCAGTTAAATTTTAAATTAGTCACCCATTTATTTGTCACTACAAATTACTGCTCTTATAACTTATAGATTAGTTATACTACTAAAGAAAAAGATCAGTTTGACACTTTGTGTTTGATAAATTTAAATTTAATTTAGCAAAGACTATCAAAATATTTCATAGCCACAACGAAATATGGTCAATCTAAAAATAGTAGATGCGACACAGATCTTTAAAAAAATTTTCCATTGTATTTGCCCTATGTTCGATAAATTTGTTTTCACTCTATATAATATTTTGTTCCAATGTAAAACAAACTTGTAAAATTTTTTCTGCTTTTACTGTCAACTCCTGTTTGTTAAATTATATTTATGATCACCATATGTTCTAATGATGATAATTAAAAATCACACAGTGACTGAAAAATTATCAAACTGAATCCGCTGGGACTCGTACCCAAGATCTTCTGGTAACCAGCCAGGTCTCTTGCCTTCTAGACAGACTTCTAGTGATGATGTTTAATATTAATTATATTAATAAAGAAACGGGTCAAAGTTTTTAAGCTGTGCTATAATCATGTTAATAAAGATTTTCTCCAATATTTTTACTTATATTTATTACGTCCTGTACATGGCATAAGCTAACGAATGAACTGATTAAAGAAGCAACTAACTACTTAATAATAATCATAAAGAAAATATTCCACATACGTTAGACGCTCAGAAGATTGAATGAACACAAAATTAATGAAAATTCTATTTTAAGCGTTCTTTACCACAGCCGCAACAAATTATATTCGTCAAGGGTTTCAAAAAACTTTATTATGTTATTTTTGGTAATTTCCAGAGATTTAACAATTTTAAAACAGTTATTTAATGGAATTATCTGAAAATTTCGGCTTTTCACACGTACGTATTTATTTGAATAGAAAACGTCGCAATATTTACTTGAGTTAAAGTATTTAGTATATCCATGATTATTAAGTCAATTAAAAATATTTACTTTACGTTACTAAATTATTACTGTGCCAAATACATTTATTTAATGTATAATCTTTAACAAATTATCCTCTATAAGTTTGTACCGTACATTCTATTATTCAGACGAACTAAGAAATGAACTCAAGCATACAACAAATATGTATAAATATGTTTTTAAATTTTTAATAATTCAAGAACTGTACACATTTTAAACAGTGACCAATTTTTTGAAAAGTCAATATAGTTTGATCTAAGCCGATAGAGAAAGATCTATTCCAAATTTAAATCTACGTAGATCCAATCCATTTTTTCCCGGGTATTGTTTACAGAGGAGATAAAAAAAGGCAAAGACTACTTTTTTACCCCGGGAAAATATTTGAAGCCCGTAGAAAGTCTTATTCATGTGGGAAAATATATTTAAAACGATATAAAAAAAAATTACTGACTTTATACGAACTTTGCATATTTGCATATTTGCAAAAGAAGCTACCTTTTACTCGGAAAAACATTTTATTTTTGGGGGAAAATTTCCAAGCAAAAAGTAACAATTTTCAATAGTGACGCAATGGAAATACACTTTATACGTTTTAACTAGATGTTATAATTCCAAAAACTACGCGAGCGAAGCCACGGGTTATACATATATAATATCAATTAATTATGAATAAACTTGGGAGAACAGTGGTCCCTAACAGAAGGGCCATATAAAATATTTTGAATTAGGGGGCTATAAATTTTATTACAAGGCTGAGGATTTTCCCGTGGATTTGATGACTATTTAATATATAATTTTAATTTTAAAAATAATTTAAAAAAATTAATGTTGAATAAATAAGTGGTCGACTGTAGGTAATAGAAATTAATTTAGACGAATTCAAAACATTTATAATGTAAACAATATCTCTATTTCCTTTGTGATTATTTAAATAATATGTATATATGTCACCTTCTTTATACCTGCTTTAATGTGAACAAAATTGATTGTATTAGTAGATTGCATAGAACACTAGAAGCCAACTAATATCAGCGAAGTGTAGCTTGCTTGGAGCTCTTTGTAGGCCTGCCACAGCTTTGGTCATGTAGTCAGTCGCTGTCCGTCACCGAACGCACAGTGCATTGTATTACATTGTTAGACATTGTTAGTTGAACAGCACACATTTCTCTCTCGGGTAATACGTGTGTTGTAGTAGTGCTTGTGAATACGCACACGGACGCAACCATTAAACCAATACCACTGCAAACAGTGTGTATCTACACCAACAGAGTGGGGAAATTTTACGTCACCCACTGGCGGCAAGTGGAACAGTGTAATTTGGTTACTATATTTTGTTTATTGTGTTTGGAATATGAATCTGTTCTGCCACACAGAGAAGGAAATATGGTATTCATAGGTATATATATATATATATATATATATATATATATATATATATATATATATATATATATATATATATATATATATATACACCTATATATAGCTTTTTATTTTGTTTGGAATATGAACACCATATTTCCTTCTCTGTTTTGCAGAACAGATTCATATTCCAAACACAATAAACAAAATATAGTATGGTCCCTTGGTAGACTGTATCACTCTAGTAGGTCACTCACAAGATTGAACATAGTTTTGTTTTTGCATTAGAAAAATATAAAGATATGTATGTACATATAACAAGCAAAATGATTCATAATATTGGCAATTAAAAAACACAAACAGACACAAAATAACATTAACGATGTGGTATTAATAGTAAAACGTCGTAAAATTGATTTTTAAAAAGATTGATAATATTTTTACGTTTTATGACAGCCCTCCAGTTCTATTCGTAGCCCCCCAGTACAAAATATTTTATATGGCGACTCTGTTAGGGACCTTTTCTTCCCATCTCTGATTCTGAACATCACATAATAAATATGTCTGAGTACCGGGTTCTATTACACATATTTATACAAAATTTATGATTCCATGTATGTTTACAATAACAAAAATTATCCGGCATATGGGTAGGGCTATTGAACCAGCATGTTGTAGATTACATAAGATATTGAAGTGATACAGAAGCCACAGGTTTTAGAATTATAAACGAAATTGGAAAAGGATATGAAAATATTAATTTAGAAAAACTTTATTAATTACAAGATAATCTAACTGACAGAACAAAGTCGATCGATCCTATCTACTTTACCGAGTTTTACTAAAATCTACCATAATGAAATAAATAAAACCGCAATATAAAAGGTTGTATACCTACACATCACTATTATCTAGACGCGTAATTGTGTGGTACATTTATTTATCAATGAAGCTATAAATTACTTCTCACACACATAGGTGGGATCCTTCAATTATTTAAATATAAATTTTACCGAAAGTTTGATTTTACATGTAATAATGAAAATTTATTTGAAAAGTAATTCAAACGAAAGTGGAGAACTTGAGAGAAAGTAAATAATACCTACTCGTCTATTATGTACTTGTGTAGGATTATCGCTACATTCAAAAATTCCGATTTCGAAACTAGACATCATATAATGAACGTTTTCAGTAATTGAATTAGAGAATGATGAAATTTGAGTACTACCTATTTCTTTTCATTGTTGTTGTTATGAAATTAAATTTACATTAGTGTTGGGTCGCACATGTGCGAGTCACTCTGAAAGAGGGACTCTTAAGTGTGCGGTGTGCTGTGCGACTCTTACAAAAGGAGTCACTAGCACAGTCCGCCATTACTACACATAACTGAACACATTTGTACAAATGATAAGCTATGTGAACTACGCAATTGACTTTCGAATATTCGAAATTCGAAAATGGCATTCGAAAGAGAATCGTTTATACCCGATTGTACCACTTTTCTTTTCGTTTGTACCTCAAAGGGTTCGGAAATAAAGCGACCCCGAAATTCGAGGTATTTTGAATTTCGTTGTTTTTTAAAATATTGAAAATCTGAAAACGGCATTTGAAAGAGAATCGTTTGTACCCGACTGTACCGCTTTTCCTTTCGTTTGTACTTCAAAAGCGTCGGAGATAAACAGTCTCCGAAATTCGAAGTATGGTGAACTTCGTTGTTTTATAAGATACTGAAAATCTGAAAACGGCGTTTGAAAGAGAATCGTTTGTACCCGATTGTACCACTTTTCTTCTCGTTTGTACCTCAAAGGGTTCGAAGATAAAGCGACCCCGAAATTCGAGGTAGGGTGAATTTCGTTGTTTTTTAAGATATTGAAAATCTGAAAACGGCATTTCAAAGAGAATCGTTTTTACCCGATTGTACCACTTTTCTTTTCGTTTGTACCTCAAAGGGTTCGGAGATAAAGCATCCCCGAAATACGAGGTATGGTGAACTTCGTTGTTTTTTAAGATATTGAAAATTTGAAAACGGCATTTCAAAGAGAGTCGTTTGTACCCGACTGTACCACTTTTCTTTTCGTTTGTACCTCAAAGGGTTCAGAGATAAAGAGTCTCCGAAAAATCGAGGTATGGTGAACTTCGTTTATTTATAAGATATTGAAATTTTGAAAATGGAATTTGAAAGATAATCGTTTGTACCCGATTGTACCGCTTTGCCTTTCGTTTGTACCTCAAAGGGTTCGGAGATAAAGCGACTCCGAAATTTGAGTTAGAGTGAATTTCGTTGTTTTTTAAGATATTGAAAATCTGAAAACGGCATTTCAAAGAGAATCGTTTGTACTCGATTGTACCACTTTTCTTTTCGTTTGTACCTCAAAGGGTTCGGAGATAAAGAGTCTCCGAAAAATCGAGGTATGGTGAACTTCGTTGATTTATAAGATATTGAAAATCTGAAAACCGCATTTCAAAGAGAATCGTTTGTACCCGATTGTACCGCTTTTTATTTCGTTTGTAGCTCAAATGGTTCGAAGATAAAGCGACCCCGAAATTCGAGGTAGGGTGAATTTCGTTGTTTTTTAAGATATTGAAAATCTCAAACGGCAATTCAAAGAGAGTCGTTTGTACCCGATTGTACCACTTTTCTTTTCGTTTGTACCTCAAAGGGTTCGGAGATAAAGAGTCTCCGAAAAATCGAGGTATGGTGAACTTCGTTGATTTATAAGATATTGAAATTTTGAAAATGGAATTTGAAAGATAATCGTTTGTACCCGATTGTACCGCTTTGCCTTTCGTTTGTACCTCAAAGGGTTCGGAGATAAAGCGACCCCGAAATTTGAGTTAGGGTGAATGTCGTTGTTTTTTAAGATATTGAAAATCTGAAAACGGCATTTCAAAGAGAATCGTTTGTACCCGATTGTACCACTTTTCTTTTCGTTTGTACCTCAATGGGTTCGGAGATAAAGCATCCCCGAAATTCGAGTTATGGTGAATTTCGTTGTTTTTTAAGATATTGAAAATCTGAAAACGGCATTTCAAAGAGAATCGTTTGTACCCGATTGTACCACTTTTCTTTTCGTTTGTACATCAAAGGGTTCGGAGATAAAGAGTCTCCGAATAATCGAGGTATGGTGAACTTCGTTGATTTATAAGATATTGAAAATCTGAAAACCGCATTTCAAAGAGAATCGTTTGTACCCGATTGTACCACTTTTCTTCTCGTTTGTACCTCAAAGGGTTCGGAGATAAAGCGACCCCGAAATTCGAGGTAGGGTGAATTTCGTTGTCTGTTAAGATATTGAAAATCTGAAAACGGAATTTCCAAGGGAATCTTTTGTACCCGATTGTACCACTTTTCGTTTCGTTTGTACCTCAAAGGGTTCGGAGATAAAGAGTCTCCGAAATTCGAAGTATGTTGAACTTCGTTGTTTCATAAGATACTGAAAATCTGAAAACGGCGTTTGAAAGAGAATCGCTTGTATCTGATTATACCTCTTTTCTTCTCGTAAAGTTCCCCATACCTCGAATTTCGGGGACGCTTTATCTCCCAACCGTTTGAGGTACAAACGAAAAGAAAAGTGGTACAATCGGGTACAAACGATTCTCTTTGAAATGCCGTTTTCAGATTTTCAGTATCTTATAAAACAACGAAGTTCACCATATTTCGAATTTCGGAGACTCTTTATCTCCGAACCCTTTGAGGTACAAACGAAACGAAAAGTGGTACAATCGGGTACAAACGATTCTGTTTGAAATGCCGTTTTCAGATTTTCAATATTTTAAAAAACAACGAAATTCACCATACCTAGAATTTCGGAGACTCTTTACCTCCGAATCCTTTGAGGTACAAACGAAAAGAAAAGTGGTACAATCGGGTACAAACGATTCTCTTTGAAATGCCGTGTTCAGATTTTCAGTATCTTAAAAAACAACGAAATTCACCCTACCTCGAATTTCGGGGTCTGTTTATATCCGAACCTTTGAGGTACAAACGAAAAGAAAAGTGGGACAATCGGGTACAAACGATTCTCTTTGAAATGCCGTTTTCAGATTTTCAGTATCTTAAGAAACAACGAAATTCACCATACCTCGAATTTCGGGGTCGCTTTATCTCCGAACCCTTTGAGGTACAAACGAAAAGAAAAGTGGTACAATCGGGTACAAACGATTCTCTTTGAAATGCCGTTTTCAGATTTTCAATATCTTAAAAAATAACGAAATTCACCCTACCTCGAATTTCGGGGTCTGTTTATATCCGAACCTTTGAGGTACAAACGAAAAGAAAAGTAGGACAATCGGGTACAAACGATTCTCTTTGAAATGCCGTTTTCAAATTTTCAGTATCTTAAGAAACAACGAAATTCACCATACCTCGAATTTCGGGGTCGCTTTATCCCCGAACCCTTGGAGGTACAAACGAAAAGAAAAGTGGTACAATCGGGTACAAACGATTGTCTTTCAAATGCCGTTTTCAGATTTTCAATATCTTATAAATCAACGAAGTTCACCATACCTCGAATTTCGGAGACTCTTTATCTCCGAACCCTTTGAGGTACAATCGAAAAGAAAATTGGTACAATCGGGTACAAGCGATTCTCTCTCAGATGCCGTTTTCAAATTTTCAGTATCTTATAAAACAATGAAGTTCACCATACCTCGAATTTCGGAAACTCTTTATCTCCGATCCCTTTGAGGTACAAACGAACAGAAAAGTGGTACAATCGAGTACAAACGATTCTGTTTGAAATGCCGTTTTCAGATTTTCAATATTTTAAAAAACAACGAAATTCACCATACCTCGAATTTCGGAGACTCTTTATCTCCGAATCCTTTGAGGTACAAACGAAAAGAAAAGTGGTACAATCGGGTACAAACGATTCCCTTTGAAATGCCGTTTTCAGATTTTCAATATCTTAAAAAACAACGAAATTCACACTACCTCGAATTTCGGGGTCGCTTTATCTTCGAACCCTTTGGGGTACAAACGAACAGAAAAGTGGTACAATCGGGTACAAACGATTCTCTTTGAAATGCCGTTTTCAGATTTTCAATATCTTAAAAAACAACGAAATTCACCCTACCTCGAATTTCGGGGTCGCTTTATCTCCGAACCCTTTGAGGTACAAACGAAAAGAAAAGTGGCACCATCGGGTACAAACGATTCTCTTTGAAATGCCGTTTTCAGATTTTCAGTATCTTAAGAAACAACGAAATTCACCATACCTCGAATTTCGGGGTCGCTTTATCTCCGAACCCTTGGAGGTACAAACGAAAAGAAAAGTGGTACAATCAGGTACAAACGATTGTCTTTCAAATGCCGTTTTCAGATTTTTAATATCTTAGAAATCAACAAAGTTCACCATACCTCGAATTTCGGAGACTCTTTATCTCCGAACCCTTTGAGGTACAAACGAAAAGAAAAGTGGTACAATCGGGTACAAACGATTCTCTTTCGAATGCCATTTTCGGATTTCGAATATTCGAAAGTCAGTTGCGTAGTTCACATAGCTCAAATGATACTGGACATCAGGATCAACTACATATTGCATATTATTGCACAAACAAAAGAATTTCAACTTTTTCAAAAATGAAGATACAATATGCATTAGGTAATTTATGGGTTGTTGGGTTGACATTTGACAAATTGCTTTCCAGTTTATAATGTTCGTATGAATTGAACAATATGACTTTTTTACGTACTACTAGAACAGGAAACTACCCCCGTAGGGTAAAGAAGTATATTTTGTTTGTTAGTGCTATTATTGTATTGTATTAACTAATTGTTTAACAGCTTCTTTTAGATGGATACTGACGTTACATACCAGATATTACGTATTTTTTTCTATTTATTTAATGTCCTATTCCTTCCAATTCATACTTACTTATTTTTATCCAATCAATTCTGTAATTTTTTTTGAGTATTCCTGTTACTTGTATTTGCTGCCTCGTTATTTTAAATTTTGTGAATTTTCAGAAATAATACTGACTATTTATTTAATTTACTTTGAGTAATTGTGTTTATTTAGTTATCTTTCTTTATTGATTATTTATAAGTACTATTAATTTTTATATGTAATGGATAAAAAATGAAGAAAAAGTGACGTGTTGAGTTTTGTAACTGAAAAAAAATGGTGTTACTAAAATACGTAATTTTTCCTCTAATATAAATGTTTGCAAACCTTACAAATTTCAAAAAATAGTTGGCCTTTTTCTGAATTCAATTTTTTATATTAACAATACACATATTTCTTATTTTTAGAATTTATATGTTATACCATATGGACTAAATTTAGTATGTATTTTCAAAACTATAGTACTTAAAAGGAGAAAGGACAAATAACATAACATAACACATAATTATATAACACAGTGTGCGAAGGTGTGCGAGTGTGTTTTACGTGTTGTGTGCTCCAAAAGGGTCGCTCGCTCTGTGCGGCACACTGCACTGTACGGAGTCATGTGTGCTACCACACATAAAAGAGTCGCTTCGACCCAACACTAATTTACATCATTGTATTTTAGGAATAAAATTTATATATGTATGGTGGCGTGTTGTTTCCAACGGAAAGTTAAAATAGTATTGTTTCCGACGATATTCTGTCTTCATAGCATTTTATCAAAAAATATTCTAACTTGCACATCTAACTCGATAAAATATTGTAAATAGAATAAATTAAAAAGTCTAGCATATCGTATTTGTTCTATTCGGTATCTTAGATCGCACAGTTTATTTTCCTCAATTAATTTTTTTTACAAATACCGAATGTTTGTTTGTTTGTTTTTTTTTTTGCTCGTCACACATTTTTGAGAGAAAATCAAAATCTAGGGTAAGTGCGGGAGAGACGCCGCGTCGGGAGAGATGCCGCAGTAGCCATAGTTCGTCCGTTGACTGACAGATAGCGCTATTAATGGATTATATGTTTAGAATAAGTTACTTATTTAAGCTGTGTATGGTAATATTTATGATTAGTCCGTCAGTTTAGTAATTATCCAACTTTTTATTATTGAAAGGTAAGTTTTTTAACATAATATTTTATCAAGCATTTAATTCATTAGAATTTAAGAATGTATATTTCATTGTTTTAATGAACATGAGTTTTGTTATTAATTTAGGTATATTTTAAAAGTACTGTATAAAATTTTAGGTTAGAATTCCGCACTATGCTTGCTATAGCAACATGCGGCATTTACCCCAACAAAAAGGAGAGATGCCGCATGTAAATTTTTTTTTTTTTTTTGACTGTAAATTATGCCACGTAAATATAAAAGATCCATTAATGGATCAGAAAGAGCTCTCATATTGGTGAAGATAACGAAAATAATGATGATTGCCTGTGTATTGACTGTTTTGAAGAGTACTCAGAAACAAAAGAAAATTGACTGGTTAAGATGTATAAAGTGCCAAAAATGGTTACATATGGCATGCATCATGTATGGAGATATGTATAAAATGCAAAATTTTTAATATGAAATATGCGGCGCCTCTCCTTCTTTGATGCGGCATCTCTCCCATAGGTGCGGCATCTCTCCCGCTTTGCAGGCTCTACAAAAATGTTAATTATGAATCCTTTATGACTTAAAATTTAAAATTATTTATAAATAATTTTAAAGAACAATGTTTACATTTAATGTGTACCAAATTTCAAATCAATTGAATGCATACTTTAAGAATTATCAAGTGTTTTCAAAATATGCGGCGTCTCTCCCGCATTCACCCTAGTAATTGAGGGGCCATGATTTGTAGGTTAAAAAGCGCCGTGAGTCTAAAAAATTTGGAAAGCCTTGACTTAGGCTATTAACTTCCATAATAATACATACAAGTAGGTAAATGGATGCACAAGTATTTGTACAGTTCAGTAAAGAAACATAATGTAAGATAAAGGGTCTAAAAAGAATTTACAAAGGTACGTTTCAATATTAGAAAATACTTGTCCCTCAAAAATTCAAGTCCAGACAATTATATGAAATACTGAAAAATAAATTATCATAGATGAAAAAATTACAAAAAATTTTAAATTAAAATTGTAAATAATAAAATTATTCACAAAAAATTAATATTATCACTTTTTCGTCGTTACAATGAAAAAAAAAATAATTACCCAAGCGAAATTTTCACAGCGATGCAATATACCTAACTGAAATTAACCATAAAAATTTCAGTAGAAAGGTACACCACAAAGTGAATTACATGAGCATATAACTAAACGCAAAGTTTCTGAGCGACCAAAGTCCACTTTACAGTACTCCGTTAAATAAATGAAAGTAAGGGTCTACACCATTAAAAAAATCGTATTTATTAATACCAAAATATGTTATTATTACTATGTAAGGGTATTGTTCATAAAAAATTTTTCCTGTTAGTATTTAATTTTGTTTATACCTATATATAAAATTTAAAATTACTTATTTAAGTAGGTATATCATTGTATTACTATATAAATAAGCAAACTATTTCAAGGTCTATTACTTTTTTTACAACGTAATGTATGTTTATACAGTGCAATATCACCTGAGTGAGAGATATAAAAACTAGCGGGAGTTTAGATATAATTACTCTATATCCATCTTTATTGCAAAAGTATTTTACCTTCTTAATATAATAAAATATGTATATACCTTACTAAAAATATATTTTTCCTTTTTGTTGGACTTTGATACCTCAAAAATTCTGCATCTAATTGTACATTTTTTTTTTGTAAAGCAAATGTTATACATGCGTTTTTACTTCCATGCGGCTTTAGTTGCAATAGCGCTTGCATGCGTTTTTTTATGGATAGATGTTACACTTGCATATCAAAATTCTGAATATCAAAATGGCCATTTTGTTGTGTTAAAACAGTATTATCAAATAAAATGAATGCCGGCGATAATTCTCTTGATGTTTGTTCATTTAACGCCATTTTAAAAAGCAGTGGAACTCTTGCAACTAAGTTCGCATGCAACTGAATCTGCATAAGAATAATATGTTATATTTGCATTTTTCGTGCGGACGCTATTGCAACAAAAACCGCATGGGAGTAAAAACGCAAGTGTAACATTCACTTTAGATAGTTAAAATATTAAATTTACCGATTTAAACATTATCTCTGTATGTTGAAAAATTTATGAACAAAAGATACGTCAAAAAATTAAACTCATCTTCTCACGTTGTTACCCATCTATTTCCCTTGTAATAACATATTCTCTTTAACACAATATTTCCTATAACACATATTATAGTATATTTTTTTAGTTTAGAAATGACGTCATTATCATCTCTCTTCAATTTACTATGCTAGCTGTCTTTTAAAAAAATTATACGATACTGATTCTTAAAATAGTACATAAATTAAGTTGATTTTCATTTTTTCTATTTCTCTCTTATTCCAGTTGTCAAATTATATAAGATTTCACTTACGGATTTTCATATACCGACTAAAAGTAAGAAAGAGATAACATATCATTTAGTTAGGTACTATTAAATAATTTTTAACAACAAATTAAAAAAAAGGATGTATTATTTTTTATTTGAACCACCTATTTCAATTCATATTTTGATGATACCTCGGTAGTAAGGTACCACAGTAAAGTATCATAAAAATATGAATTGAAGTGGGGGGTTCAAATAAAAAATAATACATCCTTTGTTTGGTTTTCTTATTAAAAATTATTTAATAGTACCTAACTAAATAGTATGTTATCTCTTTCTTACTTTCAGAAGGAATTACGGAAAGTCGGTATACACAAACCCGTAAGTGAAATCTTATATACTTTGACAACTGGAATAAGAGAGAAATAGAAAAAATGAAAATCAACTTAATTTATATACTATTTTAAGGATCAGTATCGTATATTTTTTTAAAGGACAGCTAGCATAATAAATTGAAAAGAGATGATAATAACGTCATTTCTAAACTAAAAAAATATACTATACAATAACTTCATTTACTCCATTTTTTTTTTTTTTTTTTTTTTTTTGAATGTGCTATACCTCCATGTTATTTCAATAATATTCATTTTAAGAGGATTAACCCGTTTTAATCATTACAGTCGCTTTATTAAACCATTATTACAATAGAAAATTGTAACAATGTCCATAATCAAGTTTAAAAGGAAATAAAACCACCTATTTGTTTATGGAATTATGTTAAGAAACAAATAAATTAAGTAGGGCTAGATATTATGGAGCTCCATAACCATAACCTATCATATATTTGAAATAAATGAATATTCGTAACCGAATCTAAATTCGAAATAAAAGTTTCGGATATATTTAGGACATTAAATAGAGACAAATACAATAACAGTAACTCGCATATAGTAGGTATAAATATGTTTAACATACATAATACGAACGAAACAAATCCATTTGACCAAATATCTACAAACAATAGAATAATTACAAATTGGCAGTAAAAACCATAAAACTAAAATTCTGATTGGTTGTAAGACTGTAAGTAATAAAAAAAATTAATACTTAAATTCCAATAAGTTCATCTTTAGCTATTTGTTCCAATTTCAAAATTCCTACTTACATAGCCACATTTCAAGTTCTCCAAATGTAAAAAATTTCTACTAGTTTGACCAATCAGACATTTTTGGAGAAATTTGGAGAACCGCACACTTCAAATCTTACATGAATAAGAAATCAGACGAACGGGGGACACAATTCTGAAAGAGACGTTACACTTTTTATAATTACAAGGCAAGGAACAAAGAACTAAAGTTAAGTATTTTAAAAGCAATGGAAATTTACGAACATAATTTTGGTTTACTTTTGAAGGATTACAATTCTGCTTTATTGTTTATATTGTAATTTAATTCATTCAGATTTTTTTTTATACAACTGTACCATTATTATTTATTATTCATGAAATGTTCTTTGGTCATATGTACGCAACGATCCAGTACTATTTCTCTTTTGTAGGATATATTTTATGCAAATAGCACTTGAACTTCACTGGTTGGATAATTGTCATACTGATCGAAACATTTCACAAAATTTGTAAAATACAACTTTTTTATTTATTTATTAACAACAAAATATATATTTACTTTCGTTATCCTTAATACAAAAAACTTTTCTTGTTCGCTCTCATTACTCGAGTTTTAAAAAAAATTTAATTAATCTGCATCATTAATCACTAATTCTATAAGTCCTAAGGATTACAGAATAATTACGTAATCAATTCAAAACTACGTAAAACAATTAACAAAGTAAAGAAAAAATTACCTACAATTAATATACAAAATTTTTTTTATAAAATTCCGTCTGAAATACCTTCAGTAAATACGGAATGAAAAATAATGGATAAGTCATTCATTTAGTTTACCTACCACTAATTTTACTATTATTTAATCACTAGTCCGGGCTTGATTTTTATCTTGACTAAAGTAAGATCGTTTGATAACCGTGGTCAAAAAATATGTTAAGCTACAACGAAAGAAAATTGTCTTAAAGGCTACCTCACACTTTTCATACTACAGATTTCTATCTACTCCGAATATAATACCAATGAATATGTTACAGAATAATATAGACCAGTGTTTCCCAACTGCCGGTCCGCGAATTGATGCTTAGCCGCGAAAGTATCTCACCGGTCCGCAGAAAGTTGTGTGAAATAAAATGAATTACAAAAATATTTCTAATTTATATTTTTGCTCTAAAAATAAGAAATTAGCGGGGCTAGCTTAATGAAAAAAAAGTTTTCAGTCTAAAATTTAAAGTGGTCGAAAACCGACATTTCATATTACATGACCAAAAGTTATACCAACTAATGGCGAAAATGATTTCAGGAAACAAAAATTCTATTTAAAGTTAAAAACTAGTTTTTAAAAATTTCTCTAAAGCTTAAAACGGTGTCAATATTTATCTGAATTACATGGTAGACCAAGTAGTCGGAAAACAACATTTCATATTACTCGACCAAATCCTATTCCAGCTAATGGTGGAAATAATTCCAGGATACAATACTTCCATTTAAAATTTAAGAATTGCTTTTAAACATTTCTCTAATACGCTTAAAAAAGTATCGATATTTATCTAAAATACCTGGTAAACCAAATGGTCGGAAAACGAGATTTCATATTACATGGCCAAATGTTATACCAACTAATGGTAAAAATGATTCCAGGATACAATAATTCTATTTAAGATTAAACAATGGCTTTTAAAAATTTCTCTAATGCTTAAAAAAGTGTTGGTAGTTATCTGAATGACCTAGTAGGACATAGCAGAACAAGTGGTCGGAAAACGACATTTCATATTACACGGCCAAATGTTATTCTAACTAATGGAGGAAGTGATTCCAGGATACAATAAACCTATTTAATTGTAAGAGTAATTGTAAGATTAAAGAATGGCTTTTAAATATCTCTCTAAGAAAGTGTCAGCATTTATCTGAACATGGTTGACCAGATGGTAGAGAAAATATATCTTTTAAAAGATCACTTTTTACATCTATACTACTACAAACAATTAAGCGAGCAAAAAAAAAAAATTGTTAATTTTTTAGTGATTTTTGAACGGCTGTATTTACGTGAAAAATGGTCGTATCGAGATGTTAAAAAAAAGCATTTTGAAGCTCCAAGATTCTAGTTTTCAGATCTTTCGTCCAAAAATTTTTAGGGGTGACAATTATCGAACAATTAGAAGAAATAACACAAAAAAAGTTTTTGCAAATTTTTTGCTCTTTTTTTTGGTCTACAGGCTTTAAAAATTTTTTTGAAGTAAAACCATGGTATTTACATGATAGATTTTTTTCACATTAATCTGAAAAATGTGAAAAAAAGGGACATTTTTTCTTGTTGCGAAAAATCGTCCGCATCCCTACGAATATTGATGGGGAGTCTAATGATTGTACGAATTTTTAGACCTCAATGTACCCCCAATAACCCTGTAAATCGGTAGATCGATCTACTGAATGGTTTTCCTAAACCGTTTGTTCAAAATTTCAGAAAAAATTAAAGGCGCAAAATTGAATGGAAAATTCAACTTTTTTTCAACTTTTTTCACAGTTAGGCATCTTCTATCCATTAAAACTTAATTAAGAAAAAAAATTATGTATTTTCCAAAATTTTTTTCAAAATTTAAAAGATTTTTTTTCAAATTTTTTCCAAAATTTTTTTTTAAAATTTAATTTTAATTTTTTAATTTTTTTCAAATTTTGAAGAAAATTTTGAAAAATAGTTTTTTTTTTTCTAATTTTTAAATTTTAATGGATAAAAAATGCCTAACTGTGAAAAAAGTTGAATTTTCCATTCAATTTTGTTCATTCAATTTTTCTCCTTTAATTTTTTTTCTGAAATTTTGAACGAACGGTTTAGGAAAACCATTCGATAGATCGATCTGCAGAATTGCAGGATTATTGGGGGTACATTGAGGTATAAAAATTCCTGCAAACATTAGACTCCCCATCAATATTTGTAGGGATGCGGACGATTTTTCGCAACAAGGAAAAAAGTCCCTTTTTTCACATTTTTCAGATTAAAATTAAGGATCAAAAAAAAATGTTTTCCTAAAGTACGCGGCATAGTTTATTCCAGTACGGCGACAAATTTATTCCATATTCCAAAACTGCCCTTCAATTTTCTGTCCGATCACTGGCTACTAAGATATCAATGGTTAAAATCAAAAACGATCCTTTTGCATTCAAAGTTGAATACCTCCGGAACAAATCAACGTAGAGAAAAATTTTAAAAGGAATTTGAAGCTGAATAAACAGGCTATCATGTCAATACCATGGTTTTACTGTAAAGAAATTTTTCAAGCCCGTAGACCAAAAAAAAAGCAAAAAATTTGCAAAAACTTTTTTGCGTTATTCTTTATAATTGCTCGATAATTGTCACTCCTAAAGATTTTTGGACGAAAGATCTGAAAACTAGAATCTTGAAGCTTCAAAATGTTTTTTTTAACATCTGGATACGACCATTTTTCACGTAAATACAGCCCTTCAAAAAGCACTAAAAAATTAACAATTTTTTTTGCTCCCTTAATTGTTTGTGGTAGTATATTCGAATTCCGCTTTAATTATACATATTGTCTAACGTCTCCAATAAGAATACAATTTTCTTTTTGAGCTTAATTTTTACGGTTATTAAAATAATTTTAATATGTTTACAGTGTCGGCACGACATGTACATTGTTTACATTGTCAAGGTCATTGTCTACACGTGTAGATACAGACCATTATAAATTCGTGCGTTACTGTAAGTAGTGTGTTCCAACAAAAAAAAAAAAAAAAAAAAAAAAAAAAAACAATTTCATAATTAGAAAATTTTATTGTTCATTAAGTTATTTATTTAAGGTATTCAATTGGAATCGGAAAACAAAATAGGTGCTCGTTTTAGTCGAATTTTCTCCGAAAAATTAAACTTATACAGTCTACACGATAAGAGCTGCGAGAGGCGAGAGTAGGGGCGCTATCCGTTTTCGGACCCGTAGAACACGAATATGTAGAAAAAAAATGTCTGATATATATATATATATATATATATATATATATATATATATATATATATATATATATATATACATATATATATATATATATATATATATATATATATATATATATATATATATTCCCGCCACCTTTTAATTTGTGTAGGGCCCCCCTATGGAACTTAAGAGCTGAAATTTGGTAAATGGGGCTCATTTTCGAGGCACCTCATACTATCAAAGTGGGGTCAAATTTTGGGCAAATTTTTATTCTGACCCGACCTTTAAGGGGGTGGTGGGGGGCGGCAAAGCAATAAAAATTTTCCAAACCGGTTGGAAATAATGTTTCGGTCAATTATCTACAACATATCCAAAATTCAGTTTCCTAGGATGATTTGGAGGGAGTAGGGGGGAAAAAAAAGATTTTCGCTGGATCTAACAGGCCCCCAGACCCCAGAATTAACGTAGAAGGTTGCAATTTGGTGTGTTGATAGAGTTCATACCAAGGTTGTGCTTTTTGAAGGTTTTAATATTTTACCCCCACCCCCCTCATTTTTAAGCTACAATTTCATGCATTTTTGACGTTTTCGAAGTTTGTACCACTCGCACAGGTCACCCGAATTAACCTAGAGGGCTGAAATTTTGTATTTGGATTGAGTTAGTATCAAGGGGGTGCCTTTTGGGGGTCTCGACTTTTAACCCCTACCCCCACCATTTTTATACCCAAAAGAACATGATTTTTCTTGTTTTTTAACAGTTTCGTTCGGGTCAAAATCTCCCCACATAAACCTAGAGGGCTGAAATTTTGTGTACAGGTTAAGCTAATAGCCAGACACTGTTTTTTGGAGGTTTCAACTTTTAACCCTTACCCCCACGATTTTTACGCCAATATTTCCTTAATTTTTTTGCTTGTTTTCTAACACGTCTAGAGACTCCCTAAGGAAACCTAGAGGGCTGAAATTTTGTACGTGTATTCAGTTAGTATCCAGCTAGTACCTTGTAGGGAGTCCACATTACTTTTCCTCCCACTTCTCCCATTTTTACATCGGAATTGAATGCTATTGTTAAATGTGTTTTAAAAGCATTATGTTTATTCTAAATACAAGTAGGCGAATAGTAATTTTAAAAAATTTAAAAAAAAGTGAACTTACTTTTATGACAAATGAAATACATACATATTAAGTAATTTAAAAATGTTATTAAAGTCACTGTTTATTTATAAATTAGGAATTTTAGATTTTTATTATTTATAAAATAGAAATTTTGGATTTTTCTGGAAAGAAAAAATATCTTCATAAAAGCCTTCCAGTTTACTATTTAAGTTCCTTTTTTATAATATTTAAAACTAAAACATAAAGGCAATTAGCGGATAAACATGGGCAGGAATGTCCTCGTACGAATTGTGTTGGTTTTTTTTCTGCTACCTGTTTTCGGCACAGAATTGAAATTTACTGAGATACAGCCCCTAAATACTTGAAACCTTTTTTTTTAAAGCCTCGATCAGCCGAACACTCATCACCAGTTTTGAAACCAACAAAATGACAATTCGGTTGTAGACTTTCAATCACATTTCGCTTGTAGACATTCAATACCGAAGATGAAGGGGAAAATTCGACTACCGTGATGGGGCCCCGCTGCTCACGGCGTTTTTTTTTTAGGTTCAATCAATACTTTTTCTACTAATTACATAGGTAATAAAATTATCAAATTATCTACAAAAAGAATTTGTTTTCATATACATACCAATAAATTTGTATTTCATTGTTATTGAAGACATGAGTGGATGAAGGTGTTATGTAACGTTTTTATAATTTTACAATAGAAGCGTTTGAAAGTTTTTATTTACATATAGGGTAGCTTCGCTAGTTTGCCGTCCAGGTCCAGTATTCGTCCATTTTACTGTACAATAGCATATAATAGTAATATAAAACAGATAACCGAGCATGTTTGAGTTTGTTACAAGCCTAATACATAAACGGTGACAACACTGATAAATAGTATATTGTACAATAAGTGGGAAAAGAGGCTTATTTCTGACGAATATGAGTTTGTTACGCGAGCCCGCAGGGCAAGTGCAACAATTCATATGAGTGAGAAATAAGCTTTTCCCACGTATTTTACACTATACTTTGTCTACGAGCACATTTTTTCTCGTAAAATTTAACAAATAATTAAAATAAAATTTAAATAAGTAGTAAAAATTTTTTAAATTTATAATGTCAATGATAAGATGTTCAAATTTTTGCAAAACCATACCTTGAAACTATGGAAACAATAATAAATAATCAACTTACATATGTATATTTTTAGTATTAATTATATAGATTATATGTTAAATCAAAGACAGAGCCTACCTTTTTATTATATTAAGCCGTGGGAAATAATTTCACACGGCTATTTCCGCATTGTGTGGGCAATTGTTAATTTTTACATATAGTTAGCCGTGTGCAAAATTTTACTTTTAATAGTAGGAGTAGAACAAATATTTACTTGATAGAATTGCGTATTTAAAAAAAAATTATTAATCAGTTACTTCTTTTCGTGTTGGTCGGACAGTATGTGAATATAAAAAAAAAAAAAAAAAAAAATAGTGATATGACGATGTTTCACGGTTAGCTTTAATACTGTTATGGCACGATTAAGTTTTATTATTTGTTTTCATACTAATATTTAAGACACATTAAACGTAATTAGAAGTGAAAATTTTGTATAAATTTAAATTAAGTTGTAAAAATTTGGTAGACGGATATTAAGTAACCAATTCCTTAAAAAATTTAGTTTTCGACCACTTGGACGAAAACTGAAGCAATCAAATTAAATTTATTTTATTTCTCAATCTAGCCAAATATTGTGAAATAGTAAAAGGTTTTGTTTTAGACAATTACTATTGGCTGCTTGATTAGAGATTTAATTTTCGTCCACTCAATTATTTGCGTTGAATGAATTACAAACGTTTAAATTATATGGACGAAAACTGAAAACTGCATCCAACAGTACTTTTTCGTTTTCGTTCATTTATTTTTTCAGTGTGAATCATATTTTCACACTTTTAGATAACGTTTTTAGAATCAAAAAATTTATAAAATAAAATAAAATATAAAGGTTAAAGAAAGAAGATAAGAGGTTGTGAATACATAGAAGCATTTGCTTTTTATTAAAATTAATTTTTTTATAACAATTCTTAACTTAAATGGTGGTCGAAAACTAGTAGACGACAACTAACTTCTTCGGACGAAAACTACCGAAATCCGTATATTTATCATTATTATTTTGTTATACAAAAAAAAAAAAAAAAAAAAAAACACTGAACATAATTAGTTATCATTTTATGTCAACTTAAAATAGACTATATAAGCAATAAAAAGCAATATATAATTCATTAGCATTAAGTCAATTGAACATATTCTTTTAATGTCTCCAAGCTATCAACTCTACTAACTGGACGAAAACTAGCGAAGCTTCCCTATTATACTTCCCATGCAATAGCATGTGCATGTGATATTTTAGCATAAGATATTCCAAAATTTCGCAAAAAATGTTACATAACACCTTCCTCCACTCATGTCTTCAATTATAATCACACTGATCTATTTTACTGATAATATAATTACTATTTGACATAATACCGTATATTCATATTTTTATCGAACATACATAGGTACTTATAGAATAATTTATAAAGATTAATTGCAAAAAATACATCACACATCTGTACACATTTACCTAATAGCCGTTAATTTCATGAACCTATATAGCCGTTAATATCACTTTTTATATATCAAAACGGTATTTCCAGGATTCTAACGATTTTTCTCGAATTAAAAAAAAAAGAATTAACAAATGACGAATTTTTTTACTTGAACTTTATAGGTGCTGTGACAAAAATTAGCCAGCATAAATTTAAAAAAAATTCGGCTTCTTAAAATGTTAATACGTATATAATCCTAAACTCTTATTAAAGTATAGTCATTGTCAGATCGATCCAATCGTCTATAATTCTATACGTTCTAGTTCTCGCGAGCAGATTTTCATACGATCAGTGATGGTGACAGGCACGATTAGATCGTTAAAATGCACCGTAAAAGTCACCATTTAAAACTCTAAACAGGAAAAAAATAAATATTTGTATTATGAGCGCGAGCTCAAAAGACCGCCGGAAACTAAGGTGAGGGGAACACAAATTGTATTATTTACTGTTGGGACCCTACTGTATTCACATTGCGTACGGTATAACGGGGTGCTACTGTACCTACTGCAATTCTACCTGCACACGCAGAAGGGCTTCAACTAGGGTTTAATGGGAACTTTCAACCAATTTCGGGATTTAATGGGACAAAATCGGGACGGGACAAGTAAAATCGAGACTGTTAAAAAAACAAACGTTTTTAATCAGCCAGTAGGAAAGATATTCTCTTTATTTTTATTATTTGTTACTAACAGCTACATATTTAAACCATGATCTTACAAACCTTTAAACAAAACAATTTCTTGAAGATAATATTAAATAATATTTAATTTATGTTATTTTATTTAATTAAAAATCAGGTTTTTTAATTTTTAGATTTTTAATTAAGTTTTTGCTTATAAACTGTATTATTTTTGGAAAAAAACATTTTTTATAAAGTTGGCCGTCTTTGGCACTGACGTACATATTTCATGAACGTCAAATAATTTCTCTCATTTTTTGGTGGGATTTTAATGAATTAATTTGATAACACTGTAAACTGTCAATCAACCAGCGGAGTGGCCGAGCGTGCTTAAGCACTGGCACTTCGACTAGTAGGTTGAGGGTTCGAATCTCGCGACCGGCTATGCTCGTGAAGGTTTTCTGCAGTTTTTCTTCACAACTCCAGATGAACATCAGTATAGTTCTTTTACAGAAATCGACTGCAAACACACACCTTCCAAATCCTAGCCCCCACCAATTCCCTTGTCCCCCACTCGCATCACAATTGTATAACTTAAAAAATTTATCGTAATAATGAAACAATTTTAATAATGAAAAAATTTTTTAGCGACAGCCTGCATATAAATTATTAAGAACGAACTAAAAGAAAAGAAATTGTTCTACATGTTTCAGTCATTTAAATGACCATCTTCAGGAAAAATCAATAATTCAGTTGTGAAACAACTGAGAAAAAATAATATCAAAAAGACATAACCTCCAAATAAGAAATGGATGTCAAAAATGACAGACGAAATTAAAAGAAATTAAAAATCAAAGAATCAAAAAATAAACGGACCTCATACGAAATAAGGAAAGTCAAAATCATGATAAAATATTAGAAGACGAGATGCGAACAAATACTTACCGTATCAGGAAACATCAAGAATGTAAAATTCCAACGAAGTCGTAGAAAAAACCGGTATGTCACAAAGAAATTATGTAACATCACAAAAAATTACGAAAATCATTAAAATTAGAAAATAATATAAAAGTAAAACCCAGTAATTATTACACTTAAAACACTCAATATTAAGTTGAACATATTTTAGTAGAAAAATTAAATTGTTGAGGTTAAACAAGAAATTGAAAAATGATTATTAATTAATTATTAAAACAATAGTTAAGTAGGATCATGTGTAGTGTTTGAAGTTTTGTTATTAAATGGCTGTTCAAATTGCTTAGATACTACTTCCATGAGAGAACGACATTTATGATCAATGTCGTTCTCTCATGAAACATGTAGAACAATTTCTTTTCTTTTAGTTCGTTCTTAATAATTTATATGCAGGCTGTCGCTAAAAAATTTTTTCATTATTCATTTTACCTGCAGTTGGATTCTAATAATTTATGTATCGTAATAAGTATTGGAGCATTAATAAAGATACAAATAATGATGTGAGTGGCGTCTATTATAGGCGAAAAAATCTCAAAAACAGACGTTAAGCCATATTATATATAAGTTATAAATCAGTAGACAGAGTACACTTTATTAGTAGGTACAGCAAATATACTTACTTCCTTGGTTGTCATGACATGCAAGCGCGATAATTTGGAAACAACAATAGTGAGGCTGCCGCGACTAAAAATGTAAAAAAATTGTAGATGTCGAAAATCGGAACAATTACCGTCCCGCCACTACTGTTGTCGGGACGCGGGACACATAAGTCTAAAATCGAGACATCCCGATTAAATCGGGACAGTTGGCAACCCTAGCTTCAACACAAGCACCAGTTCAGTCGGCGACCAGGTGGAACAATGGTGAAGCAGCCGGACCACAGATGCTAAGGGTCCGGGTTCAATCCCCATCAGCATCGACGATCCACATTTAATTTTTTTTAGTAACTTTTTTTTTCTTTTTCTTCTTTTATGTAATGGTGGAAGATTCTAGAACCATCGACAAAGTTCCACCACATTGAAGACAACAAATACATAACCCGAAAAACAACCAACGTCATTACTCGAAAGAGTATAAAAACCGAACGCACCAGGCCATTAGAATCAGTTGAAAATCAAGTGTTGGAAAAATCAGTTGGAAATTAAGTGTTGGAGGAGTGAGTTGAAAATCAAGTGTCGGAACGAGCAGTGAGAATAGTCAGTGAAAACTGAAAGTGGAACAGTCAGTTGGAAACCGGAGTCGATAGTCAATGGATTGGACAACCGTGGTCAATCAAAACGGAACTGGTCAATCATAACTGGACTTGAAGAAATATTCTTTTTAATAAATATTGTTATTCATATTTTAATTTGTCGAATAAAATTGTTGTTCGAAAAACTTCTATTTTATTATTGAAAAAAAAACACACGTTGGGAAAGCTGAGTGCTCCAAAAGCGTTCAATCACAAGGATCGAAACCAGGGTACCACAACATTACATAGTTACCAACCAAACAAAGTAATTATGTTTTTAAAGGAGCGAGTGAATAAACGTACATTTATTAATATGATAGACAAAGATAAATGCAGGTGTAGGCATTTTTGTCCATGAATAGTTTTCCCAATCAACATGAAACTTTAAGGGAGTTCGTTTTATTCTAAAGTCTAACCGATTTTGTTGGTTTCAATTATTGTTTTCATCATTTTGATTTCAGGGACTCAAAATCCTTAACTTCTCATAAAATGAAATTAACTGTAATTACAATTATTGTAATTATACAAAAATACAATTCTAGAGAATTACAATTATTTTTTCTATAAAATTATGTTTTACTGAACCAGCAATAGTAATATTTTTATTTATGGCACTATGGTGGAGGTTCTGGTAAACTAAGAACATTCGTAGCAAAACGCTATTATTTAAAACTACACTTAATAAAAATTAACTAACCACTGAAAAACTGAACAGACTTATGTGACGTAATGACAATTCGACACTGTCATTAATCGATATATATTCTCGGTATTTAGTATCGAAAACAATTATTGATTTTACTTAAACATTCACATAAAAAAAATCAAGTTAAATGGTATTCAAATCGATGAAAAAATAGCTCTCTGAACAGACAGACATGTCATGATAAATAACTAACTTGGACTAAGGGGACTGCAAAATGTATATTTCCGCTAAAAATCTGACATCGAATTTTTTCACGACCACATAGCTTGGTCTGTAGACATTTAATGTACAGGATCAAGTGAAAAGACAACTGAACAATTTCTCACCACACATATTAAGAAATAACGAATTTTCGAATATATATATGTCGAATATATATAAGTCACACCAAACTTTTATAGTTTGGTGTGAATATTTTACTTGATATTGAAAATTCAAACTGGTATCGATATTTCGAAGTACTACTTCTGGATAGAATCAACAAAATACCTCTGTCACAGCTAGCTTTGTAAACGGAGAAAACGGAAAAAACTAGCTTTGTAAACGGAGATTCGCTATGTTATACAGGATGCTGTGACAGAGGTATTATGTTGATTCTATCCAGAAGTAGTACTTCGAAATATCGATACCAGTTTGAGTTTTCAATATCAAGTGAAATATTCACACCAAACTATAAAAGTTTCAATACCTAGAATTTACCTATATTTATACTTGGATCGAATTATCCAGTCTAACAAACAATCAGAATAAATTTAAATGGATGAATGAACAAAAGAATCAGAATTGAAAAAAACATGCACCCGTTTCTCCGAAAATGAATATGATGGCCTCACACTTCTGAAATGTACAGACGAACACAAACGTAACATTTATAATCAAAGTCATTCTCTAAAAACGTTTTCTTAAAAAAAGAAAAGAAAAACAAAAAACGTTGTGTTGGCGCAAGTTGAAATTTTAATTCTCCGTCGCCATACTGGATATGCTAAGTGGTTGATATGAGTTGTCCGAACGCCTTTAAGTTGATTTCAAATTCAGGCCCGGCGTTCCAGTGTCATTTTCTTTCTCGAAATTACGAATGTCTGAGTAATGTTGGCCCCAACCCTATACAACTTTCATCCGTCTTCGTTAAAATGAGACAACGATTTATAGCGACGCGGCGCTACATTTATTTTTAACCAAGTTATTGAAGTTTGAAATAACTTGGAAAGCAACTGTTGCCAATTTGAAGGTGACGGTCTCTCCGCACGTGATATTGATTTTAAAAATTCAGTGTAAAAGCAAAAATATTTTTTTTTTAAATACTAAAGAAATATGTATAACAAAATAAACGTCAAGATGTTTATTCTTTAAAATTAATTTCCTCAATAAAAAAAAAAAATTATAATAACATGACTTCAAGTTTTAAGATGACTTGCAAAAATAAAATTCACAATATTTTAACAAATGAAGTACAGGCAATCCTCGAGTTACGTCGTTCCGAGCTACGTCAAATAATGTTTTGACATTGTTCCTCATTTTTAGGCTATTTTTAATGTTCTGTTCTTCAAAACGAAAAACGAAACCTTTGTAAGAGTACTCGGTCCGTCCGTCCATCCGTCTGCCACAGCGGTCTCTCTTACAAAACTATATAAATTTGAAATTTGAAATCTGGCATAATCCTGGATTTTGGATGACGCGCACATATATCACCAATCATCAATTAGGGGGCAAAAAGGGGGGGGGGGGAGTCAGAGTCAGAGATTCAAAGAGAATTAATATATCGTATACTATCGTAGTTAAAATAAAAAAATTCAAACAACTAGATAAAGATTAAAAAATGTTATTATATTTCCAGATTTGTTCAATTTATTCAAACGAGGGCTACCTGTACAAAAAATTTACTAACAAAAAAGGACACTTCACACCTACATCGTTTATGATAATAAAAAATAAAATAAATTTATTTTGCATGTTTTAGGTAAAAGACTAATTCTGTCTAAAGTGAGTACTAAATTAAGTTACTATATTTAGAATATAATATATCACTTTTAATATATTCATTTTTAGTCCAATTTTTCGACTAAAAATTAGACTTATACAGCCTATACGATAAGAACGGCGAGAGGCGAGAGTAAGAGCGCTATCCGTTTTCGGACCCGTAGAACGATTTTGATTCGGACGATTATGTAGAAAAAAATGTCTGATATATATACAGCCTTGGCCAAAAGTATTGAGCACCCCCATAAAATACGTGTAACTCTAAAATTAATTTAAAAATGACTTTTCTGTTTAATAATAGAATGAAAGGCAATACTAAGAATTAATTTTAAACAATTGATAAAGGATTTTAAGGTACCATAAAACACCTGGCCCACAAAATGTGAAATTTGAAGTTTTTGAAAAATAATGTAACTTATTTGTTAGCCTGTTATTAACTTTCAGGATAACAAGAAGCTGCTGAATGTTGTTTATTCGTATAGTAGAAACAGTTTGTAATACGAAATACCGAAACAACCAGAACTTAACACAGAAACACGAATAAAAATCCAGATATTATATGAAGAAGGGAAGACTCAAATATAGATTGCTAAATTAATAAAAGTTTGACGATGTGCAGTGCAATTTACAATTAAAAGGTTCGTGGAGACTGGCTCTCACACAAACAAAATGAGAACGGGCAGAAAAGGCGCTACTACTGACCGCCAGATTAGAAAACTTATCCGTGACTCACTTAAGGGCCGCAAAAAACTTCTTCTGAGCTCACTGTAGCTCTATCGGGAGACATTGGGAAACCAATTAGTTCTCGAACTGTAAGAAGAAGACCCACAGAAGCAGGTTTAAAAGCCGCAAGGCTAGAAAAAAGTTTTGGCTCTCCGACATCAAGAAAACACGTTTAGAATGGGCTTTAAGACACCAGCATTCTTCTGAAGAAGATTGGTCCAATGTGGCATGGTATATATATATATACATATATATATATATATATATATATATATATATATATATATATATATATATATATATATATATACATATATATATATACATATATATATATATATATGTATATATATACATATATATATATATATATATATATATATATATATATATATATATATATATATATATATATATATATATATATATGTATATATATATACAGGCTGGTCCGTAATTGCGAGAGCTGATAGTATGTTTTTGAATTTTTTTAGCGCGTTTGATTACTGGCTTCATATTTTAGGGGCTCGTATGAACATTAGGATAATTAAATTTATAGTATCGATTATTCCGTTACTAATGAATAGGGGATAATTTGGAAATAAATATTTCTACTTTAAATTACTCGAAAACGGTATTATTTATCGAAATGTAACAAGTATACATTTTTTGCGTGAAATTGTCTGAGGAATCATATTGTCAAGAATTTTGTTTAAATAATTGTAAATTAAAAAAGAAAAGACGTGATAACTCACACCTGCCACCCAAAACCACCCCTTAATCATAGATGGTGGAATAAGTGTTAACATAAATTTAATCCTCTGAGTGCAAAATACGTTCCCCTAAAATATCAATCCGTTATTCAAAAGCGTTTGGAAATATTTAGGAAAATATGGTTTTCGTTTCACCCCTTTAACGGGTTGTATCTCCCTTATTATTAAGTTTTGGAAAAAAGCATACATGAGAAGGTACTATTATTTTTTAACGTACTATCAGCTCTAGCAATTACGGTACATAATTCTGGACCACCGTGTGTACATATATATATATATATATATATATATATATATATATATATATATATATATATATATATATATATATATATATTTCCGTTACCTTTTGACATGTGTAGGGCCCCCCTATGGAAGTTCAAAGCTAAAATTTGGTAAGTGCGGCTCATTCCGATGCACAACAATACTATCAAAGTGGGGTCAAATTTTGCATCCGACCCGATGTTGGATCAACTTAAGAGGCTGGTGGAGGCCATCAACACAACAGAACTTTTCCAAACCGGTTGGAAATAATGTTTCGGTCAATTATCTACGACATATCCAAAATTCAGCTTCCTAGGATGTTCTGGAGGGAGTAGAGAGGGAAAAAATGATTTTGGCTGGATTTAACGCACCCACAGTTCGCCACAATTAACTTAAAGGGTTGAAAATTCGTATGTTAATAGAGTTTGTACCTAGGATCTGCTTTTTGGAGGTTTTAATATTTTACCCCCACCTCCACCATTTTTAAGCTACAAATTCATGCTTTTTCGACGTTTTCAAAGTTTGTACCACTCGCACAGGTCATCCAAATAAACCTAAAGGGCTGAAATTTTGTATTGGGATTGAGTTCGTATCAAGGGGGTGCTTTTTGGGAGCCTCAACTTTTAACTCTTACCCCACCATTTTTATACCTATGATTTTTCTTGTTTTTGAACAGTTTCGTTTGGGTCAAAATCTCCCCAAATAAACCTAGAGGGCTGAAATTTTGTGTATGGGTTAAAATAATAGCCAGCCACTGCTTTTTGGAGGTTTCAGCTTTTAACCCTTACCGCCACGATTTTTACACCAATATTTCCTTGAATTTTTTGCTTCTTTTCTAACACTTCTAGAGACTCTCTAAAGAAACCTAGAGGACTGAAATTTTGTACGTGTATTGAGTTAGTATCCTTTAGCCTTTTAGGGATTCCACATTACTATTCCCCCCACTTCTCCTATTTTTACATCGAAATTCAATGGTATTGTTAAATGTGTTTTAAATGCATTATTTTTATTCTAATACAAGTAGGCGGATAGTAATTTTAAAAATTTAAAAAAAAAAACTGAACTTTACTTTTATAACAAATGCAATACATAAATATTAAGTAATTTAAAAATGTTATTAAAGTCACTGTTTATTTATAAAGTAGGAATTTTGGATTATTATTTATAAAATAGCAATTTTGGATTTCTTTGGAAAGAAAAAATATTTTTATAAAGGCCTTTCAGTTTACTATTTAAGGTCCTTTTTTAATATTTAAAAATCAGACACAAAGGCAATTGGCGGATCAGCATGGGTAGGAATGCCCTCGTACGAATTGTGTTGGCTTTTTTCCTGCTATCTGCTATCGGCACAAAATTGAAATTTACTGAGATTCAGCCCTTAAAAACTTAAAACCTTTTTTTAAAGCCCCGATCAGCCGGACACTCACCATCAGTTCTGAAACCACCAAAATGGCAACTCGGTTGTAGACTTTCAATCACATTTCGCGTGTAGACATTCAATACCGAAGATGAAGGGAAAAATTCGACTTCCGTGATGGGGCCCCGCTGCCCACGGCGTTTTTTTATATTACACATTATTTTTATTGTTAAGCTACACTTTTACTAACAGGTATCCTTGCATAAAAGTAATGTTTTGAAGGGGCGTGACTAAGTTTTTATGGCAGTATACTTGCAAAACCTATTACAAACGTAAACGATGTAAAAATACACTTGCATGCATGTCGACACTCGCCAATATATGTTATTTTAAAAATTTAATTTTTTAACACAGAAATTAGATTTAATACAAAAATGGGTAAAAGAAACTTTGATTAATAGATATATTTTTAATGTAAATGATAATTTATTAATAGAAAGATTAAACATATTGGAATTTGAAAATTCACGATATCAGTTCCCGTTTCACTTCGTTCGGATTCGTGAACTTTCTTTTTTTTCGCCGGGAATGAAACAATCTTTTTTCGGTTTTCTCAGGGGTCCAATTGATTTCTTGTGCAATTTTTTTTCTTCTTCTTTATAAACATTTTCTTTTATAATATTTGGATAGTTCTACTTCATATAAACTTATTAATTTTATTGTTTCTTGTTCTGACACAACTGAATATTTATTTGACAGTTTTTCAGTTTTCACCAATTTTAATTTAAGTAAGTAGTATTTTTAATAGCAAAAGTAGAGTTTCAATTTTTCCTATTACTCATGCGGAAGAAGTATTAATTTGGCTCACACATTTCTGTACGCAAAATAGCTGTTTGCCCACTGTACTCTTCCCGTATACTTTTTTGCGTGTGGAAAGTAACTTTCCACACCCAAATTGGCAATAAAACACGCAAAATTTAATCAAAACACGCAAAGCCGTCTCTTAATTTTTCATTTAATAAATATTTCATAATTATTTCTATAGCAACCACCAACAAAGTAATTTAAACGATAATTAATTCAGAAAAAAAAGACGAACACTTAAAAATATTATTTTAAAAAGTAATAAAAATGTCAAAAATTGTGATAATAATAGAAAAAAGTATGAGAAATTCGTAATAAAAATAGTATGTGCAATAAGTGCGGGATTGTCGATTCGTGCGCTCAACTTCGCTTTCGTGGGCAATCGACAATTTCCCGCACTTATCGCACAATATACTAAACTAATTTGTGCGAGTAAATTTGTGTAAAAGTATACTTGCATACAAATGATACTTACACAAGCAAGTAGGCGTAAGTATACTTGCTTGTGTAAATCCAGCTTAATACATTATGTATTATGAGGTATTGACGAAGTGAAATGACTGTTGAGATATAATAAAAACATGTATAAAATGTTACATGTACAAAATTTACATAAAAAGCTATAATGATTTCCAGTGCACTAAACGAGGGTGAATTTCATAATTTTGACACCTGTCACGTACACACATACACATCCACCTAGATCCTGGCACCTTTTTTTTACACCAGGATCGTTATTGTGGATGATTACATATTAAATTCGGATAATGAAACGTTATAAATAAAATATTTATTATTTGTAAGGACAGTTACATATGTAGGTAAAAATCTGAAAATGGTTTTTACACCAAATCAAAATAACAATAGACATAATTATAATTTAAAATACTGTTTTGTAACGTAATCCTTTTTCAAACAAAGTTAGTCAGTTGTAAATTGACAAGAAAATCAAATTACCATAATTTGATACAATACAGAGTGTTTTATTTGACCTACATTATTTTTGGAGATTTTTATGATACCGAAAGATTAAAAATGTTAATAAAGTTGATAGCTTAGCATTCTGTCCTGACACTTTGTCGGAACCCCACTACACTGACAAGAAATGTTACGGAAGTGCCTACTTGCCATTTTATTTATTTTAACATAATATATTGTAGTACTGAACAAAGTAACAAACATGCTACAATTATACGTGCCCAACTTCATATTTAGATGGTAAAACATCCCTTCAAAAATTTGTTGAAAAATCATATTTTGATCTTTTACATACTAATTCTTTAGTGATTTTGATGAAAAGTGGTCAAAAAATTTAGATTGAGGTTACAGCAGTCTAGAAATATTTTCATTGGAGTTACATTATTTTTAAGGGGTTAAACACTCCCCAGAATGTGGACATTAATTTTTTTCTTTTTAGAAATCACAGCGCATATGCCTTAAAATTCTGTAGAAAGGCTACAACAAATCATTAGTTAGCAAATAATACATGTTACCCTCTGCAATCGGGTGGCGAAACTGTGGGTATGCGTTTTGATATGTAGGGATAAGTTCCTCTCTACAGCGACCTAAAACTGGTGGCGATTGGCTAGACATCCTTTCTTTTGATCAGTATATAAATGGTATAATAACATTTTCCAGTCATATTCCTTCTGTTTTTCTCTTAAATAATTTTTAAAATTTCAAATATTAATTTCTTTTCAGTTATTAGATAAGCACGGTTTAAACGTAGGAGGGTATAAAAATATATATATATATATATATATATATATATATATATATATATATATATATATATATATATATATATATATATATATATAGGTATATACCCTTTTAACATTTTTAAATCATATCTTAAAACGAAATCAATTATTTACAAAGAAATTTGTAAATAAAGCGATGAAAAGAGCACATTATATTAAAAATTTTATCAAAATTTCTTTTATTCAACTTCGGGCTAAACTCCGTATCATAGGGCGCAAACACATCTAAAATTATAAGTTACTGGATATTTTACTCATTAAATTATTCATTCATAAATATTTTTCACAAAAGAAAAAAAAATGAAAAATTAAGAATTTCTTTTATGTATGTAGATATAAGTAAATATGAAAATGTGCTGTCGCATGCACAAATTATAATGTCTGAGATGGATGTATGGACATAAAGTAAAAAAGAACTAAGAAAAACAATGGCATATAAAAAAAAATTCTACTTTAATAAACTGATTTTTTACAACGAATAAGTGGCAATATTAAATTTGCTATTCCTTCACTTTATAATAACATAACTGATTCTACGAATTGGTTCACATACAAACTGTGGACGAAAGTATCAAATAGGGTGATCTTGAAAATACTATATTGTTTTTTTGTTCCAAGCGAATAAAATATTTTTTTGGAAATTTGATAGAATTTTAAAGGTACAAATACCTTTGGAACCAAAAAAAAAGAAACTCATATTTAAAAAAAAAAAATAAATAAATAAAAAATTACAAAGGGCCGCTACACACGATTAGTTTTCACCGAACAGTTAAAACTGACAGAGAAAACTGATCGAGTGTAGGCTGAAAACTGACAGCTTTAATATGAAGGTGTGTAGGCACTGACGTCCCTGTGCCTACACACCTTCATATTAAAGCTGTCAGTTTGCAGCCTACACACGATCAGTTTTCTCCGTCAGGTTTAACTGTTCAGTGAAAACTGTCAGTTAAAACTGACGACCCTGTGCCTACACACGTTTATATTAAAGTTCTCAGTTTTTACTTAATAGTTAAAACTGATGGAATATTTCAGCCACATATTTTTTGAACTGAACTGACGGAACTCATGTAGTGAAATAACATTTCTCATAACCGTATCAATTTCTTAATGAGTACGGACACTACAGACAATAGATTGAGGTAGGTTTTTTCACTCATTCTGAGGTAGTTGCAAAAATTTTCATTTCGGTTAATAAGTGTACATGAGAATAAACATTCCTTTTTTTTTAACTACTCCACACCACTCTTTGCGTTTGTTTTTCAAGACTAATAATAAACCAAGCATGATGTGTCTCCAGTTTTTATAATATGTATGAACGTGTGTAGGCACAGCGACGTCGGTTTTCACTGTCAGTTTTAACTGACAGTAAAAACTGTCAGTTAAAACTGATCGTGTGTAACGCCCTTAAAATATCTCGAGTCCCTCCTATATTTTAGCCTCTGCAAAACATAAATCATAAATATGCAATGTAAAAAGGGACACTAGAGGTATGAAATTTCCAATTAATCGCATTACTGATAAGCGTCTGTAACGCACTGTCTTCTAGATCCGTTTTATACCAGTTAGACTATTAAGACTTCAATTTGTGAAATACATGGTGTCATTAATTAAGGAGTATTATTTTAACAGTGTATAGTAAACAAAAGAAAAATTACGATTTACCAAAAAAAAAAAAAAATCAATACCTATAAATAAAGTAGAAGGGTCTGTCTGTGATTTTCGAATTTTTAGATATTAATATGTTTTTCAGTTAGCAAATTCGACATATATAGCAAATCTAACTTTAAAAAAATTTTTGTCTGTCTGTTTGTACGAACCGATTTAACTCAAAAACTACTGAAGCTATTGAGTTGAAATTTACAGAGAATACAGACATTACCTCCCGATCAATCTTAACCGCATTTTAATGTGATCATCCAAATGGTTATGTACAGGATGATTCAAAAAGAATCTCCATTAAAAGTTTATGGTCTCCTAGATAAAGTAGTTTTTTGAAAATTTGGTTTTAGAAGCTTCCAAATATGAAGATTTTAATTAAAATGTTTCTAACGTGCTGCCACTTCCGGTTATACCGGAAGTTGATACCAGCTTTGCTATTTTAAGTGTTTTTAACAACAAATTTTAATTCGCTGGGAACTGTTATTAATATTCTGACAGTGGCATTTCAGCTTCCTTGACATGATACAGGGTGGTCACATAAAGCATTTTTTAAATATTTTTTTTGTTTATTGTGAAAAACTTTTTTTTAAATGAACCATCTATATTTTTTATTATCACAATGTAAAAAAATGTAAACCCTATCTATTAATATCAGATATTCTTACACCTAAAACTGATATTTTGGAAGTTACATTAAATTTATATAATAAAATGATAAGTTAGGTTTCCATGGACACGGTTGACACAAAAACCACTGGACAGATTTTAGTGAAACTTTGTAAATTTATTCCTTAGATGCTTCATCATCGCAACATCTCCAATCAGAATCTTCACGATATTCTTTATGGAGGTTGATATATTCACGACAAAAGTTGATATACCTATCAAAAATACTCATTTAATAATAAACGGAAACAAAAGAAAGAAAAAAATAGATTACCTAGGTTACGATAAAAATAATATTCAAAAATTTAAATATTAACTTCAGAACTTTTTTATTAAAATTTCACTTTAGAAAAGGATTGTAGTAAAGCCTAATTACGAAGAAACTGAACGTAATTTTAAAAAATCCAGCAGGGTTTTCGGATCTCGAAAAGAATCCAAAATTCAATTATAATTCTAAAACATAAATTTATGAAAGGATTTCAAAGTCTGAAAATTAAATATATTAATATGGTTGTTTTCGAGTCGTTTGACGAGCGGAGCGAAGCATTACATGGAATTAACCTTTTATAGAATTTTAAACTGTTTGGCGGGCGAAGCGAAGCACTTTAAAGAACTAATTTTGAATTAAATTTGTCTGGTTTGTTTCGGAATAATTAATTTAAAGTAGCTTATTACTCACAGTTAACGTAATTTTACACGAATGAAACTGGAGGGCATAGTTGTCAGAAATAAATTAATGAATACATATTTCAACACTTTTTGAAAATTAATCGTGTAAAGAGTAAAATAGGGAATAAACACAAAGAAATGGAGGAAGGTCAAAGTTTACATTTTTAACGCCTACTGTTCTGGTGTCTCCAGCAATGAGTGAGTTATTTTAGGAAATATTCAATCATAATGCAAACAGACTTAGGGGGATTTAAATTTTCCAGTATGATAAGGGAGGATACTTATTTAGAGTAAAGTTTACAAATATTATCTATCTTAAAAATATATAATATTTGAGTATTTTAAGTCAACATACTTTTTTTACTTCTGTACCAAATTCGTTGACATCTCCTTGATAGGCTTACTTTAGATTTTTAGTCTATGTTATATCTATGTTTGAAGAAATGACAAATTAGTTTTTGAAAATTTCCAGTTGTTCCTAGATAACTAGCCAAAGGAAATTCTCAATAAATAAAGCTTATCAAAGCTTATGATAAAAAAAAACGCCGTGAGCAGCGGGGCCCCATCACGGTAGTCGAATTTTCCCCTTCATCTTCGGTATTGAATGTCTACAAGCGAAATGTGATTGAAAGTCTACAACCGAATTGTCATTTTGTTGGTTTCAAAACTGGTGATGAGTGTTCGGCTGATCGAGGCTTTAAAAAAAGGTTTTAAGTATTTAAGGGCTGTATCTCAGTAAATTTCAATTTTGTACCGAAAACAGGTAGCAGAAAAAAAGCCAACACAATTCGTACGAGGACATTACTGCCCATGTTTATCCGCTAATTGCCTTTATGTTTTAGTTTTAAAAATTAAAAAAGGACCTTAAATAGTAAACTGGAAGGCCTTTATAAAGATATTTTTTCTTTCCAAAAAAATCCAAAATTTCTATTTTATAAATACTAAAAATCCAAAATTCCTAATTTATAAATAAACAGTGACTTTAATAACATTTTTAAATTACTTAATATGTATGTATTTCATTTGTCATAAAAGTAAGTTCACTTTTTTTTTAAATTTTTTAAAATTACTATTCGCCTACTTGTATTTAGAATAAACATAATGCTTTTAAAACACATTTAACAATAGCATTCAATTCCGATGTAAAAATGGGAGAAGTGGGGGGAAAAGTGATGCGGACTCCCTACAAGGTACTAGCTGGATACTAACTGAATACACGTACAAAATTTCAGCCCTCTAGGTTTCCTTATGGAGTCTCTAGACATGTTAGAAAACAAGCAAAAAAATTAAGGAAATATTGGCGTAAAAATCGTGGGGGTAAGGGTTAAAAGTTGAAACCTCCAAAAAACAGTGTCTGGCTATTAGCTTAACCTGTACACCAAATTTCAGCCCTCTAGGTTTATTTGGGGAGATTTTGACCCGAACGAAACTGTTAAAAAACAAGAAAAATCATGTTCTTTTGGGTATAAAAATGGTGGGGGTAGGGGTTAAAAGTCGAGACCCCCAAAAGGCACCCCCTTGATACTAACTCAATCCGAATACAAAATTTCAGCCCTCTAGGTTTATTCGGGTGACCTGTGCGAGTGGTACAAACTTCGAAAACGTCGAAAATGCATGAAATTGTAGCTTAAAAATGAGGGGGGTGGGGGTAAAATATTAAAACCTCCAAAAAGCACAACCTAGGTACGAACTTTATCAACACACCAAATTTCAACCCTCTACGTTAATTCTGGGGGGCTGGGGGCCTGTTAGATCCAGCGAAAATCGTTTTTCCCCCCTCTACTCCCACCATATCATCCTAGGAAGCTGAATTTTGGATATGTTGTAGATAATGGACCGAAACATTATTTAAAACGGGTTTGGAAAAGTTTTATTGCTTTTCCGCCCGCCACCACCCCCTTAAAGGTCGGGTCCGAAAAAAAATTTGCCCAAAATTTGACCCCACTTTGATAGTATTGTTGTGCATCGGAATAAGCCCCACTTACCAAATTTCATCTCTTAACTTCCATAGGGGGGCCCTACACATATTAAAAGGTTGCGGGAAAATATATATATATACATATATATATATATATATATATATATATATCAGACATCTTTTTTTTTTTACATAATCGTGTTCTACGGGTCCGAAAACGGATAGCGCCCCTGGTCTCGCCTCTCGCAGCTCTTATCGTATAGACTGTATAAGTCTAATTTTTCGGAGAAAATTCGACTAAAAATAGGGGCAAAAATTTTAGCGAACTACCCACTAGGAATTACCTTTACTAAATTACGAAATTCACGCCAGCGAATCCGCGGGTAACAGCTAGTTTAATAATAATCGCATAATAAGCGAACTATGATTTATTTGAAATTTTCACAAAAACTGTAGAATTAAAAATACAAAGCATTACTTTTAACAGTATATACACTAGACGTAAAATAAATACAATTTACTAAAAAAAATACTGATAAAAGTCTCATAGCAAGTGACTATGGTTTTTGGAATTTTTTCCAAAACGATAGAATTAAAAATGCGAAACATTATTTTTAACAGTGTATACTACACGTCAAATAGATACAATTTGCTTAAAAAAATGTAGCAAATGTCCTCAAAAGTATTGTAGCAAGCGAGCTATGATTTTTTAAAAATTTTTACCAAAAGATACTCACAAGGAACATCACGGAGGTGTACCCCTCCGATTTTGTTTATTCTTTGATATGTTGTAGAACATCCAAAAATAAGAGACACGTATTTTTTTTAGCGGCTGTAAAACGTTTTAAAGAGGTGAAATCACCCTTCAAAATTGAGTTAAAAAATTTAATTTGTTAAATATCTGGAAAACGGTAAGGGATAGAGCAAGAGTTTAAATTAGCGATATTGCTCCTTTTTAAAGAGCTATCTATTGATATGCAAGTTTTTTAAATTACATAAACAGGGGTGGTTGTGAGTTAAAATTTAGGGGTTAACTTTACGAAGAGGGTTAAGAATACAATACATTAAAATCTCTTGTTTACAGATTTCAAATCTACGTGAAAAAATCTAATTGACCTGTTTTTGCTCAATTTCATAATATTAACTTTAGGGGTGAATAACTAGACGGTGACTGTGTTGATATAATCATACTATTTGAGTAATTTAGGAACTACTCCACGGAAAATAGCTTAAAACAATTATAACAACGTAAAAATGATATTCTCAAATTCAAAATTCAGTTTCATTAACATTGCGGGGGGGGGGGGGAGATTCACCCTCTTAAATTACATTACGTTTTCATATACTCATTTATATTATTAACATACTTGCGGAGGATAATAATGTCAAAATAAGTGTTTTGAAAGTTACACTATCGTATGTATTATCCATCCTCAAATATATCGTTATTTTCGATATCGATAATTTTCGATAACGAAAACTATATTGTGATAGTCGTAATACGTTTGAAACGCCCATAACTTGCTACCCTTAAGTACTATATATACAGTAATACTAAAAATGATTGTATGTAATTTAAGAGGGTGACCCCCCCTCCAATGTTGATCAAACTGAATTTTGAATTTGAGAATATCATTTTTACGTTGTTACGATTGTTTTAAGCTACTTAACATGGAGTAGTTCCTAAATTACTCAAATAGTATGATTATATCAACAGAGTCACCCTCTAGTTACTCACCCCTAAACTTAATATTATGAAATTGAGCAAAAACAGGTCAATTAGATTTTTTCACGTAGATTTCAAATCTGTAAACAAAATTTTAATATATTGTATTCTTAACCCTCTTTTCGTAAAGTTAACCCCTAAATTTTAACCCCCAAACACCCCTGTTGACGTAATTTAAACAAGTTGTAATTTATACCAATAGATAGCTCTTTAAAAAAGAGCAATATCGCCAATTTAAACTTTTGCTCTATCTCTTACCGTTTTTGAGATATTTAACAAATTAAATTTTCACCCCAATTTTTGAAGGGTGATTTCACCCCTTCAAGCCGTTTTACAGCCGCTAAAAAAAAATACGTGTCTCTTATTTTTCGATGTTCTACAACATATCAAAGAATAAACAAAATCGGAGAGGTACACTCCCGTGATGCTCCTTGTCAGTAGTCCAGTACCAAGAGACTTATTATGCGACTGCGCGCTTATTATGCTAATTTTATTAATTTTTTCTTTCTTTTTTTTTTTGATAAATTGTATCTGTTTTACGTCTACTATACACTGGTAAAAATAATGCTCCTTGATTGATGGCATCCTGTATAGCAGTAATAAAACCTCAACATTTCAGAAGGAATTCTAACAGCTCACCGCTTCCGTTTGCCACTAGTGCAGCGGTACGATATGCATCATTTAAAAAACGTTATTCTGAATTATGGATGTTACAGTTCTAATAGAGTTTTCTGCAATCATAGTAGAAAGAAGGCTTTTGCGCTCTGTGAGGCAAACGTAAAACATACGATCATTGAAGACTTTTAATTTTCGATTTTAAGCAGAAAATAGTACTTTGTCGCTCGTTTAACATATATTTAATTACAAATCGGGTAGGCGTTTTGTGTACTTTCTATGGTAACAAATAAACAGATTCTAAACTTCATACTATTTTTATAGTGAACAAGTGAAATATCAATTCAATTTGAAAATAACTATATAATATTTATTAAAAATAATAAATAATTATAAATAGCAATAAATTATAAGTGAATAAATGATTTAAAAAATACTATATACAGGCTGAGTTTTTCGAGAGTTGCCATTTTGATTACAGCCAAACCGTTGATTTAAATGAAAAATTGTTCAAATAAGAGTTGTAGATATCAACGGGGGCAACCAATTGCTATGGTCAGGAGCTTTATAGCTCCTATGGTTTTCGAATTATGATACAAACTTATAGTTTTTTTTTTAAACGGAAACGTATGTTTTAAATTATTTCAAAAATTTGTTTATGATTCAAAACTACCAGTACTTTTCATTGTTTTATCTCATATTTTTGAGTAATTACGTTTTAAAAATGACACTTTTAAATTTCGTACTCAAGTACTTGCAAACGATTAGGATTTTACGTAATTTAAAAATATATTGGCTCAATATGGTTGCCATTTTTGACAATGTAGTAACGAAAAATTAAACGATTATTAATTACGTTTTCCATCGGAAATTAAAATTATTAAATAGATTAAATTATCATATAAAAATGATAACTAAGTACAATAAGGAAATAAAATTTCAGTTTTAATTCATTGAAAAATAAAAAAATTATTTTTCTGAAATGTCACTGTTTGACAGATACATAGGCATCTACACATATTTTTGTAGCAAGTATTTTTAAAGGAAATGAAAAGTTTTTTGTGAATTTGGTTTGTAATAAAAAGAAAATACTATCGAATTTCAAATATTTTTACACTATTTGAGTACATCTATTAATAATATTTTCGTTCTCAATTAACCTCACTTTGCTACTATTAAGAAACGCCAATGTCATTTTAATTTGTATTGGATATGTACATTTATTTCACCTACCACCTGTCGTTCTATAAATAAATAAGAAATAAATATATTTTTCAGTAAATTAATGAAATACTTCAAATTATTTTTAAATTAAGTTACTTTAAATACTAATCTTTTAAAATAATTTGATTTTATTATGCAAAAATGTTAAAAACTTGAAATATAGGCCGACATCTATACTTCAAAATCAGAATTACTATACCATCTGTATTACAGAGAATGATATTAAATAATATTAATAAGGTTCTTTTCGTGGATGTAATAGAAATGCTAGCCGCTCAAAACTCTGTCGGCTGAAAGACCCTCAAATACATATGCGTATTTCTACCACCCAATTGCTAAATTCAAAAAATTCAAAAAATATACTTGGGTAAAAAATTTTTTTTCTTCATTTATATTTTTAATTGATGCATTAGATCAGTTCTATATAAAAATTAACATATAGTCTCATTTAAAAATTTATAAGTTTGTATCATAACTCGAAAACCATAAGAGCTATAAAGCTCCTGACTATAGCAATCGGTTGCCCCCGTCGATATCTACAACTCTTACTTGAACAATTTTTTGATTAAATCAACGGTTTGGCTGTAATCAAAAAGGCAACTCTCGAAAAATTCAACCTGTATACATATATTTATAATTTAATATGAAACAATTTTCAAATGAATACCTTTACAATTACTGAATGGAATCGGTAAACAAACAAATCTATTATTAAATAATTAACATTGAAGAAAAAATGAAAACAAATTATCAGTGAAAATAATTAACAATGAAAATAATTAACAATCGATAAACATTACTTGTCAAACTGTTACAGCTGTTTGGTAAGTAATAAATAGAAAAAAAAATACTACCTGAAGGTGTGAAAATATTACATATAATACAATACCGGCTATTTACATATTATAAAATTATTTATAATATTATATTTTATAAATATTATAAAATTATTTACATACGCAGGAGTAACTTGAGAGAAACGAATACTTAACTATACTAAACTTAATACTAATAAATAATAAAAATAATAATTGAAATAATCACAAAAGTATGAAAAGGTAAATTTAAATTCATACAATTGTTACGATAAAATGAAATTAAATTTCATTAGAAAAGAAAAAAAACTTACATTTTAAATACATATCACCAAAGTATCTTTGGCGTCAATAATATAAATATTAAATTGTTAAACACTAACTAACAATAAGTTTCTCCCATATTACCCGAGCGTAAAATAACTATATTGACATAATTTATATAATTAAATAGTTAAATAAAATCGAGTAGCAAACATGATCGCGAAGCCTGAAGGGCCAGGTGATCTAGTTGTAATGGGCGTCTATTTTACCGTCCTATTATCCACTTAAAATTCTAATCATAAGTGCCGGAAGGACACTTCAAAGGTAAGTTACCCGTAGGTAATAATTAAAACTCACTGCCTGCTGGCTGACTGTGTTCTTTCTTACTGGTGTTCTTATTAGCTAACTTAAGTCAGTTTGCCTCTATTGTTAAAGGTCGCCTGCGCACTCGTCATAGAAAAATCTAGAATGAATTTATTTATTCTGCGTTACGAAACACATATGCATAGTTAATTAATTATTTATTCATTAAATATATTTTCAATAATACATATGTATTATGTTAATTGAAAATAGAACAGAGGCGGAATGCAACTGAATTTTAAATGCTCTAAAACAATTTAATAAAATTATGCAAGATATCAAATACATTTAAAATACGTTGCACCGAAATATGTAATAGTGACAACGATTTCTCAAGTACATACCTCCAGCTATTTCTGAAGCTGCAAAAATTATAACATTAAAATAAATGTTAACGTTCATTATTATCTTTTCAAGTATTTTTGAATTAAAACTAACAAGGGAAGGTTCCCAGGTGTCCGCCTCCCATTTCAATGCCGCTGAAATATGTTATTCTACGTCGAAATCTAAGAGACACGTATTTTCTTTTATAGGCGGAAAAACGGTTTGAAGGAGTGAAATTGCCTTTCAAAAATTGGGGTAAAAATTTAATTTTTCAAATATCTCGAAAACAGTAAGAGATAGAGTAAAAGTTTAAATTGGCGATATTGCTCTTTTTAAAGAGCTATCTATCGATATGCAATTTGTTCAATTTACCTCAACAAGGGTGATTGGGGGTAGAAATTTGGGGGTTAATTTTGCAAGAAGGGGGTGAAAATTAAAAAATATAAAAATTTTGTTTACAGATTTCAAATCTACGTCAAAAAATCTAATTGACCTGTTTTTGCTCAATGTCCTAATATTAAGTCTAGGGGTAGTTAACTAGGGGGTGACTGTGTCGAATAGTCATACTACTTGGGTAGTTCAAGAAGTTCTTCTTCAATGAAATTAGTTTAAGACAATTAGAATAATGTAGAAATGAAATTTTCGATTTCAAAATTCAGTTTGAGCAACCCTGGAGAGGGGGCGAGTCACCTCTTAAATTACATACTAGTTTACTAACACTCTTTTGTACTATTAACACACTGACACTGGGTAATAATGTCACAATAAGTGGTTCTGAAGATGGACTATCGTATGTAAGGTTTTTATAAGATTTGTATTTTTAATGGATGTTATAATTTTCGTTATCGAAAATTATCGATACCGAAAATAACGATATTTTAAAAATGAATGGAAACCTAATAGAAACCTTACATACGATAGTCCAACTTCAGAACCACAAATTGTGACATGACAAAATGAGTGTGTGTAAACTAGTATGTAATTTAAGAGGGTGACTCACCCCCTCCCCAATGTTGCTCAAAATGAATTTTGAAATCAAAAATTTCATTTTTACGTTGTTCTAATTGTCTTAAGCTATTTTCCATGAAGAAGAACTTCTTGAACTACCCAAGTACTGCGACTATTCGACACAGTCACCCCCTAGTTAACTATCCTTAGACTTAATATTAGGACATTGAGCAAAAACAGGTCAATTAGATATTTTGATGTAAATTTCAAATCTGTAAACAAAATTTTTATATTTTTTAATTTTCGCCCCCTTCTTGCAAAATTAACCCCCAAATTTTAACCTCCAACCACCCTTGTTGATGTAAATTGAACAAATTGCATATCAATAGAAATTATAGGCGCCGTTCACAATTACCCCCGTCAACCCTACGCATAAATGTAAATATCCATTTTCGCAAAACTAATCCTAAAATTTTAACCTTCAACTACCTTTGTTGATGTAATCTGGACAAATTGCATATCAATAAATAGCTCTTTAAAAAGGAGCAATATCGCCAATTTAAACTTTTGCTCTATCTCTTACTGTTATCGAAGTATTTGAAAAATTAAATTTTTACCACAATTTTTGAAGGGCGATTTCACCCCTTCAAACCGTTTTTCCGCTGATAAAACAAAATACGTGTCTCTTAGATTTCGACGTATAATAACATATTTCAGCGGCATTGAAAGCGGAGGCGGATACCTGGGAACCTTTTCTTGTAAGATTGTAGAAAAAATTATGTGCGCAATTCGAGCACAAAATGACATTGCCGCTCTCATGAGAATGACGCGCTCCGCCTGGCGGCATCGCGCGTTAACATTCTCAATCGAGCGGCAATGTGTCATTTTGCGCTCTTAATACACAAAATAAGTATTTCATTTACATAACACTAATAATAATCTAATAGATAGTTGATCAATGCAACATTCTCTCGTTCTATTTTTCATACTTAGGTACTAACACTTATATTTATACATTGTATACACACAATGAAGAAGAAAAAGGAGTGAGATCAAATAAACACAATAAATTTTATGAAAAAAAAAATATATATAATAGGAAAAGCTTTATATTCACTTACTATATTTTTTGTTGTTGTCTAAATTGGAAACAATCAATCATAGAATAAAGACAGATGATATTTGACTAGTATTATTTTATATTATCATTCTTTGTTAGCACACATACGTGACAACAACAAGAACGGTAGCAACAATATCAACAGCAACCAATCTTTCTCTGTCGCTGAATTTCTATTAAAAATGGAAATTTGAAAAATATAAAATAAAATAAAGTGAAATATGCGTGTACACTGCCAATACAAGAAGAAAGAATACATAAAATGTCAGAAAAATTAAATTTACTACAGCTGTATTTGAAAACTGCTGGCTCTGTAATATTTTAGAACTAAGTTAAAAAATATATTTCAGTACAATCCTTTCTAATATTATAAATACGAGAGTGAGTTTGTTGTCTGTTTGTCTTGCTTTCATGCTTAAACAGTTTAACTAATGAACAAGCTTTGTAAAGGGATAGCTTAGGAAACATAGGTGGTTATAGGCTATTTTCTACCCCGAGATAACATTCTATTTTAGTGGGAAAATTTCCCGAAGAAATAGCAACTCTCACAAGTAACACTACCCATGTGCCAATCGCCAATCTTCTTGAAACTTTGCTGGTGTGTAGAATAGGCAAAAATACGGGACCCGTATTTTTTTGTATCTGCCACGGCCCACGTTCACGGGGTGAAACCAACCCTTAATGTTGGGGGTTCAAATCGTATTTATTAAGATTACTCGAAAACTATAAGAGATAGAGGAAAACTTTAAATTGAGGGAATGTTTTCCTTTAAAAGGCCTATTCATCTATATAGGTTAAAACAGGACCGGGAATATAAGAGGGGCTGGAGGGATGAAAATGGGGGTAAATTTTGTTGTACAGCTTAAGTGGTTTAATGTATTAAATTTTTGCTATCATAAATGGAAAGAGCACCAAAAATTAAGGGATAAGTGTTTTTGCGTTTTTTCGAAATATGTGTGGTATTCAAGACATATAAGGAAGAAAAAATGCAATAGACTATATTGCATCATTATTGATTGCAAATACCTTCTATATTTTTTTAAATTTTATATTTATTTCATCATGAAAATATAAATTTTTACTTTCCGATAATGATTCGTATATTTTTCAGTAATTACTGAATTGGTAATTTAATCATGTGACATTTGGTAACTCCTATTCTAAACTTTTTACACCTATTTCTGCGAAAGCTGTGTGACCTGCCTGTGTCAATGAATACTCGACAAGAAGTAGTAATTTTTTCGTTTATTATTTAAGCGCTTTGAAATAAATGTTGTGATTTGGGAAATGGGGTTTACACCTACAAAGCATACAAAAAGAATAAGAAACGTAGTTTGAATGTTAAGAAAAATATACCGCGTTTATTCAGTTAAAAAAGAATTTGTAAGCTGAAAGCAGTTGATTTGTTGAACGGAAGAGATTACTGCTTCTTGTCCAACATTCATTAACACTTGCAGACCAGAAAACTTTGACGAAAATAGGTGTAAAAAAATTTAGAATAGGAGTAACAAAATATAAACATGATCAAATTACCAACTAAGTACTGAAAAATACATGAATCATTATCGGAAAGTAAAAATTTACATTTTCATGATGAAATAAACATAAAATATAAAAAAATATAGAAGGTATTTGCAATCAATAATGATGCAATATAATCTCTTGTATTTTTTTCTTCCTTATATGTCTTGAATACAACACATATTTCGAGAAAATGCAAAAACCCGTATCCCATAATTTTTGGTGGTCTTTCCATTTATGATGGTAAAAATTTAATACATTGGACCACTTAGGCTGTACAACAAAATTTACCCCAATTTTCATCCCTCCAGCCCTTCTTAGCAACCCAACCCTGGTTTAACCTATACAGGTTAAACCATAGGTCTTTTAAAGAGGAACATTTCCTCAATTTAAAGTTTTCCTCTCTCTTTTATAGCTTTCGCGATATCTTAATAAATACGATTTGAACCCAAAATTTAAGGGCTGGTTTCACCCCGTGAACGTGGGCGTTGGCAGATAAAAAGAAATACGGGTCCCTTATTTTTGCCTATTCTACACACCAGCAAAGTTTCAAGAAGATTGGCGATTGGCACTTGGGTAGTGTTACTTGTCAGTTGTGATACGATCTAAATACACTCTATACCAGTGGTTCCCAAAGTGGTCCCTACGGACCCCCAAGGGTCCTCGGGATCATTCAGGGGGTCCGTGGATATTTAAAAATTATTTGGGGGTCCCTGAACAACGTCAGGGGGTCCGCGCAAGGTTTAATATAAAATAAAAAGATTGTGACAAATTTTTATTAATATGGAAGTTAAATAACAATGAACAAATTATTAACGATTTTTACGTCCTAAGTATAAATATAGATGTATGTAAAGTATGAATATAGATAGATAGATAGATGTATAAATACAGATAGATAAAATGCAAGTAGTAAGAGGCATCGCGGTGAATCAGGCCTATCTATACAGGTTTATACAGGAACGCAATTGAGCTTATACCTGCACTAACTAATTAGAACTATAAAAGAGTCGCAAATCTAATCAACAATTTAGTTGTGTTATGCGCGATGTGAAGTGCATACAACGAATTTTTTTAGTGTTGGACAAAAAGAGGTATAATTTTGAATAAAATTGATATCTCTTTTAATTTAAATTGATTAAAGAAAAGTTATACTATTTAAGTTGATTGCAGTTATCCCTTAACATTCACTAAAGAATATACATATTATTAATGATCAGAGATGAGACTTATTTAAGATACAAGTATTTGAAATACAGATTACAGATAAAAGATACAAAATACGTATTTTCATCTTGTATCTGAAATACTTTTTTTTAAAAATTCATTTTGTATCTTGTATTTAGATACATTCTTTTGGTATCTTAGTATTTTGTAAATACTAAGCGAGCACGATAATTCGAACGCAATATCATATCATAAGTTAAGAAGTCCTAGTCTATTGAATGAGGATTATGGGTTATTTTACAGAAGCTGTTGATTGCTTTTCCGTCTTCCTATTTGGTAAAAGATGGGTTCAGTGCAGTTATAAGCCTCATCACAAAAAAAGAGAAATCGACCAGAAATTAATATTCGCGGGGATTTGCGGTTGCTACTCACAAACATTGAGCCGGACATAAATACACTCATAACATCCCATCAGGTTTATCCAAGTCATTTTTTTTTGTATTTAAAAAAAAAAAGTTATAGTTTCAATAAATATCTACTTCTTTAACAAAATATTTTATTTATAGTTTATTTTTACCCCACCATTTACCATTCAAAACATTAAAATTATTTTTTTTTCTAAATTATGCATTTATGTAGTTTTTCACCCAGGGTCCGTGAGCAAGTTTTGACGATGAAAAAGTGTCCGTGAGTCAAAAGAGTTTGGGAACCACTGCTCTATACGTATTAACATATCATAATTTCCAACACCACGCGTACAAAACCGCGGGTAAATGCTAGTAAATAAACCGTCAACGATTAGATATTTTCGTCTGTTACGATAATAACAGTATATTTTAATTACAATACTGACATAACAAATTAGTAACTGACTCATTTTTAGAATAAGAAACTTAAAAATTGATATTTTAATAAAACTGAATTAATGGTTTTTACAACAGCAGTCTTTACGAAGCTTTTTATAATTAATAAAATAATGTAATTTTGAACTATGAGAATAAAACTGAAATTGAAGGAAATTAATAACATGTCGCGTTTTCTATTCAAGAACTTGAACAAAAGTTATAAATAAACAGGAATAATCAAGTCTGGCCAAAATCTCTTTGCGACCACTGCTACAGAACATGTAAGTCGCTGAATACAGAAACGTAAGTTTATTTACACACAAATTTATTATTAATACAAATTACACATTAATTGTTCCGTAAATTTAAGCTTTAGGTACATAGTTTCAAAAATTATACCTCTTTTGGTATTCTGTTATAAATATGAAAATTAGCAAACCTATTCGAAAACTATTGTTACAATTACAAACCAAATAAACATACACATTTTCTAAATTAAATAAATTGATAAGCCGATTTATGAATTATTGAACTGAATAAATTTTCTTAATTTATAGCCGTACTGTCTTCAAATGTTAAGATTTAATACTTCTATTTATATTTACCACCAATCCATTGGTTGATGAATCAGAGAATTTTGAAAATGTAATCAAACAAAAAAATCAATCAATTTTATTTATTTATTATAGTAATTCTAAATTCTATACTGATAAATTCATATCAATCACAATATTGAAAATCATATTTTGTCTTTTTTTCTTTTAATGAAGAGTTCTTTTAGATTTTCATACTTTCAATTTTCTGATTTTTTATTACTAGACATATCAGTGTCAATGTCATGTTTAATATACTTTTTCTACAATCTTAGTGGAAAAGTGGCTTTTGCGCTCTGTGAAGAGAGCACAAAATGTGTATTTGCCTAAGATTCTAGTTGCCAAGCAGCAAAGTATTACTTTTCGCTTTAAAGCGGAAAAGTAATACTTTGTCACTCGCTCAACGTATATTTAATTACAAATCGGGTAGACGTTGCTTATATTTTCTGTGGTAACAAATAAACAGATTCTAAAATTATTATTTTTATCGTAATCAAGTGAAATCAAAATATTCACCAAACACTATAATAAACACATAGATTCCTTACTTTTTCCTAATTTGTCAAATACAAACGACCACGTCACAACGAAATATGCTTCCATCCCATTTATTTCCAAACAAGTTACTTTTTTCAAAAAACTATTCGACCAGAATTGTATACAATTAGTTTTTTCAACAAAAAACACATTATCGAATTATTTTGTTAAAACGAAGGATTCCATTTCATTACAGAAATCGGGAATATATAAGTTCACCTGCGACGAGTGCCAGTCATTTTATATTGGACAAACAGGAAGAAAATTCGCAAGCCGTTTTTCCGAACATTTGTCTGCAGTAAAATCTGCAAATACAAAAAATTTTTCAGCCATTGCAGATCACGTAGTAAATACAAATCACAATTTTCAGTTATCAAAAAATTTTGAAATCCGCCATTTTGCGAACAAAGGCCGCACTATGGACAGCCTCGAGTCGTTACACACTGCGCAATATTTACAACAGCATCACTTTTCTCTCAACGACTGCGCACTACTACCACATCTAGAAGATTCTAAAAAAGTCATGCAAATAATTTTAAATTCATTTCCAAAAGAGCATTCAACGTAGACACACATCTTTTTCTTTGTTTTTTGTGTCATTCTTTGTGTTGTACAATCAAAAAATCAAAAATATGAAACTTCACTAAAAAAATTTTTTTAAATTTTAAGTTACTCAACATTAATTTTTGTGATCGCTGATATTTTAATTCAGTTTTTCAACTAGTGTTTTTTAAATAGTTTTTAAAGAAGTTTGAAGTATTAACATTAAAAGTTTTTGATAATTATTATGGTTGAAATCAACGATTTTGACCTTCATGTCAATTTGTGTTTGTTACATGGTGTTTTCTTTGTTCTCGTTGTTTGCACAAACTGGGTGTGCCTGTTTTTGACAAGTTTTTTAAAAATTTCTCGACTTCGAATTCCTTTGTGAATTCGTTTAATTTGTCTATTTTACGATATGATTTTTTGTTCTGATTTTCTTTTCTTTTGCTATGATCTTTGATAATGGTCATATTGACCGAAACATGTAAGACGATTCCTTAAATTATAACTTTTGATTTTATTTTTATTTATTTTTATTCTATTTATTGTTGCTATGAGCACTTGATCTGTTACCAGACGTATATGTAACTCATTTTGTGATTTACGACGTTGGTTTTTTGATTTTTACAATTTTGCAGGAAGTCATTCAAAAAAAAAAAAATTTTCATATTATTAAATAATAAAAATAAAACATTTGAAAAAAATATGTAAATATACACGGGGAGAAAATTCATAGAAAAATTACTGTGCTCAGCACTACAATCGACGTCTAAAAGGCGAACATATTCAATTTTGTACGGTAAAAATATAAAAATTATAATTAATCATAGAAAATTTAAAGGATAGAATATTCTTTCCGTAATATTAACTCCGTAAAATTTGTAAAACAGCACAGTAAAAAGTTCCATTCCCGACAGAAAAATATTTTTTAATTGTTTTTCTTACAAAAATTACCATGCTGTATTATAATATTTGAAATTCTATCTGCTAATAGTAGAAAGAAAGAAAGTGAAAGAAGGTACCAACGCTGTTGAAATGTACCCCACTCATACATGCAAGTCATATAGCCAGGCTGGTGAGTGGTGTGACGATCAACACGACCAACTTGGTCGGACCAAGCACCTTGGTTCATTGGACTGTCTTACAAGCAGCAAGCAGTAGTCAATAGTCATTACACTGTCTTACAGGACGGACTGTCACCGTTTAATTCATCATTTTGTTACTTCACTATCTTCAGTATTAACATAATATATTGTTGCAGTATTAGAATATATTGTTTACAGGTTTGAATACGTATATTGTTCCTCAGTGCGTACAGCCCAACCAACATAAGGTTGCGGGTCAGATGCGCAAATGAAAGAGTACAACAAGAATTAAACTATAACATAATATGCATAAGAGTGTAATAGAAGTTGTGTTAGCACATTAAATTTTACCATGCTAGTAAAATATTTTTACCATGATCGTAAAATATTTTTTACTTTGGTCGTCGATCGCGCACGCATTATAAGAGAGCATGGTAGTTTTTCTGAAATTTTATCTACAAAAATTATATGATTTTTCTCTCCGCGTATGATGGAAATATGTAATAGTGACAGTGATTTCTCAAGTACACCTCCAGATATTTCTGAAGCTGCAAAAATTATAATATTAAAGTAAATATTAACATCCATTATTATTTTTTCAAGTATCTTTTAAATAAAAAATACATTTTATAAGATTGTGGAAAAAATTTTGTGTGTAATTCGAGCACAAAATGACACTGCCGCTCTCATGAGAATAACAATATTCTCAATCGAACGGTAAATTACCATTTTGCGCTTTTAATACACAAATAACTATGGTCTATTTCAGTTAAATTTAACCATGCTTGGTAACTTTGAATTTAAATAATTTCCGTTTTCTTGGCTTTATCTCTTTTATTATTGCATTTACGTAAATTTTAAATTTGCAGTTTATTTTTAGAAAAGAATAGAAGATCGATTTGTTTCGAATATAAGAATTATTTAATTTTTTAACGAAAACTCATGATCAATTTTATCTGAAAAGAGGTATATTATTATAGTTATAGTATATTTACGATATTTGAAATCTGTAAACAAAATTTTAATATAGGGTTGACCGGGGTAATTGTGAATGGATTTTCATGAATTGAGATAAAAGCTTTGTTTTAAGTATTTTTTATTTTATATATCACATTACGGTTGATTTATTTTTGATTCTACATTATTCAGGATGCACCACACAAATTTTTGAGCAAATTTGTATGAGAAACAAAAATTTTATAAGCCATTCACATTTCCCCGGTGCGGTTTTGCAAATCTTATGAATTTTGGGGTAAAAGTGAATGCCATCAGAAAAATTATTTAGATTGGATTACAAGAGAAGTCTGGTACATCAGAGGAAAGCCCAACTAAAATTCTTCACATTTACCCCACTTTCAAATTTTTCACCGTACTTTAGCGGTCACAATTTCTCTTTGTGTAATGCAAGGTACGCATCCTCAAATTTGTACAAAAAATCAAGGTTAAATATAAATAATAAAAATTGTAGGAACAAATTTATTACAAGCTAAAAATGATATTTTGATGAAATTTTGTCATTTTATCATATAAAAAATCAAAAAATTACATAATTTTCACACAAAAACAAGGAAAGTAAGACTTTTTCAAGGAAATACAATTAGTTTAGATCTTTAGATGAATAAAAAACGACAATCTATTAGGCCTAATACTGGAAATGAAAAACAAAATGGTTTTGTGTTAATCCTACTCTCCTTGGCCACTCACAGAGACATTGAAAACAAGTAATTTTTCTATTTTTGTAAGTTGTTATTGGGTAAGGGAGCACAGCAATAATTTCGTAGATTGTTACACAAAACATATCGCTCTTTACACAATTTTATTTTATTTTTTTTTTTGTATTGTTTGTACAGCGGAAAATTGTACAATAAGGTGACCAACCCTTCATCAACATTTTCAACTCTGAAAAGGATCCCACTGAAATTTTTGACCGAATGGGGGTATTTGTGAACGACGTTCTCAATTACCCCACAATTTTAAAATCATGGGGTAATTGTGAATTGGTAATAAATTGTCTAATTTCTTTAGCAGTTAATAAGGAACCCTATCAGGGTTTAGACCACTTCTTTAGAAGTACTTTTAACCATTTCTTACCTTTTAAAAAAATAAAATGTATTTAAAAAAATTTTTTTTGAGGATTGGTCGAAGTAAGATACACAAAATTTTGCAAGGGTTTTTTCAAAATAAAAAAAGATACTAATACTTGGAGAATTCTTATGAAATTTTAATAGCATATTAAGAAAGGATTGAAAAACATACTAAGAGTTGATTTTTAACAATACTAATGTTATTTTAGAAATTATAGGCACTGTTCACAATTACGCCAATTCACAATTACCCCGGTCAACGCTACGCATAAATGTAAATATCCATTTTGTAACTGTTTTTTTGTTTTGTTTTTACCCCCTTTTCGTAAAATTAATCCTAAAATTTTAACCTCCAACTACCTTTGTTAATGTAATCTGGACAAATTTCATATCAATAAATAGCTCTTTAAGAAAGAGCAATGTCGCCAACTTAAACTTTTGCTCTATCTCTTATTGTTTTCGAGATATTTGAAAAATTTTTGTCCCAATTTTTGAAGAGCGAATTCAATTCAGTTTCTAAATTCCATCAAAATTGATAGGTTGGACCTCGCGACCGTTACTTGTGAGTCTAGTTATCAAGTACTAAAATATTCAATTCTTTCATAATTGTAATCAGAAAAAAGTACAAGAAAATTAAAGTGTCTTCAGTTTTCATCACTAATTGAAAGTTGACAAGTTCAATTATTTTAATTTCAAATATTTGAAATTAGAATAACTGTTACTCGCATCAAAGAGAGTAGTAATATGTATATATTATGTGACAGAATGGTTATCACACTGGAGTGGCTCTCGAACAGAGAATCATGTGGCCTAGAGGGCAAGACACTTGCTTAGTTACCAAGAGATCCTGAATTCGAATCCCAGTCGATAAAGTTTGATTATTTTTCAATTACTATGAGATTTCTAATTAAGTTCAATTATAAAACTATTTGAACACCGTCAATTTTCATTAATTTTGTGCTGTAAACGAAAACATATTCCGGAATTGTTTTTGATGAAGCGAAATTGAAAATTTTGAAGATATAAGTTGTTTGTATTATTTTTCATTTGTTTATGTTCCTGGAACAGTTTTTTCCTGGAACAACGTGTACGTCTATGAATCACAAAGAGAAAAGGCAAAAATTTTAATGTACATGTACCTAAACAAGCTTACAAGTGCACGGCAAACATAAAAAAAATTTTCAGATGGTTTACGTAAAATTCCTTTTTACCTTCATTTCATATACTCTCAATATACTACATAGCTAGTGTTTTTTTTTTTTTTTTTATTTCATTCTTTTGTTTGTTTAAATAGGAAGTAATATAATATACTGGAAATTCTCTATAACTTGAAAATTTGTTTTTATTAACAAAATTTAATTTTATTGAACCCTACTTATCTACTTTCTTATTACTTTATTAGCAATGGAAGAAAAATATAAAAATATCCTATTATTATAAATCTTTATGAAAACATAAAATACTAATTCGTTACAATGAATTATTTATTTAGAAAATTACATATTCGTAAGGCAACATAAGAAAGTGGCCCCCACGTGCTTACATTTTCTACCCAAACTAACTTTACGTGAGCATTTAATAGCTAAAATTTTTATATTATCGGGAATTGATTCTTTAACACGGAAAAAGAGTAAGGCATATGATTCTATTTCAATTCTGATATTGTTTACAACGAGTAAAAAGTGTACTACATACATTGATATTTTTAATATGAACTAATAACAGAAAGTAAGATGAATGATTATGATTATAATGAAAACTGTGGATTATTATTGTAGGAAGTAAGATAATAAAGTGGTAAATATATATATAAATATAAATATATATATATATATATATATATATATATATATATATATATATATATAACAGTAAATATTATAAAATTAAGTATTTTTACGTGTTTTCTTTAGTCTAAAAATTGATCGCGATCGGCCTCTGCGGTTGTTGTGATTATTTTCAGATGCCGAAAAGATGGGCAGTAAAATATTAAATTCATGTAATCGCTCTTTTAAATAGACCCTTCTAAATACAATGCAGTAAAACTATCTAAAACGTGCCTTTTACTTTGCACACAATAGTCAAACATATTTTTTAATCCCACCTTTATATCAGTTTCCAATACAATGTTTCCCTTGTTTATCCTTAAATCTTATTTTCCAACATTTTTTTATTTATTATTTTGCCATTTTTCATTTCAGAGTGGCAAAAACAACAGAGCACTGATTTAAGAAGCAACTTTAGTAAGATATTGTTGGCTTTACGGTTAAAACTTTGAAAAGGGAAAAAATAAAACTTTTTTTTAATTATATTTAAAAAAAGGTAATGAGGACTCATCTATTCGTACTGGCCTGAATCAAAGTGACCACTTCTAGGTCACGACTGACCTCACTAGCCCCAAAAATACTTATGACTTTTGACTTGCTTCGAATCAAAACGTACACACATTCAATTTTAAAAAAAAATAATCTCGAATCGTGACAGAAACTTCAAACTTATCTCGATTACCGGAAAATTCTATTCTAAACTAATATCTTTCGGGAACATTACAGATATACTAACACTTCAAAACACAATTGAAATTATAGTTATGAGACAACAGTAGTACACAGTCTTACCAACCGCATAATCTTACACTGGAATACTATTACATACATACTTTTTTTTTTTTAAATAAAAAGAAATATATATTTGGGTAGTTATTCAAACGATGGAATTTTGGACGGCCCAACGCATTTTGTATATTAATATTTTGAGAAATACATATTTTCTAGATGGAAACTGTAAACCATTACTGCATCTAACTGGTCACTCAAAATAACCCGGTTTCGAAATATATTTTTTATAAAAAATTACACTTAAAATGTAAAATTCTCGGTCTGTTGACATGTCCCCTCTCCAAAGTAAAACATAGTAGACTAAATAATTATTATTTCTGAATGCATAAAAAAAAATTTACACTGCAGTAGTAATCTATAATATTGTTACATTTTTACTGTATAAATAATTTTTGAATTTTTTTATATTTTCTTTAAGAAATATTCTATTGAATTTTGTCTCTCGAACTTTGCATCATTCTCCTATCAAACAAAAACACTTTAAAAAAAAAATAAAAAATTTATATTCCGATTAAATCATCGTTTGTCATAGGACTTAACTCAAATATAATAAATAAAATAAAGTATACATCTTTTACTTAATTTGAGGTTGTATCAACCAATTCAGTTAACATTGTAAGTGAGATCTTACTCGGTCCAGTCAATATCTCAGTATCCTGGTCACCATTTTCGTGAAAAATACTGTGGATATAAAAACTTTTTCAGATGTATGAGTTGTAAATATATTGTATTAAAATAGCAGACCTGTTTTTTTTTTTTTTTTTTTTTTAGCCGATCTTTAAAGAATATTGAAGAATTTTCACTCTCCTGGTCTCAGTCTCCTGGCAGCTCCAAAAACGGGGATTAAACTTAAATAATGTAAATAAATTAGGTAAATGTCATCAGAATACTGTAGTAAATGACTCCGTATATTTTTTAATAAAAAATGAATTCCCATTTTTTTTTCTGTATAATATATACTATATAATTACTATGCTTCTGACACATATACTACTAATATAATATATAATATGTATTAAACGGTCGTAAATGACTTCGAATATTTTTTAATAAATAATAAATTCGCAATTTTTTTTATTTATTTAGTTTTTTTTTTTTCTAATTTTTTTTTTAATTTTTAAATTTTTTTTTTAAATACATAAATACCTACACTATATAACTACTATTATATATACTACTAATATAATATATAATATATATTAAATAAATAATAAATTGTTTAATAATTAAAAATTTAATAATAAAAATAATAAAAATTGTTTAATAATAAAAATTAATAAATTGTTTAATAGTTTAATAAATTGTGCTTAATAATAAAAATGAATATAAGAAATTCTCTTGTGTTAATTGTAGTTTTTTACTCATTTTTTCACTTTCCTGGATGTCTATTTTTTATAATGGCCATAAAATTTATAATTTTGAATTTTTTGACTGGCCACTTTCAAATAGTGTAAAAAATGTCATCAACTTGAAATAAAACTACTTTCCAAAGCTCATGCATGAAAAAAATGTGTGGCCGGAATTAAGTCCATTTTCTTCCATCGTTTGAAGAACTACCCATTTACAATTTTCGAAGAAAGCACTGTTATCATGAATTTTTCCACACATCAACAAATATTATTGTTGTAAGATGTACGGAATTTATCACATTTCGTAATCATAATATGTAAGCCTCCTATCTACATTTCAACAATTTTACAGGAGAACGAAAAGGCTCTTTATCTGTAAATACATATATACTTAAACTAGAAAAATATAAAAACTGTTAAAATCAGTAAATATAATATATTGAATCAGAAAACTAAGTAAGTGGAATTATTTATAAGGAAATTATTTCGAATCGAAAATAGAAAAGTTATACGGTCTCACAGTTTTTTATTTCTTTAATAACTTTTTTGTCCAAAACTTTTTTAATATTCATAATTCGATCAAAAAGTTTTAGACACAACTTACAAATAATATATTATTGACAAAAAATTCTTTATAATCTTGTAGTTAAACTCGTGGATTACGGAGATAATTGAGTAATTATTTTCGATTATTTTCGATCTTCAATACAAAATAAAGTCGTTACCATTGCTTTCTTCAAAAAAAAAAAGAAAACAATCGCTACCTACCCCAAAAAGCATGACTGAACATTAGAAGATGACTTTTCTTTTACTAATAAGAGTTATTTGCTTTGAAATTTTTAGTAGTGCATTTACGCTTTCATCAACTTTTGAATATTATTTATTTGTTAATAAGGAGGCGTCAAGATATTCCTCTCACCAATTTCGATGAGATTCGTAATTTACACCGCAGTACAACGTCAAATCAATTCTGAATAACTACGACACAGCGCTGTACCGCATTAAAAATTCCATATAAAGTGTATTAGTTGTCGTCAAAATAGTGTACCAGTTGTGTATTTCGTCGTAACAGTTTATAACTATAAAAGTGTAACATGTTATTTGTACTCATTATCTTTTTAATAAATAGAGGTAAGTATGGTAAAGTGGGAAACGGGGTAAAGTGGGAAATGGCACTTTCCGGGTATACTGTCAAAGTACAGATGTTATGCGCTACTGACATCTGTTAGTAGTGACCACAAACTAATCTTTATGGTATACCCACACATGCATATGTGTTCGTGTGTTGTTTATACAACACACGACGACACTTGTCAAAGTTTTGAAGCGAATCGTAAATTTCATTTCCCATCGTTTCAATATCGTTTTTTTCACTTGTTTTAGAGACAAAGAAATTGTAAGTACACTCAAAGTATTCTTTGTAGTCTTGATTTTGATAATGCATAAGCGTTTCGTGTAATTTATACATAGTAAAAAAATGACGCTTACATTTTTGCAAAATGTGGTGTCGGGGTAAAGTGGGAAATTTTGTATGGGGTAAAGTGGGAAACGTCAGAAATCACGACTGGGGCGTCGTTTTGCATTCAAATGTTGTCGATTCATTGTTTATGATTTAAAAGAGTGTTGTGAATGTATTTATGTCCCTCTATAACCTCAAAATTTCGATTTCATATAGATTTTTTTGGTTACTGGAATATAAAATATCGTACGCACGGCGCGAAAGCATGATTTTTTAACAATTCGCAAATCTAAATCAAGTTGCAAGAAGCAGCTGAAAAACGTTTGACAAATAAACGCATCGAGGCTCGAAAATCAATTAAGTCATTTTTTCATTTTTTTTTTCAGCAAAAATTGTTTTTTTTTTTCTATATTTACTATGTATTCTGTATTTTTTGAATCTTTTTTGCCTTGAAATATAGATATAATAACTTTGCTACAAGATTTGCGTTGAGTTTGTACAGTTTTTTAAAGTTTCCCACTTTACCCCACGATTTTCAATTTTGACCATTTTGCACATGGTCGGTCAAAGCTCGGTAACTCAAAAGAAAATCACTATTTTTAGTTGGTAACTTAGGCAAAAGATAGCTTATTGAATTCTCTTTACTATAGAAATTTTAAACATGGAAAAATAATAACTTTTGTTCAATCAACGAAGCTCCAAAAAAAAGTTTCCCACTTTACCCCACTTACCTCTAATATTTTCTAATATAACTTTGATAAAATTTGTATAAAAAAAATAAATAAGTCTAAGGGAAATCATACCAGGGTAGCGATTCTTGAAAAGTGAATTAAAGTGAAGTGGACTGGAATGAAATAGCTGAGAACAGAACCAAAGGAAATATATTTTTATAAGTTGGTAGGCTATGTTGGTAGGTATACATTATTGTGATAATGGGTACTCTATCGACGAAATTGATTACTAATAAGAGGAGGTATTATTCGTTTGTTGTTTGTTTGCGTTCGTTGTGATTTTTGAGTAGCTAGCTGTGTTTTGTATTGTTTTAATTTTCGTTAGTTCGTTCGTTCGTTCGTTCGTGAATTTTTTTTCGCCCTGCATATCTGGAGAACAAATGATTATATCAACTCCGGACTAATTTCACTAGATGCGTAATTAAAAAATGTAGACCGGATAAAGTTTTCAGCAAATTCGAATTAACGGTTTATTTTTGTGATAAAAAACGAAATTAACTTTATTAACATAACATAGATTATATGGATTTTTTACCATGTCTTTATTATATAATGACCTGAGAACCTTCCGTGATGTTAAAAACGCCAGTAAATTATAATAAAATTTAAAATTTAAAAAAAAAAAAATACTAAACGGAAAAACGAAATAAGAAACTTTTTATGAAATATTTTTTGTCTCGCGTATCTTGAGAACAAATGATGTTATCATTTGTTTGATAAGGGTGGAGCCCCCACCCTTAGGTACAGAAGGCGAAGCCCCCCGTGTGCTGCAAGGGGTAAAGCCTCTATCAAGGGCCCAGGGGAGGAGTCTCCTGAATTAAAAAAAAAAGTTATTCATGTGCCATCGTCTTTAAGGGCATCCAATGGGAAGTTGACAGTGTGGATAGACCTGTCTCTCCAAATTTTTTAATAGAAAATTCAAAAAAAAAAAAAAAAATTACGCCAATACTGACAATTTTTTATTTACAAATATAGTTGTCAATTGTCACTACAAAAATTCGTAGTTGTTATAAAAATGTATAATATTTATTCATGGCATTCTATCTAATAACATAGAAATATAAATTTCACTTACTTACATAATTATATATTATCCGAAATTTATTTTTTATTTAATATATTTATTCTTTAATAATTTTAAATTGATCGTGCACAGAATATTATATAATACACGATGCGTTAAGTACCTTTACTGATCTCGAAAATTGCAACAACTCGACCCTGGGTGGGGTAGCCGGGGTTGCAGCCCCGGGGCCCGGACTTGAATAGGAGGCCCATAGCTGTCGGAAGTGGGCCCGGGAAAATGTAAAGAGGTTTTTTTTTTTGCTCACTTCTTATTTTTTTGGGAGAAAATTTAATAAAAATATGGTTTATTCCCGGGGCCCGCTAATTCTCTCCACGGCCCTGCCTGCGGGTCTCGTTTTCGCAACATTTTCTCGATCATTAAAAGCAACTTACCGAACTTATATTGTAAAATACTATTTACAGTCACTAACTTCATTGTTTTATAAGATCCAGAGTTTTTAATTTGCTGGATGTTATCATAACAATTTAACATTACTGATAGTTAATTTCATTTAACTTTATCCTGTGACATAATATTATCCTAATGGCATTTCAGTGTTGTCGATTAACAGGCAAATCATATTAAAGCACAAACAGAGGACATCACAGTACATGTTATACAGAGAAATAATAACTTTATTGCCTACTTTTATAAATTGAGAATATCTCGCATGATTTGGGTGCTTCACATCTAATAGCGTTCAAAAACATTAAGTTTCACTAAGAAAAATAATTATTTAAATTTTTTTTAGTTATACCTACATAATGTATTAAAAGAAAATCTTTTTATAAAATAACATTAAGGTATAGATGTTATATAGGGCATTTTCTTAGGAAACTTGACACAAAAATACATACATTACTAAAAGAAAATTGTGTGGATTCAGTAATTTTTCTAATTCCACTCCACTCCGTTAGCATTCAGTTATTGTGAAAACATTTTTCTGTCGAATCGAAACCGACATTATAGGGGAGAGTCGACAAAATCGTACCGCCGTTTAAATCGTACCACACCTAGAATTCCCACTAAATGAGTAATTGTTTCTACACTGACAGCATCAAATGATGCGCTTACACAACCTACCAACAATCCACTGTTTGCAAATAGTGTATGTCGCGAAGTATATGTGCGAGCGAAAAAAAATAGTGATATTTCATATAAATTCTCGTGTTGATTCGTAAGGATATAACTCGTGATAAAAGTAAGCTAAACTACACAGTCTATATAATTTGATTACAGATTTGAGCTAGATTATTATTGATTTTGGCGGCGTGTCAAAATTTTGGGGGTTATGTTGTGACGTTTTGTTTTTTCAAAAATTATCTGGTTCGTTAAATTGTACCACTCGTAGATCGGTAAATTGTACCGGTACGATTTAGTCGTCTAGTCTGAAACCGAATAGGTGAAAAATTTACAAACTGTTTATTTATTTATTTTAGATGACGGACGCTAACGATAAGAGGAAGTATTATCACTATTATCATTGCGGTGAAGAACATTTAGAAAGAGCTCTTGTGACCTACGAAAAAAAAGAACTGAGTTTAAACAAAATCTCAAGAACTTATTCAATCCCAAAACCCACAATTCTACGGCATGTAAAAACAAAAAAAAAAAAAAAAAAAAAAAAAAAAAACAAGATTTCAATATTTAAGTAACTATTTTCTCTTAATTAATATTGTTATTCTTATTAATAAACATAAATATACTGAAAACATTGTTCCTTTTTTCACACTTTTTTTATATTATAACCAAATAAGCATAATCGTTTTCCTTTAATTATTTATAGTAGTTGTGTTTCATTGATTTAATATTTTAGTAAATATGTTTTTCTTATTAATAAATATAGATTTATGATAATATAGTTCCCTTTTCACGTAAGTGCCAAAAATAAATGATTTCTTTAAGAATTTATTTGATTCTTTTATTCGGTGGTACAATTTAAATACTAATGGTACATTTAAAACAACTCGTCGGCTAAATCGTACCAATCACACAGTCCTTTGCAAAAAGTAATTTTTAGGGATGTTAAAATAAAATTAAAGAGTTGGTTTTCTTGTATTGGTAGCCAAAATATTAAACTTTATTTTACGTATTCATTCATTATTGTAAGTCCCATCATAAACCGAACATTTAAGTTAAAGTAAAAAGTGGTATGATATAACCGACTCTCCCCTAATGTGAATGGAGAATTAATAGGTACTAGCACTATTAAATCGTATAATAAAAATATTAATTGTATATAATAATAAAATTTTTGGATCCTTAAGGAGAAAATTTTATTATTATTTATGTATAATCTAGCCCACAAACTAACTCAATATAGTTATAAAATGTAAAATTTATTTTGTATTTTGAAATATTTATTTTAGTGCTCTTTAAACAATGTTCCGTCAATGTAAGTATATTACTTTTCCATGAATATTTTTGTACTAGTGAATATAGAGTTTCTGAAGTTTGATTGTTCTCAGAATACATAAAAGTAGAAATTGTTAAGTCTTAGAAAAGTTGAGTTGAGTCTTAGAAATTGTTAAGTCTTAGTAAAAACTGCCTAATAGGCAATATTCTTTTTAAAAAAAAGTCACACAAACATGCTATTCAAAAATTATTTTTATAAGCAAACATGCTTGTTTATTAATTTTTAATTTAAAATTTCATGAAGTAATATTATATTAAGTATACTTTGGATAAATCAATCAAACTGTTTAATTTCTACAATATAACTGTTTGTCTTTATCTACAAGTATGAATTTATGATTTTAAATTATCTAGCAATGCTATTTTTGAATTAAATTTCACTTGTTGATTGGTGATGTCCTGTAAATTCTGTTTGTTGATTGCTTTCAAAAATTATCTCTTTTGTTATAAACAAAATCGTTTAAAACAATATTCAACCAGGTTACCAATTTTGGTAACATTGATTTTCATAATCAGCACTGTCCCGTAAACTAATTTCAGCAAATAAATTTTATTCGAACTGAATTCGAATGATTACGTCCATACTACCTGCCCATACCAAAAGGGTTCCGTTGTGTTTTAATTCGACACAATTAATATATACCTATAGACAAATTAGTAGAAAAATAAAAAATAAAAAAAACTACTAAGTACATAAATATATAAAAAATATGTATTCATAAAAATATAAAAAATATAAATAAATATAACAATGTAGACAAAACAGAAAATATTAAACAACAGTAATTAACATCAAAACACAGCATCAAAACTCAGTAACAATAAAACAATGATGATAAAAATTGTGACAGAGGTAGTAATTATTCATTTATAATAAAGGCTCTAAGACTCAGAGCTATGGTTACGAAATTAAATAAACTTATTGTATCCTTTTCATTCTGAAGTGAATGTAACAAAGAGTAGCTTCTGAATTCTGTGAAAATTGAGCACTCCATTAAAAAATGTTCTAACGTATCCTACGTTCGTTTTTAATTTTCCCGAATCCAACAACAGTGAAATTAAGGGGGGAGGGTCCTCCAAAACTTTCAAATTTTTCATTTTTTTGTTTTGCTTTAAAAGTTCATTTAAACTTTAAGGAATATATTTCTAACGTTTTAATCCCAACAGAAAGATTATCTTAGATAACAATAAACTGCTTTTAACTCTACTTTTCAAGATCGAGAACTATTTAATAGCGTTTTTCTCAAAACAGGTTTTTTCTCGCGCAATGGAACATAACTTAAAAAGTTATTAAGGTATTAACTTGAAATTTTTTACAGATATTCTTTAAGATATTGGCCTTTGTATATACCTAAAATTTTGCATAAATTATTACTATAAATATTGTTTATAACAATTTGTTTATAAAAAAAATGAAATTGTTTTTTTTTTTTTGATTTTAAATTCTGAAAAAAAAATTGTCTCATTAGAAATAGGAATATGCAAAGCGTAATGGCTCATTTTAATAAAAATTTTTTGTCCGATTGAATTCAGTTGATTACAAGAGGCTGGGCATTCCACGGCGCAAATTAAAAGAGTCAACTCGGAACAGCTGTAGCGCCGCCATTTTTTCTTTTTTTTGTATAAAAATTTATGAGTGAATACACCATAATATGTACTATACTATGTAACTTCATTTGATACAATAAATGTATCCAGTTTCTTAAAAAAAAAAAATATTAAAAAACCTGTTGTCTGGAGGACCCTCCTCCCTTAAGCAAGCAATCCAGGAGAAGCAAGTGTCGTATCATACAGACTTTATATGAAATCCCTACCACAACTACAAATAGAATTTGAGAGAAATTTGATGAATACTATGTGAAATACTGGGATTTAACGTTATTCATAATTATCTGCACAGTCATACACAGCAGCGGCTACCACTGCTTTAATTACTATAAAAAGTATAAAATTTAGAGAGGACCATCTACAAACTAAGCTGCATAAATCTTGAATTTTCGAAGCTATATACGTTGGCAAATTTTCCGGACACGTAGAAAAGTGGACAGACAGAAAAGGTAACTTTCATTGCCTTGTAATTTTAGGAGAAAAATTTAAAAAAACGAAAATTACAAAGTAAACAAAAGAACATCAAAAAGAAAATTATCACAGACCTTACGGTATACTGACTTAAGCAAGAATTTAACAGTTCACGAAAACAGCTCTTATCATAATAAATGACAATTAGCCCCGATCTATTCCATCTACACTATCATGCCGTTCCCGGTACGGTATCTGATGTAGTTTTTAATACATTTGAACGTTAAATTTCGTGAATTCCGCACAAATAAATTAAATTTTGTGTACTAACCGTAAAAGCCCCTATACTCGAACGCGATTCAATACTCGAACAGTTTTGATATTTATCGGTTTCTTTCAGAAATAACTTCATTAATATATAAAATATCAAAACTGTTCGAGTATTGAATCGCGTTCGAGTATAGGGGCTTTTACCCTAGTCCCAATTTTACAACGTATACATAGTTCAAAGTAATAAACTTTTACTTTAAAAAACAAAAAAAAAAAAAATTAGCAAAAATTACAAATAAAATTCTTTTTTTAATTAACAGAAATGCTATTACATTACACCTGCAACTTGCGTATATGGCGCGTATATTTATTACATATTACCTACATTACCATAGGTAACCTACACAATATTACCAACATTATATTTAAACACAGAGTATAAACATTCTAAAGTTAATTTAAGATTACTAACTAAAATAAAAAAAGAACTATTTCAAACTAATCACTTTAACAGTATCGATACACTCTCAGTTCGATAAAATATTCTTACACAAGAAACAATGAGTGTATTCACATCATCGCTCCGATCCAAGTACGGTACCAGACTTATACTGAGAATGTGACCATTTTTTTGATTCTACTCCACTCCGCAAGCATTCAGTTACTATAAAAATATTTTTCTATACAACTGAGATCGAACTGGGAGCGTATCGAGAGCGGCATTATAATGTGAATGGAGAATAAATGAGTACCAGCATGATACCAGTACTGTGATGTGAACACAACAAGATTTTACTGGAACGAGACCGGAGCGGGAGTGTATTGATACCGGCACTATAGTCTAGAAGTAGATCGAGACTTAAAGAGTTTTATATTGCATTTCCACTATAAGGCCAGGCGCACATTGAGCTGCGTCACGCAGGGCACGGCAGAGCAGAGCAGAGCAGAGCAGAGCAGGGCAGAGCAGAGCAGAGCAGGGGAGAACAGGAAAGCACATGTAGTCGAGCGCACATTGAGACGCAGTTAACGCAGCCAGGGCAACACAGTTTCTATGACTCTTGTTATAGAACGAGATAGCACGTATTTAAAAGCAGAGTAGAGCAGAAAAGTACTATTTTTCTTCAATTTCTTCGATTGTTTTCATTTCGACGAAATAAAACTAACTAAAACTCGAGAACGTCTTACAATGTCGCGCAGCATCGCGCAGTTTCTGTGTCACATTCACGAGTGCCACATCGGTCTCGTGCGACGCAGTGCTGCTCTTCTCTGCTCTGCATTTCAATTCGCGCTGTCCCGTTCTACAACACGAGTCACAGAAACTGCGCTGCCCTGCCTGCGTTAACTGCGTCTCAATGTGCGCCCGGCCTAAAAGAGCAACTGCTGACTCAAGGTCAGTAAATTGCAGATATATTTAGATGCTACTACAAACCGTTTTTGAGAAAATATAAATAAAATTTGATATATGGAGGATTCGGTGAGTAAACTAATAAAACATCAGTATGACACATTCGCTTATTTTATTGTTGAAGAAAAAATAATATAAAGTAAAATAATAATATAACTAGGGTAAAAGCCGCCTTTGTGGAACGGTATCTAATACTGGAACAGTTTTGACATTTATATATTTATTTCTTGAATTAAGTAAGGAAACATTAAATGCGAGGTGAATTTAAATTGAAAAACAATCATTCTATTAATAATAATTTTTGTTATCAGACGTTTCTTTCAGAAATAACTTCATTAATATGTAAATGTTCATAATTAGGTACCGTTCCACAAAGGGGGCTTTTACCCTACTTGTTATTAAAAAAAATTTTTTTTCAAAAGCTCTCCTAATTTTACAAATACAGTCGGTGAATAAATTGTATTAAAATCCACACCAATACATACAATGACTGGACAGAACATGATAAAATTAATACATATCATAAAACTAAAAGCTCCTACAGTTATTAAAAAAAAATGTCATTCTGTGTTAAATTGCGTCGTGTTATATGAGAGACGACTCCATTTATATAGGAAAAATATCGTTTTAAATACTCAATATTTATTATATTAGGTATATTTTCTCATTTCTGTCGCTACGTTGCTTTTAATTAAAAATATTTAATACTGCAACGCGTACAATAAGTGACGCACATAATACTACATTACATTCATGTGCAAATGTAACCGACATATTTAATTTAACATAATCACATTAATTTTATATTACAACCAGGCAGTAACACAACTGATTACAACCTGGAATATACACATACAGAGCGTTCATAAAGTTCCGGAACAGCTGAAAGTCTCAGTTAATATTGGCTTTATCGAAAAATAACACGGACAAAAGTTTCATGAGGAACTAGAAAATGACCTCCAATTTGACCTTGAACATGACCTTGACCAAAATTTGGGGGTCAACTTTGTTTTTTTTTTTTAAATGGAAACCCATATTTTTGACCTCGGATTCGGAAAGAGCGGGAAATTCTACGTTCAAAACCATATTCATACTTCATATCCCAAAGTCGTGTGAAGGTCATAAAAACGAAAAAAATATGATACTGGTTGGTCAAGGTCATGTTCAAGGTCATTTTATAGTTCCTCATTTCTTCCCATGAATCTTTTGTCCGGGTTATTTTTTGACAAAGTCAATATTAACTGAGATTTTGCGGAACTTTTGCGGAGCTGTTCCGGAACTTTATAATCGCTCTGTATAATAATTTTGCTCAACACTTCTTACTTATATATTTATTAAAATTATTTATAAATGCACACCCCGTGCAATTTTTTCTTTCTTATTGACTAATGCGCCAGCGCAGTGTTGTGTTCAAGCGTTATAATGATACAATTTATTTTATTGTGAGTTAGTCTCATGTTATAATGATAAAATTTATGTATTTTATTGTGAGTAATTTCTCAAAAAAAAAAATTAACTTTTACGTAGCTTTTTGAAGTGAGAAGATATACCAAGTGACACAATACATTTATTTAAGGATGTGGCTATTTATACAGTATGTATACTTAATTGGCTATTTATACATACAGTATGTATACGAAATTGGCTATTTACACATATATAGTATGTGCCTATATGAAATTGGCTGTTTATAGGTACATATTATATGTATACTGAATTGGCTATTTAAACATGCAGTATGTATACCGTGTATACGCAATATACCAGCAATACGCAATAGGGTTTTTGACTGAAGTCAGAAAAATATTCTAAAAGCATTGTTTTTCCATATCAATTAAGTGATTTTTTATTTTCGACAGATTCTGTAAAAAATCATCAAAAAAAATAACCCCACAATTTTAAATGAGAAAAAGGCGGGAAAAACACCTCACTATAGTGACGTCACAGTTTGAAGCAACTAAATGTCAATGTCAATATTTATAACCTCAAAACTTTGATTATATTCATAAAATGTCAAAGTTTTATTTGAATTCTGGTCGATTATTATTAATATATACATACATATATTATATATATATATATATATATATATATATATATATATATATATATATATATATATATATATATATATATATGTATATATATATATATATATATATATATATATATATATATATATATATATAAGCTAATAGAAATATTCAAAAGAAAACATAATTTCATCTCACCGATGAAAATTATCAAAATCGACATATCTAGCTATAAAATGTTACGTCATTTTATAGCTATATAATATACACTAGCGGAAATAATTAAAGGATCAAAAAAAAAATTCCAAATTTTTAGCGATTTTTCGAATGGCTGTATCTTCGTGAAAAATGGTCGTATCGGAGTCGTATGCAAAGCAATTTAAAGCTGGAAGTTTCTAGTTTCGAAATTTTGTGATAAAAAAATTTTCAAAGCAACGTGTGTGACGCAATCCTAATAAATACACTAAAAAAAAATTTTCGGTTTTTTTTTTGTCCATGGACTTGGAAAAAATTTTTCCGACTTAACTACCATATGGACCGGATAACTTGTTCATTCAGCTTTATTTTGTTTTTTTATAAACTTTTATACGACCACTTCTCGCTGAGATATCGGACTTTGAATGGAAAAGGATCATTTCGTCTTTGACCATCGATATCTCAGCAACCAATGATCACACAGAAAATTGAACGGGTGTTTTAAAAACTCGAATAAATTCTCTACAAGGATTAGCCATTGTTTTTTAGAAAAAAGTTTTTTTGCATATTTTAAATGAATTTGAAAAATCAAGAAAAAAGAGCTTTTGGTGGCTTTTGGAAAATCAAGCGCTGAATTAAAAACTTCGAGAAAACCACTAATGTTAAGTGTGCCTTTTACAGTTCAAGACACCCACAAAAACCTCACCGAGTTTCAGTTTAATCCATCCAGCCGTTTTTGTGTTTCATTCGATTGAATTTTTTAAAAAATTATAGGATCATTTTTTTGATCTTAAACTTTCATAATTTTCAACAAAATGAAAAAGAAAAATTTCTCTGGTTTTTTCAAATTTTTATCAATAACAGTATTGAAATTTATAAAAAAAAGAAAACTTCTTAAAAAATTTTTTCTTATAAATTTTTCGAAAAAATTTTTCAAGAATTTTTTTGAAAAATTTTAGAAAAAAAATTCTTTTTGAAAATTTTCTAAGAAATTTTTTTTTTATAAATTTAAATACTGCTATTGATAAAAATGTGAAAAAAGATGAGAAAATTTTCTTTTTTCATTTTATTGAAGATTATGAAAGTTTAAGATCAAAAAATGATCCTTTAATTTTTTCAAAAATTCAATCGAATGAAACAGAAAAACGGCTAGACAGATTAAACTGAAACTCGGTGGGGTTTTTGTGGGTGTCTTGAACTGTAAAAGGCACACTTAACATTAGTGGTTTTCTCGAAGTTTTTAATTCAGCGTTTGATTTTCCAAAAGCCACCAAAAGCTCTTTTTTTCTAAGTACGGTAAAATTATAAAAATTACAATAATATAACTATAATTTTTATACTTTTACCGTACAAAAATTGGATATGTTCGCCTGTTACACGACGATTGTAGTATGAGCACAGTAATTTTTATAGGAATTTTCTCTCTGTGTAAGCAACTAGAGTTTAAGCTAGTGGATTATGTTGTGATGTTATTTTTTTGTCTCTTGTGTTGCACAACTAATTAGTAGAAAATCGAGTAAACTGATTTCAGTAGGCTTACAGATGGTTCATTTTGCCCATGTATACCCTACAAAAACAAGTGGATATCTCCATATCTCATTACCTGTAGCACAATGTAACTCCACAATACTTATAAAAATAAAATTTAACACTATGAATTTAACAAAAATCATCAAAATTTAACACTACTCGTATGAGTTTTTGAGTGGCTCCCAGAGAATCGTCAGAGAATTGCCTAATACTGACCATTAAATAAAAATATTTAATATTTTGATGACAGCACTCATACATCCTTATTATTTTTTTTATTAATTTTTCACAAATAAAATGCAATAAAAACTTCACAATTTCTGGAGCTAAATAATATTGCTGAAAACCATCACATTTAATTTTAATGCGTTTCAAATAGAAAAACGAATCTAGTCAAAAACCGAGCTCTACAATAACAACAACTTTTGGAATTCCATTAAATATTACCATAATTCTGCTTCTACACCTACTTAGCAAAACTTTTACAAAATTAAATTACTTGAGTTGGTGGATGATTTAAACTGAAACCCACAGTAGAAGCGTAGATATATTATGTATAATATCATTATTAAAAAAGTTTCAGAATCAAACGACAACAGTAGAAATATTCCAAAAAAGTATGAAAAATGGACTTTAATAAAACTAATATACCTAACAGAATTTATTGAACAAATAAATATTTCAGTATTATGCGAAAAATCGTAGCTATAGGTAATATTAAATACATAGGTATAGATGTAGGCTGATATTAATACCGAGAAAAAACTGAAAGGCGAAAACAAAGTAAAAAAGAAATATTTTTTATGTTTTTGTTAAATAATAAATGGCACTAAAAATAGTGAAGTTAACTTCAATTTCGTTTAGTTGCATAATTTAATTTTTTTCATCCAATTTTTATCGACGTTTTTTGTAATTTCCACTTATAGGACTTGTATTTTTTGGTACCAAATTTATTTTTAGAACAATATTTTTTCGAAATATTATTTAATCTTTAAGCTTTTAACGCAGTTTTGATCAAGGATTACACTAAAAAATATTATATTTGAAAACATTGGAAGAAGTACGACGTAAATTACAATTTGTACGTCCAGGTTACTCGAAAAAAAATAGTAACATAAGTTCAAAATATGAAAAAAGTTGCTGTTGTTAATTGCTAAAATTAATTCTTAATCATTCTTAAAAATTGTCAATATTGTTGAAAATTGTGATCGTTATGTCCAGCAGCTTTTAACACTGGGGTACTGTGACATGCACCACACTCCGATTTTTACAATATCCTTTATTTTACCACTTGAAACAGCAAAAGAGTAACAATTAACCGAATATTATTGATAAAGGCACAAAAGTAAAATATTTCTTGAAGTAGTACAATATAGAAATATTAGAGTTAGAAAACAAAGAGTCAAAAGTTAACAAATTCAACCTTTCCTAGAATAAAACTTATCACAGAATCGCTTTTCAAAGGAAAGAATTTATACATATACTGATTCTGTATATTAAATTAAATACAGCTCTTCTGAAAATTCTTGAATGAAAAAGGAAACAAACATGTTATTTACAAACAACACAAAAAGATATTGTTTTACAAAAACTAGATACAGATAGTTATTGAGTCAGAAAATATGGACCGTAGATGATTCTTATTTTCAAGTTGTAACAAAAAGCTGTTTTAATATACTTGATAAATTTCTCACGTAGGTACAAATCAACAATAATTTTCCAAAAATAAAAAATAGAAGATAGTAATCATCAACAGATCAAACAGGAGAATTTTTCAGTTAAATCAATTGTAAAATTAGTAAATTTACTCATTTGTTAACGTCGGGGGAACCCAATTAACCGTTAACATTCAATTTAATCCTTTTCTGTAGGGATTAAATTGGATGTTAACGGTAGCGGTGAAAAACCCACAGAAAGGGCGGGATTCGAACTCCTGGTTGAGTTGCGGGAATTTAAGGGTGTACACTGTTCACTCAATAAAATAATGAAGTTTCTACTTAACAATTTTATTAGCAAAAGAAGCAAATAAATAATGGTCCACAAAAAATAGGAACATGAATAAATGTTATAAAAAAGAAAATGGGAATCGCTTCCCCAGAGACAGATATATACAAATATAAACAAAAGATAGAATAAGGACTCACTTGGGCATACGTTTTGCCATTGCTTACTCACAATCTTTTACTATTTTCCACGAAAACAAACTTCCCAACTCCGACCATTAGTACGTTAGACAACTCTTAGCAACCCATTTCCCACTGCTAGTTACTAACCACCCCCTGCTAGCAACTAGCTACCAGCTCCAATGCTCTTCTCTACTCCATACTGTTCTGCTACCCTTGGTTTAATGTGACTCCGACAGGGACTGCCCGCTCAACTTCACTCTTCTCTCTGGCTTCACTTTGGCTTCCCTACGACTTCTCCGCCGATTATTATTTTTTACGATATTCTTTTATATTATTATTTGACCTACATAATTACGTCATTTTTAGCAGAGTCAGCAGAAAGTATGGATTAGTAAATTGTCGATATATTTTTTTGGTTGTTTGTTTTGGTTTACTGGCCTCGTCAACAACTTGTGTCCAAACAAATGGTTACCGATTGCAACACATATAAAGTTTAGATAGATATATTAGGATGGGGTATTTGACAGTATTATTAAGGAAAAATGACTAAAACAATCTTTAATGAAAATTCATAATAAAGAGCAATAATTTGTTATATTATTAACTCATGCTAATTATTTTTAATTAATTTTAAAAAATAATTTAAAAAAAATTAATTAAAAAGTTAAAATACCCGACTGCGTAAAAAGCGAACTAAATTGAAAGAAACAAGATGAAACAGAAAAACAAAATTAAAAATCATATAGTGTATGAAAAATTATCAAACTGGATCGGCCGGGATTTAAACCCAGGATTCTTGATAACTAGTCACCTTGCCCGTACGCTAAGCTATGTATGTCCAATATTTCAAGTGGATTTGTTAAGCCGTTGAGGCGTGAAAACAAATAAAAAAAACAAATAAATTTACTTTCACATTTATAATATTAGTAAGGAAATTAGGATTTATGAATTTTCAACAATTTCCTGGGACCCCGAGTTGGTCATGTGGTTAGCATCTCCGATCTTGTCTGATAGATCGTGAGTTCGAAACTGACCGGGGGAGATACGTCATCTCCAATATTACCATACCTCGCACTTTAATTTCAATAACCATCCCTCTTATCAAATCCAATAGCACTACCAAAATCGATGCATATCACCTTAGTTGTGGCGCATCTAAACAACATAAAAAAATGAAAATATGGATAACTCTTAATAATTATGATACACTTCATACACAAATTGTAAATTTTTAGAACGTAGGTACTCTTTAAGACTTTTTATTTGATATCACACACAATGTATTTGCAAAATTGTAATTTTTTAATTTTTTAATTTTTGACAGATTGTTTCTAACATAATTATTTTATACTGACGTATAGCGAATTAACACATAGATTGAAATGTCATTTATCAAAATCAAATGATTAATTTGGGAGTTATGAGGAAACATAGATATGGATACACATAAATACATGGGGTGAATGCGGGAGAGATGCCGCACATTTTGAAAACAATAATTCTTAAAGTATGCATTTAATTGATTTGAAATTTGGTACACAATAAATATAAACATTGTTCTTTAAAATTATTTATAAATACTGTTAAATTTTGAGTCGTAAAGGATTCATAATTAACAATTTTATAGAGCCTGCAAAGCGGCGTCTCTCCCACACCTATGGGAAAGATGCCGCATCAAAGAAGGAGAGACGTTGCATAGTTCATATTAAAAATTTTGCATTTTACACACATCTCCATCCATGATGCATGCCATATGTTACCATTTTTGGCACTTTATACATCTTAACCAGTCAACTTTTTTTTTGTTTCTGAGTACCTTTCAAAACATTCAATACACAGGCAATCATCATTATTTTCCGTTATCTTCACTAATATGAGGGCTCTTCCTGATCCATTAATGGATCTTTTATATTTACGTGGCATAATTTACAGTCCAAAAAAAAAACTGCATAATTAAGGTATATAAGTCTATGTCTTTAACATGTAATATGATGCGGTATCTATACCAACTTTAAATGCGGCATCTCTCCTTTTTGTTGGGATAGATGCCGCATGTTGCTATAGCAAGCATAGTGCGGAATTTTAATCTAAAATGTTATACAGTACTTTTAAAATATACCTAAATTAATAACAAAACTCATTTTCATTAAAACAATGAAATATACATCCTTTAATTCTAATGAATTAAATGCTTTATAAAATATTATGTTAAAAAACTTACTTTTCAATAATAAAAAGTTGGATAATTACTAAACTGATGGACTAATCATAAATATTACCATATACAACTTAAATAAGTAACTTATTTTAAACATATAATCCATTAATAGCGCTATCTATCAATCAACGGACGAACTATAGCTACTGCGGCATCTCTCCCGCACTTAGCCTATATACATACCAGCTAACTACTTTATCATATTTTTGGGCTCCGACGAACTCGGGTAAAAGGACTGATTTGAGTCTGTCATGATCACTGGCTTCGCTCCATTTTTAGAATGTAGCGAAGCCCTACGGCACTATATAAAGAAAAGGCTACATAATTATATGTAAAAAAAATATATATATATTCCACAATTTAAATTGATTCATTACCATTTTTCTTTTTTTTTCCTGTCATATTTAAAAAAAAAGTAACAAAAATTAAATAAAAAAAATGTCAAAAGAATATGATCACAGAAATAAATTATTTATATTTAATTAGTAATTTATTTTAGATGAAAGAAAAATGTGTGTATATTTTCAGTTTAGATATTAAATATATAAAATAAAAATAACGCAAGAACTAAATTTACAAAATATTAAATTATAATTTGTCAAATCCCGCGTTTATTTTTTATAAATTAAATTTCCATATTTTAACCTGATTTGTGACCTCAAACAAAATATGTGTATGTACTTATAACAACCTTAAACAAGTAACATATTTTGTCTTTCTTCTACACAAAAAAAGAAATAATAATAATAATAATAATGATTTTAAGTTTGTATTAAAATTTTTCGAGTTCTTATTTCTAATATAAATATATTGCACAATATATTGTAATACACAGTAAGAAGAAAACTAATCTGCAATTATCAACAGTCGTCAAATTAAGAGGATTGAATCTTGGATATATGTATCTACTCCACACAGAAATTCGGTTCTGGTAAGCCTATTCGGCCGAGTCATCCTTAACGTTCAAAAAGCGTAAAAAATAAGGTCCAGTTTATAATATAAAGTAAGTATAACAGTTTTGGTTTTAATATATGAAAGTTAACAATATTTTTTATCGATGAAAGCTGACGATGAATTGATTGAAAGAGTTGCAGTCTATAGAATGAATCAGTAGAAAGAATTTTCAAAATCGATCAAGAATTACAGTCTGTCGTGTCTACGTCCAAATTCTACACCAACGCGTTTCATTTTTCAAAGGCAGATTTAGATTTTAATATGTAAATATTTTTAAAAAAAAATGAAAAAAAATGAAAAATTTTATATTTTAATACAACAGGTAAAGCTGTATTAAAAGTCGATTTCTTGAACAGTTATCGACAATAAAATTAAATTTTATTATATTAATAGATTTGAGCGTTACTTTATGGTATTCCATATTTGTAAATAATAAACAAATATTTAACTTCGCAAAAATACCACTTTTATTGTCACAGTTTTAAATTTTATTATTAAAACCAGAGGATGGCGCGACTTGTCGATAGGTAATAGATAAAACACCGACTGAGGGGCCTAGTATAACTTAATGTTAGAATTGTAACAATATTGATATAGGGTTCATTACCAATATTATTCACTTTATTTTCCTTGCACATTACTATTATTATGCGAAAAGTACGATAAATACATTATTATTACTTATACAAATGTAGACAGAAATAATAATGACATAATAAAGATACATACTTCAAAAACATCACAGTTACGACAAAAATAAACACTGAACTCAACGAACTTCCTTTTAGCCTTACATGCATGAGTGATATTTATTAAATTTGTTTCAGTAACTTTAAAGAATGTTTAATTGTTTAATATTAGAGAAGATTTTATATAAAGACAGAGAAGTTCGCCATATATGAATAATGTTTCACAGGCACTCGATAATATTTGAAATTAGAAATATAACTGCTTTTCGCATCAAAGAGAATATGTGTTTGACTGATTATATTTATCAAGCAGGAAAATACCTATAGAAAATCGTGTGAGAATATCGTTGAAAAGAACTCTGAAATTGAAGTTGCTTTCACTATTTTTTTGACACTATTTATAACTCAAATGCTATCTGTCGTATTTCAGCGCCTGCTCTAGCGTTTACGCCGCCCCGGGCAAAAGGGAATAATTTCACCCCGGTGCAAAATCTGTGACCTTTTTTTTGGTCGCTGCGTATAAAAATGTCGCCCTGAGCCCACTGGCGACTCGTCAGCTGTAAAATGCCGCCCCTTTTTTACAAAATTCCCGCCTTTTTAATTTCCCGCCTCGAGCAAATCTTTTTACCCTCTTTTTACATCCCGCCCTTAAAATTTGCCATCTCGGACAAATGCCCGGATTGCCCCCCCCCCCTGGAGCGGGCCCTGCGTATTTATTAGCAAATAATTGAGGAACTGGGTGGAAAAAGGGCGTAAATCACTTTACGCCCTTTTTCGGTAGATTGTATTTTCTAATCCTTTAGAGTGTCAACTTATAAAAACAAATTTTTACGGCGATTGGAAATCAATTAATGCCTCTACGCTACGATAATAATTTGAAGCGTATATACTATTTTTGCATAAAATTAAATTTCTAATTAGTAACTCACAACTAAGAATAAATTTTTAAAATTCCTCATAGATAATAGCCGTTAAATGGTATTTCTGGTCCTATGATATACAGTGTGATACATAAAAAACGAAACAAAATACCTAAATTTATTTTTTGGGGCAGTTAGCTGTGATTTTGTATTTTGAATTAACTTTCACTTCTAAACAACTTTTCCAAATTGTATTTTCTTCAATTTTCATTAATTACAGTACTTTACTCTTAAGCCATATTTACATTTCTAAGCCCACTCATGATACAACCAGATATATACAAGTTTCTGTGGGTGCTTTTTTAGCTTAAAACCAAGTACTAACTTTTATCAAGAATAAAATTTTCTGAGAAATTTGAAATAAGAAAGTTTTTCACATATAACCAACTTTCAGGCGGACACTGTACAAGTATACATATACATATTCATGAAATTAACTGGAATGAAATGTTTTGGTTTAGAATTTAATAAAAGTGCTGTCAATATTTAATTAGAATTTCAAAAAAAAGGAAAAAGAACTTATGTTTTTGTTCAATCAAAATTTTATCTGCAAAAAGGGCGTAAGTCACACTTCGAAAAAATTCGAAAAAATATGTAATGGCAACCGATATTCACTGTTTTTTTAATCTTAGTGCAAAGTGTATTATTAGTGCTACCAATTGTAGGTATAACACGACAATTACCAGTTTTTCAGTCTTCAGCTTCATACTAGACGCACAAACTTTGAAATGATCTTTTCTCAAAACGATATGTCTGTACTTGCGCCCTTTTTTCCACTCATTATGATAATATATTACAAAACTTTTCATTCTGTTCCAGAATTCAACGGTAGTCGCCATGGGTCTATCTTCGACAACCACCCTCAATTTAACATTATCACATCCAACAAAAAATTCAACGGACAATGTCGTGAATGAATCAAACACCAATATTATTGAACTGTTTGAATTTTATTACACACCGCTACTGGTTTATATGGGCATATTTGGTAACATTCTCTCCGTGTATGTGTTCTTTACAACGAAACTACGTAAATTAAGTTCCACATATTATTTAGGCGCACTGGCAATTAGTGACTCCGGTTTTCTACTTTCAATATTTGGTGTCTGGTTGAAAATGATCAACATCGACATTTTCAATCGACCGGGATTCTGTGAGTTTTTTGTGTACCTGACAAGTGTCTGTAGTTTTTTGAGTGTTTGGCTCGTAGTTTCGTTTACCATCGAACGTTTCATTGCCGTTAAGTATCCGTTATTACGGCAAAGTGTTTGTACCGTGGCCCGCGCACGTTCCGTCGTTATCATTTTAACCATAATTGCCACAACTCTGTTTGCGCCACAATTAATATTTGCCTCACCACAATATGATTCTGAACATGACTTGGTGTTGTGTAAAATGAAACATGAGTGGCAAAAATTTTCGGCTGTTTTCAATGTGGTAGATACATTTATAACATTTGTGATACCTGTAATAATTATAGCCGTTTTGAACAGTTGTATAAGTCGCACGGTATGGAAACTGGCTCGGGTACGTCGCCGCTTGACGGGCAATAATAATGGCGTAAACACAACTCCGCAATTCGATCAAATTTCCGTGTCATCACCAATGCCACAACTACGTGGTGGTATCACCGGCAGTGACACGCCCTCCGCAACCATAAACAACATGCTGGCGTCACAATATAATGATGGTAATGAAAAAAATGCATCGTTATTACATTTACCATCACACGGCAAAATGGCCGGGGAACGTAACCGTTCAAATGAGAACGGGGACGATGATTACGAACAGTATTTAACCAAGGAGAAACTATTAAAGAAAAACAATATTTGTTCACTGAAACGAAGAAATGAAATGAACAGAGCTAGTGATAAGTATGATGAAATTAATTTAAAAAATCGTCATTTCTATACGAATATGATGAGAGTGAATAGTAACACCACGACTGGACAACACAATATTGAGATGATACGAAGTAATAGTTACAATACCGCGTTATCAACAAATTATTACAATAACCTCAATAGCAACGATAACAATAAAATTGTCACAAATCGAAGTAATAACTTGGTCGGGTGTAATATCGACAACGATGGTGGAAGCGGTGGTGGTAGAACAACAGTGGGGGGTAATGTTGCCGGTACAGCCAATAACAATCATTTTCCACGTTTACAAGTTCGTCATGTACGAAGCACTTCAACGTCACAAACAAAAGTTACAAAAATGTTGCTAATTGTTTCGTCTGTATTTTTATGTTTAAATTTACCAAGTTACGTAATACGTATTGTCGCTTATTTGATAGAGGTGAGTAACTTATTTATTGATTTTATATTGTTAGTATTTTTTTATTGAATGAATATAAAAGTATACGTACCTATAAATAAGAAAAACAAGCTGAAGAAAAATAAACTTTTACGAAATAACTTTTGTCAAGTTCAACTCTACATAATTTTGTACCATGAAACGATACAATCTTACCTGTTGAAGACAACTATATTATACTAAACTACATTCTGTCATGTCCGTAGTATTGTTTTCTTTTTTCTTTTTTTTTTTTTCTAAGTGACGTTGGAGTATTTCCACTAATTACATAAATTTTTCTGGCGATATAACCGCAATTTCATAAAATTTTAAATAGTTGAAAACAGTACAATATATAACGTATTATAAGCATTAATAGATATTAACAATTTAAGGGAGAACACAAAAGTCTAAGTTTGTGGGAAATTATGGGAATTCATTTGGTTTAAATATTATCATATGAATAAATAAGCTGTTATACGAATACAAGTGTGACTGACTATTTATCTATTTATTTATTTCCAAACTTAGATAGATTATAATATAACATATTAAAATAATTATTATATTCAATATTATTGCGAAAACAACAGTAATTAATAATAACAGATACCAATTACATTGATAAACATAAATGAAGATAAATTATGTCACTTTAATATTCAAACCGATACGAATAATATAATAATATTTACCGTAAACTCAGATAAACTTTACCTATCAAATATAACTTTACCATAGGTACCATACAAGGAGTACAAACATATTCCATATAAAGAGGTAAAAAACTTATGGGAATAGATATTCCGCTTAATGATAGTTAATGAAAATGAATATCTATTTCAACAAGTTTTTTTTACCTGTTTATATGAAATATTTACTCTTTGATGGTATGGTAAAATTATGTGAGTTTACGGTATCGTATAAATAATTAGTCTACCTTGTACTAATCTATGTACGCATCATATATATATATATATATATATATATATATATATATATATATATATATATATATATATATATATATGTACAATTAGGAGGCCATGATATCAAATAAGTTCACACTCAAAATATAACATCATTATTATTTTAAGTATAACCAAACCACAGTACATCACTCCTCAATTTGATTTAAATTAATATAATTAGTAAACTTTCACAACACGATGTGAAATTTCTGTATTCCCAAAAGCGGAGTATAAGTTACCGTAACGTATTGGGGGCAGCGGGAAGAACGTACGAAGGCACACATTTGGGATGGTTTTTTGATATTTTGTTACGTGGCTCAAATAAATAAACGTTTAATATATTATTTTCTAATTAACTTGTAACCATGATATTCAAAAAGCTCTATATTTGATTCTCTTCTCATAGGGTAAATAAGCTGAGCTAGGAAGACGGAATAATAATTATTTGTGCACAAATACATTTAAACCGTTTGAAATAACAAAGAAGTAAATTTTGTAGATTTTAAAAATTTTCGTAATACTCATCGTAATCCATGTTGCTTACTGTACATTTTGAGCTATATCATCTTTTCGAAGTTGGTAGCAGAACCATCACTGTGTCCTTAAACATTTAAACTTTTTCATATTGTAAAGTCATTAAACATTCTTGAACTCTTTTTCTTTCCCCAAAACCATCTAGTTTATTAATGTTTAGGCGGTTTAGGCAGGTCACTAAACGACTCTAAGATAGAAATGTCGTCAGAATTAATTTCTTTGTCTCATTGCCGCTAATTCTGAAAGGGAGGGGTTGGGGGCCAGTAGTTGATAAGAGATTGATACATAAGTATTAAATTTATAAATAATAATCAAAAGAACAAATACAATGAACAACCATTCCGCTCAAACGTTACAAAGAATCAGTTTTTATTTTGCGATTCTATTGATCCTTAATTACTATGACTTTACTACCCAGTAGCCCATAACCACTATGACTTTACTACCCAGTGGTCCGCAATCATTATGACCTTACTACCCAGCGGCTCATAATCACTATGGCCTTACTACCCAGTGGCTCATAATCACTATGATCTTACTACTCAGTGGCTCATAATCACTATGACTTTACTATACAGTAGCTCATAATCACTATGACTTTACTATCTTGTAATCTTACTACTTAATTTACTTTGACGGACAATTTTTACCCCACGACAATTTCTCTTATAATCCAATAGTATTTGAGAAGAAATTTTTTCAAGACCCTGGGCAACCTAACATAATATAGCCTTTGTCAGACTAGAATTGTTTCACTTTCCAACAATAAAAAAATTTCAAAATCGGTTGGGTAGTTAATTTTAGAGCTTTTGGGGTTTTGGCGGACCTCGTAAACGTAGCTAATCTCAATTTGGAACATTTTAACGTCGGATGTAAGTACAAACAAATTTTGTCTCAAATATCTTTGGAAATACACTTATTACAGCGGGTGCCATGAAAAGATCGGAGCCCGAGACTATGGCAGAAATTTGTTTTAAGGCCTCGAGAAACCGAAAGTGAGTATATATATATATATATATATATATATATATATATATATATATATATATATATATCTGTATATGTATGTATATATGTCTCTACGCAATAACTCACAAACGAAGCATCCAATCTTTACGACATTACGAAATTTGGTGAGAAGCTCAAAAGTCTCAATCGCTTGGATGAGTTCGTCGGCCAGATACATTCGATTTTTAGAAGCCAAAATTTTAGTCATTTTTCGCCATTTGTACTGGTTTTCTGCAAAATTTGGCCAGATTTCAAATTTTTTTTAAATTTTTTTATATCATCGAAAAGGACATAAAAAATTAAGTAAGACAAGTTTTTAAAACATTGCTCTAAGTGAACTAGTTTTTGAGCAAATCAAGAAAGGGTATAGCCAGATAAGTATATAGCCAGATAAGTATAGGTGAATCGGCCCTGGAAGCGAATTATTTTAATAACAATATTAGCGGTATGATGAGCCTGTAAGTAATTGTAAATAATAAACAAATACTTTACTTTGCAAAATATCACTTTTATTTTAAACTGTGACAATATTGTTTCGAACCGTTAGTTCATTTTCAAACAGAAATTGTTTTGAACCGTTAGTTCATTTTCAAATATTCTGTTTGAAAATGAACTAACGGTTCGAAACAATATTGTCACAATTTCAAAATAAAAGTGGTATTTTGCAAAGTAAAGTATTTGTTTATTATTTACAAATATGGAATATCATAAAGTAACGCTCAAATCTATTAATACTGTAAGTAATTGATATCTACAATTTTGGCGGCCAAAACTGAGTAGTTTGGAGATAACTAAAAAAATTAAAAAATTACAAAAATGTTTTTCTTGGTAACGACTTAACATAGGAAAATAATTCCAAATCCACATGAAGGCAAACATTCTCGAGATTATTAAATATATTTATTATCGTATCAGTCCTCGTTACTAAGCATAATAACAAGGATAATATCCGATCCAATGTTATTTTTATAGAGTTCCAATTGAATGACCACTTCAAAAAAAATTCAGTAACTGTGCCTTAATGCACTTAATTACTGCACCAACTGCACTCATCAAAATTCAAGGGGTACCAGATAATAAAAAAAAAATTTTAATTTCTAATCTGCAGAACCGCCCCTCCAGTGGGCCCGACCCTGGAATTATATACATCAATCGAAACTACTTTAAAAATAAAGTGTTCATAAATATTTTTTCCTATCTTCTATAGTTTTCGAGATAATCAAGAATAATCGAAAGAGGTTTATTAAGATATAGGGTATTTGCCCATGATAGAAAGTCCCAATAGTAACTGTATTGTCGTTTATGTGACCCTGCAGGTCTACTTCATATGTATAACTTTCCTAGATCAAAACAAAACCGTTGTAGAAAATTGTCAAAAAATGTGCTATAATAGGATTTTTTAACATGTATAGAATATAATGCTCATTGGACTTTAATATTCTACATGAAATTCTTCACTGTTAGAGAGCTAAACTATTTTAGACGGATATAATGAGTTATGTTATATGAGATCTGACAGTGTCCGGGGGTCCCAAAAATGCCAAAAATCGAACTACCCAACTGATTTTGAAAATGTTCTCACCTTTTAAAATGCATATATGCTATAGGTACTATATGAGATCTGACAGGATCCTGGAGGCCCAAAGGCGCTAAAAATTAACTACTTAATCGATTCTGAAAAATTTTTCACTGTTAGAAAGCTAAGCTATTTTAAATGGATACAGGTTGTTGTATGAAATCCGCTAGTGTCCAACCATTGGAAATTCACTACGTTATGCAGATGCTGCGACAGGGGGATTTTTTATTTTTATGACACTATTTGTGACTATGGATAAGAATAATTTCAATTCTTGAGTGTAAGTACTGTTCACCTTATAGCATGTTTACATTATTATAATACGACACATCAAATCACAATCACTAGGTACTGTAATTATCAAGTACTATAAAATCATTTCTATTAAATGAAATCAGTGTTTAAAGAAGCTATTGTATTTAAAAAAAAAAGAGTTTATTCTAAAAATGTATTTGTGTATGGATGAAATATACCCTACTTCAAATACAATTGATCATGAGTCAAAGTTCAAAAATTAAATAATTCTTATATTCAAAACAAATCAATCTTCTATTCTTTTCTAAAAACAAACTGCAATATTGAGTCACACTGAGTGCAATATGTATACCTGCATATGCTAAAGACGAAACTGTCTGATCCGAAAGAAATCCGATACCTGGTTATAATACAGAGTTATAAATAAATAAATAAATAAATAAATAAATAAATAAAAATTAAAATTAAAATTAAAAAAACGAAATAAACCGCATAAACAAACAGAATAACAAAATTAATATCTTTATTACGTATTAATATGTATTATTAAATAAACAAAAAAACCGATATCCTTTTTAGTTTATTCCTGATATCATAATTGTATCAAACACTCAATCTACGATGTGTAAAATATCCCTAAAGCAACATATCCAGTACATAATATACATACCAGAAAATGAACAGTACTGAAGTAAACATTTTGATTTGTTTTAAAAACAAATATTGAAAAGGATGTAATCAATGGCGTATATGGCGTATATATCAACATTATACGATCCACGCACTTTCACAGTAAACTTGCTCAAGGGTCAGCAATATATATTAAGGGTTTAAAAAAAAAAAACTTTATAACAATAAATTCACGAAATGATTCAGCATGTGAGTAGTAGGAATATGGGCATTTCGGATCCACCTTCCCACCTGCCGACTTTTTGAGCGACCTCGGCAGGAGGCAAAACTACCGAGGCGGTTCTAGAAGCCTCCGGCGGTGGGTGGAGCAAAATTTTGGTCTCCAACCTAACGATATCTAGTGAAATTTTTTTCTAACCTAACAGAACCCAATGGAACTTGACCTAACCTAACGAAACCTAAGCGAACTTAGCTTAACCTAACAAAAGTTTTTTCTAACCTAAGAACTGAAAAATTCCCTAACAGATGGCGCAGCCACCTTTGATAGCGTTGCTAGTCTGGATTCCTGTGTGTAAGTTTGAAAATTGTCAATAGATGGTGCTGAAAATCCTTTTTGATAGTTAAAAGATGGCGTAGCTAGTACCGCGAACATTGTACCTTGATTCATAATTTTATCATATTTTTATCTGAAAAAACAGGTTTATACAGGTTTCCTCTAACTAAAAACACATTTTTTTTAATTTTTAATTTTTATTTTTTTATTAAATAAAACACATTTTTAATTTTTTTAATTTTTTTTTAATTTTTCTTATTTTAATAAATTTATTTAAAAGAAATATTTTACAATAAAAATGTTTAAATGTTATTACGATAATATTTGTATATGGATATGACATTTTCCATGGCGCAAGTTGCTCTGGAATGATGGTCTCATTGAGGACTAGTGTATATCGATTTACACATATTTTGTAACAATATTCGTCAATGGATTATATTGAACCACACGGTCATGTAGTAGAAGACAGAATGCTGATGTATTCTCCGACACCTCCTTCAACGTTTTAAATTCAATTCGAATATCCGCCGGTCAACTTTTCAATGATTCGTTATCGTGTTATTTTATTGTGTAAAATCAATTAGTTTGTCGACCCCGAGTTGGTGTAGTGGTTAGCAACTCCGCTCTTATCTGGTAGATTGTGAGTTCGAAACCAACCGGGGGAGATTCGTCATCTACATTACTACGCCGCTCATTAGTTTATCGTAGAATTGTTGGTATTTCAGAGTTTTCAACGAGTTGTTTAATAATTTCCTCTCGACGCTTCGCTTTACTTAGTTCTCTTAATTCTGCGTTAGAACATTGAAGAAGATTGATGTAATGATCCGTAAATTACATACAACAGAAATATTCCGATATTTCAATATTTCGTCTATAATTGAACTTGAAAAGTCTACAAACCACCTCTATAAATTCAATGGTGTTTGTTGAATAATTTTTTACTATTTTAATACACAAGTCAACCAATTGGTGATCTTTGATTCCTCACAGAACACTTTCTTGCATATGCACAAATTTTTAATATAATTATAAATTTTACAAGTTAAAAAAGTGATCATTGTGTACCTATTTTTGTTTAAAACTATACTTAATAAAAAAAAATTTTAAGAAAAAAAAACCGATCTTTTGATTTACACCGATCCCCTAAAGAGAAATCAAACTAATTTTTGATATTATATCTTAAACTTGATGTATATATAAAAATTCCATTTACAATTATGGTACACCATATATACTCGTAAATTTTACAAAAATGTATCACTCTGTACATTTTTTAAATCTGTGTGCATATTCTTTGATGTTATTTAATCAGCTAAATCTTTAATCAACTAAATCAGCTAAAATTGTTACATACTTACGTTATAAATATCTAAGTGTGTATTTTTCTTTTAAATAATATATAACTTAGAAATACTCATGATTACTTTACTATAGCTGTAATCACGCGATATCATGTTATAAAATACATAAGAATTTACTCATTTAATGTAAAAATATTTGGTCATCAACAATTAAATAAAAACGAATTTTTTTAAAATATATATAGTAATATAATATTTCGCATATATACAGTACTCTGTTAAAAGTATGGGTTTCTACACCGTTAAAAACATATATTTTACAATATCAATATATTGTAAAAAATCATATTTCTTAATATTTTTAAAACTGAATATGTAATATCAAGAATTTAAAACAGTTTTGAAACATTAATTTCTCCTCATAATATTTTTTTTTGTCTTAAATTAATAGCACAATGTTCCATATATTTTAAGAAAATTTTTCTTTTAATATTTTATAACTTATCTAAAAAATTTATAGCTATTTTTATCAAAAAATTTATTACTTGCTATTGTTAAAAAATTAGTTAAATATATCTATAGGTATTAAGTGACCCCTAGTTTTGTGAAAGACGGTAGTAATAGCAATTCATCTTAAATACGAAATTATTTTATCAATGCTAAATAAGCGTTTTTTTTTTTCTCATATTATCATACTCCAATATATTGTATATTATTATAATTTATAAAAATGTGTTTTATTTATTAAAAAATTTAGCAAAATTTTAAATAATATCGCGTCAAAATAATATTCAGAAGTCAATAAAAGACAATAGCAGTAAATTTATTAAGATAACTATAAATAAATATTAATCTAATGTTGAAATATTTATTATTAAAAATAGTACTGCTTAGTAGAAAATTAGGTACCTATTGTTTTGTTTTCAAATTTACCTTTTTGCAATTAAAGAAAATTTTAGTAACTATCGATGCCTATATAAAACGATACCCATAAAAGACAAGCATGCTCTGATCTCAACAATTTTTTCCCATGTTAAATTTGTATGTTCTTATTTCGCTGAAACTTATTATGTTTATATATTCCCCGCAATATTTTCTACCATAAACAATAGTTATAGCAAGCTAGGTAGGTATTGAATAAGTATTTTTTGTTTGTTAATTTATTGATGATAGAGAAAAAAAATTTATGATTTTATAGACAGTGAAATACATTTAAACTATTTTTTTTTTTGCAGTTTAATTTTGTAAAAACACCTAAAAATTATCAGCCACAGACAAATATTTCTAAGCAAACGAATTGAAAATGTAGTTTTATATCATAAGAATAAATGCTTATATATAGGGTGGACAGTAAATAACTCTCATAATTTTTAAAGAGCGGATGAAAACTTTAATTTTGGATTACGAAATTTTATTTTTTTTCCGGAGTTAAGCTGCATTCAATTAATTAACCCTTTCCTGCACAGCAGTTTTAGATCATTACTGTGCAAACGATACTTCAAATTAGCAAATCATTAATAACATGGGTAAATACTTATTAGCAAGAATTACATAGTTTACACATATGTTCTATCGCACCAGAATGTTAATAGGACAATGCGATTTAATTGCCTATATTCAGGAGCAAGCAAAAACATTACCTATTTTAATAACTTAGAAAATACACATTACATAGTTCGTTGTAAGAACAATCATTTCGGTGATCTTTTTTTTTTTAACGAATTACTAAATTTGCTTAAGGACTATGGTATGTAAGAAATAACAACACTCACATAATTTTAAAATAATTAACATATAGCTATTGGAAAAGTTACAAAGATTTTTTTAACAACTTATTAAATGCTGATAGCTTATTTTAATATCTCCTATAGGGCCTTAAGTATAACCCTTCACCCGAAATTTTTTCATCACCATCGTTGGCGACTGTATTCTCGTCATCATCAGCTTCTCCTTCGCTCGCAGTATCTTCGCTATCGCTAGTAGATGTTTTTTCATCATCATTGAATACATATTTTAACACTGGTTCAATAATATCATGCTTTTCCAATTCCCTGGTTATTGAGATAATCCGCTTTCCAATGTCACTTTCCTTTAAATTATTAAAATGGCTTCGTTTTTTCTCGTTTTCGATATAATCCGCGAAGCTGGGATTTATAATATGACTCCTTTCCATTAAATTGCACACAGTATTAACCATTTCTTCTCCAATTTGCGTCTGAGTCGCTAAACTTCTTAGTTCATCAACTAAATGGTTCGGGTCATCAAAATATTCTTCTCCATCAACAGGTTTCGAATGGCCATTATGAAGGTTAGTATTTTCATCATCATATTTGAAACGTTTAGCTTCTCCATTTATTGAATTAGATGTTGAAGGTTGGTCCTTTTCTTCCGAATTTTTATCTTCTTGTTCTTCATCCTTTGCGCATGCGTTCTGAAGCTCTTTGACCATTAATATGTCTAGAGCAGTTTGTAAGAGACCAGCTATCTTTGGAGTAAAACTTGTTTCTTTGTAGTTATCAGGCGATGGTAAATGCTTTTGTTCATCAGATCGATTATCTTCGACATTTACCGATTGTAGAATATTATGCGAGTTTTTTAAAGCGTGGAATTTACTTCTGATTGCTTCTGCTGCAGCCATCATACTTTCATCAAAAGTATTCAAGTTTCTTTTAGATAGATCTGTATCATTTTCGTGTTGATTTTGAAATACTGGTGCTTTATCTTCCTTTTCTTCATTTCTTGCTTCAAAACTATATTCGGTTTCATTATCATCATTTTCATCATTAGATTTTGACGATTCACTTTGTCTCCTGTTCTCCGCGCTGTTCACTTGTGTCCCATTATTTACCGTGGTATATTCAAACTGATTATTTGCGATCTGGTCATTATTGTTTGTTTCATGTTCCTGAGTATGCACTCTTCTTTTCATATGACGTAAAAGAGAACTTCTCCGCGAAAATGTCTTGTTACAACGTATACAGTTAAACATTTTGATAGATGTGAAGAGTTCGATTTATAACATAACACTGATTAGTTTTTATATCGACATGATCTTATATAGTACAACCAGAGCAGAATTGACGTAAAGTAATGACACCAAACTGCACCAAAGGTGCACCAAATGACACCAAACTGCACCAAATGACACCAAACTGCACCAAAGGTGCACCAAATGACACCAAACTGCACCAAAGGTGCACCAAATGACACCAAACTGCACCAAATGACACCAAAATGCACCAAAGGTGCACCAAATGACACCAAACTGCACCAAAGGTGCACCAAATGACACCAAACTGCACCAAAGGTGCACCAAATGACACCAAACTGCACCAAATGACACCAAAATGCACCAAAGGTGCACCAAATGACACCAAACTGCACCAAAGGTGCACCAAATGACACCAAACTGCACCAAAGGTGCACCAAATGACACCAAACTGCACCAAAGTTGCACCAAATGACACCAAACTGCACCAAAGGTGCACCAAATGACACCAAACTGCACCAAATGACACCAAAATGCACCAAAGGTGCACCAATTGACACCAAACTGCACCAAAGGTGCACCAAATGACACCAAACTGCACCAAAGTTGCACCAAATGACACCAAACTGCACCAAAGGTGCACCAAATGACACCAAACTGCACCAAATGACACCAAAATGCACCAAAGGTGCACCAAATGACACCAAACTGCACCAAAGGTGCACCAAATGACACCAAACTGCACCAAATGACACCAAACTGCACCAAAGTTGCACCAAATGACACCAAACTGCACCAAAGGTGCACCAAATGACACCAAACTGCACCAAATGACACCAAAATGCACCAAAGGTGCACCAATTGACACCAAACTGCTCCAAAGGTGCACCAAAATTCACCAAAAGTGCACCAAATGACACCAAACTGCACCAAAGGTGAACCAAATGACACCAAACTGCACCAAATGACACCAAACTGCACCAAATGACACCAAACTGCACCAAAGGTGCACCAAATGACACCAAACTGCTCCAAAGGTGCACCAAAATTCACCAAAAGTGCACCAAATGACACCAAACTGCACCAAAGGTGAACCAAATGACACCAAACTGCACCAAAAACAAATTCTAAAATGCACCAGTCTCTGTGCTGCTTTACTGTTGGCGTTACTTTACGTCAATTCTGCTCTGGTTGTACTATATAAGATCATGTCGATATAAAAACTAATCAGTGTTATGTTATAAATCGAACTCTTCACATCTATCAAAATGTTTAACTGTATACGTTGTAACAAGACATTTTCGCGGAGAAGTTCTCTTTTACGTCATATGAAAAGAAGAGTGCATACTCAGGAACATGAAACAAACAATAATGACCAGATCGCAAATAATCAGTTTGAATATACCACGGTAAATAATGGGACACAAGTGAACAGCGCGGAGAACAGGAGACAAAGTGAATCGTCAAAATCTAATGATGAAAATGATGATAATGAAACCGAATATAGTTTTGAAGCAAGAAATGAAGAAAAGGAAGATAAAGCACCAGTATTTCAAAATCAACACGAAAATGATACAGATCTATCTAAAAGAAACTTGAATACTTTTGATGAAAGTATGATGGCTGCAGCAGAAGCAATCAGAAGTAAATTCCACGCTTTAAAAAACTCGCATAATATTCTACAATCGGTAAATGTCGAAGATAATCGATCTGATGAACAAAAGCATTTACCATCGCCTGATAACTACAAAGAAACAAGTTTTACTCCAAAGATAGCTGGTCTCTTACAAACTGCTCTAGACATATTAATGGTCAAAGAGCTTCAGAACGCATGCGCAAAGGATGAAGAACAAGAAGATAAAAATTCGGAAGAAAAGGACCAACCTTCAACATCTAATTCAATAAATGGAGAAGCTAAACGTTTCAAATCGCACATTGAGAATAAAACTGTTACAACTGCAAATTTTTCGTTTTTGAGATTTTTATATCATTGGATTCAGCTACATTTAAGCTATCGATTGGTGAAATTTTCATCCTAAAATTCTAGAAAATAAAAAAGTTATAGTCCATAAACTTTTTTTAAACTTTAACAACCTAAGAATAAATGGTTTAAGAAATTTTTGTTGCATGTGCAGTTGTAACAAAGGGAAAACAAAAAATTAACTTTTTATTTAGATTAAAAAAGGTATATGTATGTGATTTCTTTTATTAAGTGCCTACATGTTAGTTAGAGTGGATTGTAGGTACGTACAGAACTACACGCATTTTGGTAATCCTTCTTCTGTTATCATTTTATAATGTAAGTGAATAATGATGTTCACAATTTTAGACATATTTAATGTTTATTGAGTTTAGACGTTTAGACGAATCCTTTCGTAGCATTATTGTTATTAATATATAATTATAATTTATTTTAATTTCAAAATATGGACGCTGATAAAGAAAAAATTAATTTAACAGCTCTTTCTGAATTTAATCGTATAATTTAAACAATTTAAAACCATATAATTTAAACAATTTAAATAATTTTATCCATTTAAATTTAAATAATGGACAGTTTTTGTCTTCTGCTTTAACTATTACTGTTAATTCGGATATATATTTTAATTTGGACGAAACTTTCCCAAATAATACTAATGGAAATTTAACAACACCTGTTTCGGAAGGAAAGAAACGAAAGCGAAATCGCGATTTGCGGGCGACAAATATACAAAAAGGTTTAATTAATACAGGGTCAGAACGTTATTCACTGAAAACTTAAAAATTTTTCCAGTAAAAACAAAAATTAAATCAGGATATTGCGTACAAGATGAAATGTAAACTAAAAAAGTAAACTAAAAGCTTGATCGAAATATTTGTATAATAAAAACAGACAAACGTGGGAAAAACTTCAATCGGCAAAATATTGACATAAAAGAAAATTTAAGAAACCATATAAGTAAATTAAAATCCAAAAACAAAATTAAATTGTAGCAGCATATCCTAATAGCTACATACTCCTAATAGTTATAATAGAAGAAAAGAAGAATAAATAACAACATTTTCAGTTAAATGTGTTTAATTACTTTTACTACTGAATGTCTAACAAATTATTATAAATTGATTGTATAATGGTTTAATTTATGCTCTATTAGTCCCAATTCTTTGGTCGGCAATAGAATGTTTTCGAAAAAATTAGTTTTCATACTTTTCGAAAACGTAAGCTTTTGATCGTAAATATCTCATAAACGGTGCATCGTAGCTCAAAAATAACGAATTTTTTGAAGGCTTAAACGAAGCAACTTGTGGGTATTCCGAACATACTGCGACTATCAAGACTTACTTTTCGTTACCGAAAATTATCGATACCGAGTTACTCATCATAAACTGATTATAATTGATTGATTTAGACTCATTAGTCAAACTGGTTTTGTCACCAATAAAATATTTTCCAAAAAATTAGTTTTCAATACTTTTCGAAAACGTAAACTTTTGATCGTAAATATCTCGTAAATGGTGCGCCGTAGCTCAAAAATAACGAAATTTTTGAAGGCTTAAGCGAAGCAAGTTATGGGTATTCCGAACATATTGGGACTATCAAAACTTACTTTTCGTTATCGAAAATTATCGATACCGAGTTACTCATCATAAACTGATTATATTTAATTAATTCAGACTGATTAGTCAAATTGGTTTTGTCACCAATAAAATATTTTCAAAAAAATTAGTTTTCAATACTTTTCGAAAACGTAAACCTTAAATATCTCATAAACGGTACATCGTAGCTCAAAAATAATGAAATTTTTGAAGGTTTAAGCGAAGCAAGTTGTGGGTATTCCTAATATATTGGGACTGTCAAAACCTATTTTTCGTTATCGAAAATTATCGATATCGAAAAAAACGATATTTTTAAAATTTTAGCGTGTAAATTTCTACATTTTCGTTATCATTTGTATTATAAAATTCTCTACAATTTTTAGTAGCTTTTATTTCCAGTATTATTTTTTATAATGACAGATTTAATTTACGCGATTTTTTATCCGCATAAATTGAAGCCCCATGAAACGAATATTCACGTAAATTGAGGGACCGGTGTCGCGGTCTTTAATTAAAAACGCATTTATAAAATAGTACAGTTAATTGTAAGTAATCGTTTTTACTCAGGTTTCGAGAATTTTCCCAGGAAAATACTCAATAATTACCCAAATGGGAATATTCCCGGGAAAATTCCCATTGGGAATTTTGCCGTTGCTCATCTCTATCTGTAATACAGTTATAGAATGTGTTACCTTGGGAATTTTTCCGGGAAAATACTCAATAATTACCCAAATGAGAATATTCCCGGGAAAATTTATCTGTAATACAGTTATGGAATGTGTTACCTTAAACAATTGCCATTATAGAATTATATAAAGCGAAATTTTCAAAATTTCTGAAAAGTATTAGTTGCAGATACAACTTTGCGTCACCAACAAAAAGTAATATTTTGCGAAATAGTTAAGAAAAAATGTATTATTTGCAGATATAACATTATAATCCTAAACAGAATGCAACTTTTTGTAAAATAACTAGAAAATTTTTGGTTGCAACTGCAATGAAAATTTAAACTATGAATTTTCTCGACAAAATTTTTATCACAACATTTAAAACTAACTGTTAGAATGAACCTGACAAAGTTTCAAAGTTCTAAGATGATTTGGAAAAAAGTTATTAGGTTTTAAATTTCTTCAAAATCTTATTTCTTTAATATCTTAAAATTAGTGATTTTGCAGATGTAACAGTTTTATTCTCAAGGGGCGAAATATGATGATGAAAATACTAACCTTCATAATGGCCATTCGAAACCTGTTGATGGAGAAGAATATTTTGATGACCCGAACCATTTAGTTGATGAACTAAGAAGTTTAGCGACTCAGACGCAAATTGGAGAAGAAATGGTTAATACTGTGTGCAATTTAATGGAAAGGAGTCATATTATAAATCCCAGCTTCGCGGATTATATCGAAAACGAGAAAAAACGAAGCCATTTTAATAATTTAAAGGAAAGTGACATTGGAAAGCGGATTATCTCAATAACCAGGGAATTGGAAAAGCATGATATTATTGAACCAGTGTTAAAATATGTATTCAATGATGATGAAAAAACATCTACTAGCGATAGCGAAGATACTGCGAGCGAAGGAGAAGCTGATGATGACGAGAATACAGTCGCCAACGATGGTGATGAAAAAATTTCGGGTGAAGGGTTATACTTAAGGCCCTATAGGAGATATTAAAATAAGCTATCAGCATTTAATAAGTTGTTAAAAAAATCTTTGTAACTTTTCCAATAGCTATATGTTAATTATTTTAAAATTATGTGAGTGTTGTTATTTCTTACATACCATAGTCCTTAAGCAAATTTAGTAATTCGTTAAAAAAAAAAAGATCACCGAAATGATTGTTCTTACAACGAACTATGTAATGTGTATTTTCTAAGTTATTAAAATAGGTAATGTTTTTGCTTGCTCCTGAATATAGGCAATTAAATCGCATTGTCCTATTAACATTCTGGTGCGATAGAACATATGTGTAAACTATGTAATTCTTGCTAATAAGTATTTACCCATGTTATTAATGATTTGCTAATTTGAAGTATCGTTTGCACAGTAATGATCTAAAACTGCTGTGCAGGAAAGGGTTAATTAATTGAATGCAGCTTAACTCCGGAAAAAAAAATAAAATTTCGTAATCCAAAATTAAAGTTTTCATCCGCTCTTTAAAAATTATGAGAGTTATTTACTGTCCACCCTATATATAAGCATTTATTCTTATGATATAAAACTACATTTTCAATTCGTTTGCTTAGAAATATTTGTCTGTGGCTGATAATTTTTAGGTGTTTTTACAAAATTAAACTGCAAAAAAAAAAATAGTTTAAATGTATTTCACTGTCTATAAAATCATAAATTTTTTTTCTCTATCATCAATAAATTAACAAACAAAAAATACTTATTCAATACCTACCTAGCTTGCTATAACTATTGTTTATGGTAGAAAATATTGCGGGGAATATATAAACATAATAAGTTTCAGCGAAATAAGAACATACAAATTTAACATGGGAAAAAATTGTTGAGATCAGAGCATGCTTGTCTTTTATGGGTATCGTTTTATATAGGCATCGATAGTTACTAAAATTTTCTTTAATTGCAAAAAGGTAAATTTGAAAACAAAACAATAGGTACCTAATTTTCTACTAAGCAGTACTATTTTTAATAATAAATATTTCAACATTAGATTAATATTTATTTATAGTTATCTTAATAAATTTACTGCTATTGTCTTTTATTGACTTCTGAATATTATTTTGACGCGATATTATTTAAAATTTTGCTAAATTTTTTAATAAATAAAACACATTTTTATAAATTATAATAATATACAATATATTGGAGTATGATAATATGAGAAAAAAAAAAACGCTTATTTAGCATTGATAAAATAATTTCGTATTTAAGATGAATTGCTATTACTACCGTCTTTCACAAAACTAGGGGTCACTTAATACCTATAGATATATTTAACTAATTTTTTAACAATAGCAAGTAATAAATTTTTTGATAAAAATAGCTATAAATTTTTTAGATAAGTTATAAAATATTAAAAGAAAAATTTTCTTAAAATATATGGAACATTGTGCTATTAATTTAAGACAAAAAAAAATATTATGAGGAGAAATTAATGTTTCAAAACTGTTTTAAATTCTTGATATTACATATTCAGTTTTAAAAATATTAAGAAATATGATTTTTTACAATATATTGATATTGTAAAATATATGTTTTTAACGGTGTAGAAACCCATACTTTTAACAGAGTACTGTATATATGCGAAATATTATATTACTATATATATTTTAAAAAAATTCGTTTTTATTTAATTGTTGATGACCAAATATTTTTACATTAAATGAGTAAATTCTTATGTATTTTATAACATGATATCGCGTGATTACAGCTATAGTAAAGTAATCATGAGTATTTCTAAGTTATATATTATTTAAAAGAAAAATACACACTTAGATATTTATAACGTAAGTATGTAACAATTTTAGCTGATTTAGTTGATTAAAGATTTAGCTGATTAAATAACATCAAAGAATATGCACACAGATTTAAAAAATGTACAGAGTGATACATTTTTGTAAAATTTACGAGTATATATGGTGTACCATAATTGTAAATGGAATTTTTATATATACATCAAGTTTAAGATATAATATCAAAAATTAGTTTGATTTCTCTTTAGGGGATCGGTGTAAATCAAAAGATCGGTTTTTTTTTCTTAAAATTTTTTTTTATTAAGTATAGTTTTAAACAAAAATAGGTACACAATGATCACTTTTTTAACTTGTAAAATTTATAATTATATTAAAAATTTGTGCATATGCAAGAAAGTGTTCTGTGAGGAATCAAAGATCACCAATTGGTTGACTTGTGTATTAAAATAGTAAAAAATTATTCAACAAACACCATTGAATTTATAGAGGTGGTTTGTAGACTTTTCAAGTTCAATTATAGACGAAATATTGAAATATCGGAATATTTCTGTTGTATGTAATTTACGGATCATTACATCAATCTTCTTCAATGTTCTAACGCAGAATTAAGAGAACTAAGTAAAGCGAAGCGTCGAGAGGAAATTATTAAACAACTCGTTGAAAACTCTGAAATACCAACAATTCTACGATAAACTAATGAGCGGCGTAGTAATGTAGATGACGAATCTCCCCCGGTTGGTTTCGAACTCACAATCTACCAGATAAGAGCGGAGTTGCTAACCACTACACCAACTCGGGGTCGACAAACTAATTGATTTTACACAATAAAATAACACGATAACGAATCATTGAAAAGTTGACCGGCGGATATTCGAATTGAATTTAAAACGTTGAAGGAGGTGTCGGAGAATACATCAGCATTCTGTCTTCTACTACATGACCGTGTGGTTCAATATAATCCATTGACGAATATTGTTACAAAATATGTGTAAATCGATATACACTAGTCCTCAATGAGACCATCATTCCAGAGCAACTTGCGCCATGGAAAATGTCATATCCATATACAAATATTATCGTAATAACATTTAAACATTTTTATTGTAAAATATTTCTTTTAAATAAATTTATTAAAATAAGAAAAATTAAAAAAAAATTAAAAAAATTAAAAATGTGTTTTATTTAATAAAAAAATAAAAATTAAAAATTAAAAAAAATGTGTTTTTAGTTAGAGGAAACCTGTATAAACCTGTTTTTTCAGATAAAAATATGATAAAATTATGAATCAAGGTACAATGTTCGCGGTACTAGCTACGCCATCTTTTAACTATCAAAAAGGATTTTCAGCACCATCTATTGACAATTTTCAAACTTACACACAGGAATCCAGACTAGCAACGCTATCAAAGGTGGCTGCGCCATCTGTTAGGGAATTTTTCAGTTCTTAGGTTAGAAAAAACTTTTGTTAGGTTAAGCTAAGTTCGCTTAGGTTTCGTTAGGTTAGGTCAAGTTCCATTGGGTTCTGTTAGGTTAGAAAAAAATTTCACTAGATATCGTTAGGTTGGAGACCAAAATTTTGCTCCACCCACCGCCGGAGGCTTCTAGAACCGCCTCGGTAGTTTTGCCTCCTGCCGAGGTCGCTCAAAAAGTCGGCAGGTGGGAAGGTGGATCCGAAATGCCCATATTCCTACTACTCATGTGTAAATACACACGTTTTTAATAAAAACAACTATAACAAACATACTGATAATGATGAAAAAATATAAAAAACATGTACGATACAAAACTTTTATTACATGTACGCATTTCAATACAATTACAGAAAAAAAGAAAAATGACAACTGATAGTATTCAATTATATTTTTATGTGTTGTCTGTCTGTAAATGTTTAGAAATACCATCACACAAAGAGTGTGTTTGTCGTCTTAGTTACAGGTCGGTACCTGCTTGTGGTAAAGTCGCAACACATATGTAATCACTGATAACGATCGGCTTCTACGGTTGTTATGGCCGTTTTCAGATGCTGAAAACGCGTACCGTAAAGTGTTAAGTACCTATTGAAAGAGATAATAATTTAGAGATGGAATGAATGCAATTCCATGGACATGTGAAATTTAAGAAACTGTCTGATGGAGATCCAAATAAAAATTGAATTTGTACCCTTTCGGACACAATAGGTATAATAAATTGTATTTAAGGAAGAAATACCTTTAGACAGGAAAAATAAAGGCAATTTTTAGCGAGTCTTCTTATCAAGGAAAAAATGGTCTATATTTTTGAGATTGGATATTTTTGTACTATGACCTTAAAGTGTTACAGCATACCTTTTTTCAATATATATAAAAATGGCGGATGCAGAAGTCTTTCACTGGAGCGTGTCAACTCCATAAGTTTCCAAATGATGGACACTCTAGCCATCGTAATTATCATCTGAAAAATTTACGAATCCAAAACAAAATCCAATCCCACCTCTAATCTCATAAATAACTATGTAGAATAAAATTCGTTATTTTAAAATATATATAAATCCACAATTAGGCGATGATAAAAAATAAATAAATAAATTAGTTCTTTTTAAACAATACGTCTATTCTTCTATCGTTGACTAAAATTAATTCTATACGGTCTTAGCGGGGTTAAATTAACTGCAATTTTTTTGAGTTTACCATATTTTTTTCAGAATGTTTCCATAGAACTATATAAAATTTTCGCTCATTATTGTAACTCTACAGAACGTAACAATCACTAAAATCTTAGACACTAAAAGTCATACACGACTCTCAGCTATTTCTCATATGGGTACGAAGAAGGAAAAAAAATCCCTGACGAAAAACTACAATAATAAATTAATCTGATATAATGATTGATTGCAATAAAATACAATGATTATAAATAGTGACTCCTTCTATTTTTCTTCTCTAACTATTTACAGGAAATTAGTCATTCGACATTACATTAATAGATACAACACATTTTCCTACACAAGTAATGAAATGAACATTTCGGTTATGTTTCACCAAAAGGCAATCATGTTTCAGTTTCAAACGCAAAAAGTAAAATGACCATCTCTGTAAAAATTAAATTCAGAACATTGTATTTAAGTTATAGAGAGATCTTTTATACTTTTCTTTCTTAAGATTACTTGATCATATTTTATTCATATTACAGAATCAAATTTTCTATGCTTACAGAAATAATCCCTTTTTCGAAGATTAACGAAAAATAATTAAGGTTTTGCATAAAGTACCGGGTCAAATTTATATATAAATAATTTATTAAGTTTTAGGAAAGAAAACGGTGAAAAAAATAGTTTTAAAAGATAATTATAAAAATTAATTATAAACTCTTTCAAAAATCTTGGGATAAAGTATTTCTTGCTTTTATTTAAAGTTGAAATCAGCCTTTAATTGATTAACAATATGATTATCTGAACTTTATACTTTTTATATAAGTTAAAAAAGTTAATTACAATTTTTTGTAAAGTTAGCGGAAAAAATTAAAGGATAAAAAAAAATTCCAATTTTTTTAGCGATTTTTCGAATGGCTATATCTTGGTGAAAAATGGTCGTATTGAAGTCGTAAACTAAGCAATTTAAAGCTGGAAGTTTCTAGTTTTGGAATCTTGCGATAAAAAAATTTTCAAAGCAATGTGTATCGCTCAATTCTAATAAACACACTGAAAAAAACTTTTCGAAATTTTTTCGGTTTCCTTTTGGTCCACGGACTTGGAAAAAGTTTTCCCGACTTAACCACTATATGGACCGGATAACTTGTTCATTCAGATTTAATTTGATTTTTTATAGGCCTTTATATGACCACTTCTCGCTGAGATATCGGGGTTTGAATGGAAAAGAATCATTTCGTCTTTGACCATCGATATCTCAGCAACCAATGATCACACAGAAAATTGAAGATGAGTTTTAAAACTCGAATAAATTCTCTACAAGGATTAGCCATTGTTTTTCGGAAAAAAATTTCTTTTTGCATACTCTACATGAATTTCAAAAATCTAGAAAGAAAGAACTTTTGGTGGCTTTTTGAAAAATCCAACGCTGAATTAAAAATATCGAGCAAACCATTGATGTTAAGTGTGCTTTTTACAGTTCAATATACCCACAAAAACTCCACAAAGTTGCAATTTAATCCATCCAGCCGTTTTTTTGTTTAATTCGATTGAATTTTTGAAAAAAATTAAAGGATAATTTTTTTACTCTTAAACTTTCATACTCTTGAACAAACTGACAAAAAAAATTTTCTAAGCTTTTTTGGTATTTTTATCAATAACAGTATTTAAATTTATAAAAAAAAGGAAAATTTCTTAAAAATTTTTTTTCTAAACTTTCTCAAGAAAATTTTTCATAAATTTTTTCGAAAAATTCTTAAAAAATTTTTTTTTGAAAATTTTTTAAGAAATTTTCTTCTTTTTATAAATTTAAATACTGATATTGATAAAAATGCGAGAAAAGCTGAGAAATTTTTTTTTTTTCATTTTGTTCAAAATTATAAAAATTTAAGAGTAAAAAAATGACCCTTTAATTTTTTCAAAAATTCAATCGAATGAAACAAAAAACGGCTGGACGGATTAAACTGAAACTCTGTGGGGTTTTTGTAGGTATATTGAACTGTAAAAGGAACACTTAAAATTAATGGTTTGCTCGATATTTTTAAGTCCGCGCTGGATTGTCCAAAAAGCCACCAAAAGCTGTCTTTTTCTCGATTTTTCAAATTCATGTAGAGTAGGCAAAAACAATTTTTTCCGAAAAAACAATGGCTAATCCTTGTAGAGAATTTATTCCAGTTTTTAAAACCCATCTTCAATTTTCTGTGTGATGATTGGTTGCTGAGATATCGATGGTCAAAGACGAAATGTTCCTATTCCATTCAAAGCCTGATATCTCAGCAAGAAATGGTCATATAAAGGCCTATAAAAAATCAAATTAAAGCTGAATGAACAAGTTATCCGGTCCATATGGTGGTTAAGTCGGAAAATTTTTTTCTAAGTCCATGAACCAAAAAAAGAACCGAAAAAATTTCGAAAAGTTTTTTTCAGTGTATTTATTAGGATTGAGCGATACAAATTGCTTACGACTCCAATATGACCATTTTTCACCAAGATACAGCTATTCGAAAAATCGCTAAAAAGTTGGAATTTTTTTTTTATCCTTTCATTTTTTCCGCTAGTGTATTACTATGACTATTAAAATTAATTCGTTACATGAGATGCAACCATCTGGCTTAGCATTGTAGTAGACTCTCAATGAAATGAACATGAACAAATTATATATGGTAGAAAGATATAAACAAACTTTACTGACTGTTGTACAGCACACTCAAATTAATTAATTAATATCATTCTACTGATAGCCATTTTCACTGATATGTGATATTGTAACTGATGAATTCAGTTAGAACACTAACACTATAGCTGTGCTTTAATATTGATTATACGGCAATGTAGTCGGGCGACCACAACAACAGCAAATATCCTTACAAGTATATATATATATATATATATATATATATATATATATATATATATATATATATATATATATATATATATATATATATATATATATATATATACGGTTGAATAATATATATATAATATATATATATTATTCAACCGTACAATTCACTTCACAGAAATTTCGAAATCAATTTCAACTTGAAAATTATGTTTATAGATTATTTTTATTACCGTGTGAATTTTCAAAACAGAACAATATAATGATAAAATTAATATCTCCCCTTACAGAATAACACATTGGCTTAGATATGCATAACATAGCGAATTTCCAAATATTGGGCACTGGCGGATCTCATTTAAGACTTATAACCATTTAAAATAGTTTAGTTTTCTAACAGTGAAACAATTTTTAAAATCCGATGAGTAGTTAATTTTTGGCGCTTTTGGGCCAAACGGATCTCATATAGTGTGCCATATATCCATTTAACAATATATTATTACCAGACTTGGGAAAACAGTGGTCCCTAGCAGAATCGCCATATAAAATATTTTAGATTGGAGGGGCTATAAATTTTATTACAAGGCCTAGGATTGTCCTTTGGATTTGAAGACTAGCCTAAGGAAACTTTTGAGAACAAATCAGTAAAAATTAAAAATTACCTATTTTTAATAATTTAATATATAATTCTAACTTTAAAAATAATTTTAAAAAATTAATGTTGAATAAATAAGTGGTCAACTGTAATAGAAATTAATTAAGACTAATTGAAAATATTTATAATATAAACATATCTCTATTTCCATTGTGATTATTTAAATAACATGTATATCTCACCTTCTTTATACCTGGTTTAATGTAAACAAAATTTATTGCATTAGTAGATTCTATCACTACAATAGGTCGCTCACAAGATTCAATATGGTTTAGTTTTTGCATTAAAAAAAAATATAAAGATATGTATGTATAGATAACAGACAAAATGATGCATAAATGTTGGGAATTAAAAAACACAAACAGACACACACAACATAGATTTTTCTTTCTAAGTATGCAAATAACATAAAAGCCCCTATACCGGAACGCGATCATATACCCGAACAGTTTTGACATTTATCTATTAATGAAGTCATTTCTGAAAGAAACCTCTGATAACAAAAACCATTATTAAGAGAATGATTATTTCAATCTAAATTCACCTCACATTTAATGTTTCCCTACTTAATTAAAGAAATATATATATATATATATATATATATATATATATATATATATATATATATATAGATTAAACAATTTTTGTTGAATACAGTATTTTGATCCTTTATTTACGTCTGATACTTAAACCATTTTGTTTTTTGACGTCTAGATGTCACTCTATGTGTCATATTACTCATATTACACGGCTGTTTGCATATCGGTTCCCAACGTCTAGTGTCATTAATATTTCTTTGTTCGGATATAGATGTCGACATTTTGTAAAAGAAAAACATTAATAAATAAAAAATTTTGGGTTGTATTTTTTAAAAACATATTCATTGGATTAAAAAAAACTTTCTTTCATGCTTATTAAGAAAAAAAAAATGGGTGTTTAATTTATTTGTCAATTTTTATAAGCCAGTTTAATTACACACCTAAAAATAGTGTTCCGGTATAGTGGCTTTTACGTTATATACAGTAGAGCACCAGTTTTGTTTTTGTCAAGAAAAAGTAGTCTCCAAAAGTGATGCTTGACAAAAGTGATGCTTTTTGACCAGAGGCGATTCACAAATATCGTAAAATTATGTTTTGAATTAAAATCACGTTTTTTTTTTTTTTTTTTTTTTTTAAATATTAATAAAAGAAAAAAAGAAGTGAATTAAAAATTATTATCTCAGAAAATATTTTTTCATTTGTCGTTTTATTAATTTGCTTTGAAATGATTTTGGTTACATTTTACGTATGATAAAAACCGCCACAGAACAGAATACATATAGATAAACATTCTGTATACAATAATTAAAATCATTCCCACGCTTTGAGGTCTGTTGGCGTTTGTCACTACCATTACCGGTATATTTATTTGTTTCTTTTGATAAAATCATACGTCATTTGCATATGGATCTATTGCATATGGATTTAGTATTTATATACTTGACATTTTTGATGCAACTTTCCAAAAGTAATGTTGACTAATTTGATGCTCTCAAAAAATTTCCAAATGATGTTTCCATTACCGGTGCTATACTGTATAAATTATATTTTCTCTCTAAAGGAGGACATCATACAAAAATTTCTTTTCCAAAACGTGCTCTTAAAAAATCAGACTAATTTCAATTTAAAAAGCTGACACAGAGCTAACGAACTTAGCCGAGCCAATCCGGATTCCAGCTCGCATACCAAATTTCATAAGCATTACACGTTTCATTCGAGAATTATCGCGTACATACATAAACACACACACACACACACACACACAGACACACACACACACATATATATATATATATATATATATATATATATATATATATATATATATATATATATATATATAGCTAAATTTTAGTGAAGTAGATTTTCGGGTTCTAGAGGCTCCAAAACAAATTTTTGCCATAGTCCCGGACTTAGGTCTTACCATAAGACATACATTCCCAACCTTTTCTGCTGAACCACCGCCCCCTTTAGTATAGCAACGCCCCCTAGTCCTTAACTCTAGACCATAATAGTTAATTTTATATAAAATATTAAAATATTGTTGCATATTATCTACACCTAATTTATCTGTTTATTATTTATAAAAATATGTTTATTATATTAATTTATTTATTTGACCACCCCTCTTGACTACCTTACCCGCTACCGCCCCCATGGAAGGCTCCAGTGCCCGCTGGGGGGACGATATCGCCCCCGCTGGTAATCTTTGCCATAAGAGCTGCTATAATAGCTGAATTTCCAGAATGGAAATTCGCTAAAACAACAACAACAAAAACAAAAACTCCAACTTTGAACAAGAACATTTTATCAAGTTTTTGACAAAAAGGCAAAATCAAAAAATATAAATAATTAAATGTTAAATTTCCTTCATTAAAATTTTTCCGCATAGGTATTATGTTTGAAATGTTTTATCAAAACATCTTCCAAGTTTCTGTAACATTAAACAAAAAACAACAGCGTTTTTATGGCGTTTTAAGAAAGTTTCGAAAAAGCACGTTCTTATTACATATTTTTGTTACAAAATTAGTTGTTCTTTCATTTTACATTAAGGCAATATTCTTGATCTATATAGAAACGTGAAAAATAAAATACCCCTGTCGCAGCATCTGCATAACATAGCGAATTTCTAAATATTGGACACTGGCGGATCTCATCTAAGACCTGTATGCATTTAAAATAGTTTAGCTTTCTAACAGTGAAATAATTTTCAAAATCAGTTCAGTAGTTAATTTTTGGCGCTTTTGGCTCATCAGGACCCTAACGGATCTCATATAATGTGGCATATAGGTATCCATTTAAAAATATATAATTACATTACGTAACTACAGTTTTCGATTTTTTTTCTAAGTATGCAAATATATATAAATTATATTTTCTCTCTAAAGGAAGACATTATACAAAAATTTCCTTTCCATAACGTACTCTCAAAAAATCTGGCTAATTTCAATTTAAATAGGTTTTCGGGTTCTAGAGGCTCCAAAACAAATTTCTACCACAGTCCCGAACTTAAGTCTTACCATAAGAGCTGCTGTACTAGCTGAATTTCCAGAATGGAACTAAAACAATAAAAAATATAACAAACAATATTTTTAATAGCCATTCTTTTTTTTTACAATTTATCTATTGATGTTTTGAGAATGTACAAAATTTGGGAAAAGGAAAAAAAAATGAAAAATATTATCAGATATTACATCTTGCCGTAAAAAAGGGGGTAAACTGGTCGCCATGATTAAAATCCTCTCGTAAATCTTAAACAAAAATCATACACAGTTTCGTGATAAAAACTAATGTCATTATGATCGAAACGTAAGAGAAGAAAAAGAAAAAGAAAATTCGTAAAATGGGAGTTGTCTAAAAAACAATTTTTTTACCTTTTTTTAAAATTTTTCAATTATTCTAAATTAGTAAAAAATTTCAGAAATTAGAATCATAAAGAAACGTATACTGTTCAAATTTAGAGTTCAAATTTCTATATTAGAATACCGCCTTAAAGACTTCTACGAAAAAAGAAGGAAAATTAATTGAATACATATTTCTGTTTACAGCTAAACCTTTTTTTATGCGGTCTTTTTTGTGTGACTTTTTTATGCAGTTTTTTTAAAAAAATGGCCGTTAATACAAGTAATCAGCTCCCATTCTCAAATTCCATTGGTATACACTTCTTGAACTATGCAATTGCTAAATTATAGTTTAAGCCTTCGTATGATCAACCATTTAGATCTTTTAAAAGTTATTAATCTGTGGTATAAATGGTAAACATTGCCATTCTAGTCTTGACATATTTATAAAAAAAAAAATTTTCAAAGTTGACATCTACTCTTGCCTGAAAAGAATTCAACAAATTAATAATAATGTTACAATTAAAAGTGAAAAAAATTCAATTTTCAGAAATGAATAGCCACCATTTATCTTCTGAACAAACGACAGAATAAAAATATCAAGAAGGATAACAAAAAGAATAGGAAAATTTAATAACTGAATTCATTACAAAAACCCCGATAACAAAAACACACATTTGAGCACGTTTGATTAATTTCCATTCAAAATTGTGTAGTATACTTGTAATTAATTTGGTTGTACCTACTTGTGAATAATGAATTAGCGAATTTCCTTATGAAAATTGAGCTATTACAGCCACTGTCGTAGTAGGACATGAGTGCGGGACCATGAAAGAAATTTATATTGGGGCCTTTGAAACTCGAAAATGACCGCCACTAAAATTAATAGGTTTTTTGAGAGTTACCGTTTTTATTCTAGCTAAGCTATTGGCTTAATCAAAAAAAGTTTTAGATACCACTGGGGACAATCTTTTACTTTTCGAACTATAATACAAACTTATACATTTTAAAATGGAATTACATATTAATTTGTCGATAAAACGGATCTAGTGCATCAATAAAAAAACACAGACGGAAATTTTTTTTCAAATTCACTTTGGGATTTTGTTTAAAATTAACTTTGCGGTAAACAGATACATATCTGTATAAGTTAGATTCAATCGGGCTGGTTTTAATTTTTTTATCCAAGAAACGAACCAGCAATTAGATAGCAAAACAAGTAGTTTATCTTTTAACATATAGATGTCACCCATCAACATTTTAATGGTTTCAATTTTTATTTTTGTAAAAAGAAATAAATTTAAAATACTGCCTACCATTCAAATTAATGGCTAATTTAATACTTTGACCCATACTTATTAATTTATTAAAAATTATTTACATTCTTTATTTTTTTATTTCGGTGAATTTTTAAAATATTTAACCTCACTATAATTAAATAAGAGTTAGTTCTGTACGCTATACGTTTGTCACCACTTCCCAATGGCAGTGTATTTTTTGAACTGAGGTAGATTGGTCTTGGGAAATTCACTATGTTATGCAGAATGCTACAACAGAAATATTTCATTTTGTTATTTATAATTACCATTAATAAAGATATCAAACACATATAACAGCCTATTATTATTTATTACATTTTAAAATTTCGAACAAACGAAATAACTAATCTGACTGTAGCTTCTTTAATTAAATTGTTATAACGTATGTTATGAAGAAACAAAACTTGTCAAATGATAATATAAATTCTCCACAATTAGGTATAAATCCGAAAGCTTTTTTAAAATATCTATAAAAACAAAATGAAATATAAAAGCAAGAATTATTATTATTTATAGAAAAGGTATTTGAAAAAGTTATGTACGTGTATTATATTTCTGAAAAAAAGGTTTATACTTAAGGAAACATATGGAAATAAGTAAGAAAGACGAAAAAGGATATAAAGAGAACCGAAAATAAAATATCATTAACAATTTATCCATCTCTTTATCTAAAATTGAATTGTAAGAAATTTACTTAAATCGAAAAAACGAAAATAAGCTAAAAATAAAATCCAGCTTGTATAAAATAGGGTGAATGCGGGAGAGATGCCGCACATTTTGAAAACACTTAATAATTCTTAAAGTATGCATTTAATTGAATTGAAATTTGGTACACAATAAATGTAAACATTGTTCTTTAAAATTATTTATAAATAATTTTAAATTTTGAGTCTCTGATGCGGCATCTCTCCCACACCTATGGGAGAGATGCCGCATCAAAGAAGGTGAGACGCCACATAGTTCATATTAAAAATTTTGTATTTTGCACACATCTCCATACATGATGCATGCCATATGTAACCATTTTTGGCACTTTATACATCTTAACCAGTCAACTTTTTTAGCGAATTTCCAAAACTGGAAATTCAGCTTTTACGCCAGGTGTCATGGTGCGACCTAAGCCCGAGACCATATCAGAAATATGTTTTGAGGTCCCTAGAATACGAAAATGATATTCACTAAAATTTATATATATATATATATATATATATATATATATATATATATATATATATATATATATATATATATATATATGTATCCGCGCGATAACTCTCGAACGAAGCGTTTAATGCTTATGAAATTTTGTGTGCGAATTCGATTTTCCAAATCGTTGGATGAGTTCGTTAGCCAGACACGTCGGATGCCCAGAAGTAGGTTTTCCGGGCGTTTTTTGTCAACAAAATGAGTTTTTTGCCAGAATTAAGCAATTTTTCAAATTTTTTTTTACACTAAGCCATTGTAAAAGGTAAAACGCATAAAAAATGTTTTTATACCGTTGCTCTAAATTACTTACTTTTCGAGAAAAACTAGGAAATATGTCGTTCTCCATTTCACTCGCACTCGCATTCTTTTTTTTTCTGTCTCATTTTTTGCGAGCTAAATTCGAAAAAAGCCGCTTTATAAGTAGCGTGTCATGATTTTTTTAATCCAATTTAACGATTCGGCTATATTCTATTTCTCTGTCAGTTAAATGTTTTTATAATGTATCTCTGTTCCATTTTTTTTTACAAAAAGAATCCCGACGATATCTGTTATGTGATATGATCAGAATTTAGATTATATTTACACCTTCCTAAAATTAATAAGAGTTTGCTTCAATCGTATAAAAATTACGTTAAATCATATTCAAACAATAATATTTTTACGTAATTTTTTATCCAATTGACAATACAGTTATGATTAGAATTGTATAATCAGAGCATTCTAATATTAAATAATTTTGCACATTCAATTTTTTTTTTTAACAAAGAAAAATTTTTTTAAATTTTGACACATTCTTTTATGAAATTTCGATTAAGAAATATTAAAAAATTTTAAAGTGAATCATTTAAAAAGAGTTAAAAATAAATTAAAAAGGAAACATTTCTCTATTTTAACATATTTGTAAAGAAAATTTTACAGTTTACTTACAGTTTTTTGAAAAAATGTAATAACATTTTTACATACAATAAAGATTATATTTGAACGGTAGGAAATCCACAAATTTTTTTTTATTTCTTTAATTAATTATTAAATTTGGTTTTAGAAGAAAATCTTCGTCTAATTCGCTCCAAGCCGAAAGTATAGCCACTAATAAGGACATTCCACTGTTAAAATAAATGGAAAATATATTGAAATTTATTTAATGAAAGCCATTCATACACATTTTTAAAATATCTTTTTGAATTATATAACAAATAAAATCTGTGTAAAAAAATCTAATTGACGTGTTTTTTCTCAATTTGCTAATATTAAGTAAGGTTCGTTAATTAGGGAGTGATTGTGTTAAAATTTTAATATAAAATATGGTAATTTTAACCCTCTTTAAAAGAACATTTCGATTTTAACAATAAAAAAATTTTAAAAAGTGTTTTCGTTTTTCCCGGATTACCAAAAACTGTTCATAGGCATATCTGTGACTAAAGTTGCCTCCCTTTCTTAAGAAAATAAAGTATTTTTAAAATTTTGTGCAAAAGAATAAAACACAATTAACGAAAAAAAAGTACGCGTTTCCATATTTTTAAGATTTTGTAGTACAAGAAAATCCTTATAAATTCATCATATCTGTTATTGCATTTACTAGCTTTTACGCAATTTAATAAACAAAAGTCTGAAAATGGACGTAGAATCTCACTGTTATTAATTATTATGTCTTAGTCTTTTGAAAAATTATTTTTTGAACTAAAATAAGAATAGGAGGAATATAAACTTAGGGGTAAACGACAGGAGTATATAAACTTTATTTTAGATTCTACGTTTATTTTTACAGAAAATCATCAAGTACCTATTATTTCTTTTTTGAATGTATAAATACAAAAAGTTCGAAATTATTTTATATTAGAATTTCAATTTTGGTCGACCCTACGGGTTGTCCCCATTTACTCTTTTCTCGTCTCTTTTGACCCCAATTTTTCATAGAGAAGAAATTATACGATTTTTGTTAATTTTTCAAAAACCACCGATATTTTTAAATTTTTTTGGATACTGCTGATAAAGTGACCATCTTCGCGTAAATTTTTAATATATTAAAGATTAGGTACTCATAAAATAAATACAAAAAAATACGGTGTGAAGTCGGAATGCGTACCTATTCATCCTTGTCTACGGTAGCACATTTTTTATTGACATAAATATTAGAAACGCTGGAAAAGAGACCAGGAATCAACATAGAAGTGGATTATGGTACGATATATTTTCTGAAAAAAGTGCTTAGGACCAAAGTTATAGAGTTCAAAGTGATGCACTTGATGATCTTGAAGCACTTGACTCTCGTGATGCACTTGACTTTGAAGTTGACCTTGAGGTCAATTTCCAAAGTCATTTGAAAATCATTTAATATTTTTCAAAAGGAGTAGTTTACTTTTCATCCCTAAATGGTTCAAAGTATATTCGAACGAATTTCACATGCAAGATAGAAAATAAGTGATCAAGAAGTAATTTTGAAAAATACTTGCTCAATCGCAATCGGAAAAATAATAGTTAATCATATGTTGAATTTAATTCCTAATATGATAACTATAGAGTAGCAATAAACATTTTAAAAAATTTTGAAAATTTCTAATATAACATAAAGTTAATGTTTAACTTACAATTGGAGTGATATTAAATCTTTTCTTAACTTCTAAAATTACTTACAAAAATGTTTTCTTCTAATTTTTTCTATAAATTTGCGCCTATTTTTTCATTTCGTCAGGTTTTTATTTTTTTTATTTTAGAACAATAACGCAACAAATCAATTTTGAAGATAGATTGAGTCAATACATGAAATTACTGCTTATAGGTACAGGATATGGTCAAAGTTCGGCAATGGCTAATCATTTTCAACTGACCTTGAAAATCGATTTCAGGGTCACTATCAAGTGCATCGCTTTAAATTCTACAAATTTGGTACTCAGCCCTTTTTTCAAAAAATATGCCGTTTCAAAAATATTTAGCTATAACTGTTTTCATCTACAGAGGTTGAATGGTGTTTTCTACCCCTAAAAAGCGTATTTAGCCGAAATAAAAAAACACGTATTTAATATTTTTCGCTGTTTAATAAGTATGTTAAGTTTCATTCAAATTGGCAAGTATTAGTTGGGTAGTGTTATTTGTCAGAATGTTTTGCCGATCTAGTTTTTTCAATATTTCTTTGCTCGTTTTCAGAATTTGTATTTTAATTTCTACGGACAAATAACTCATTCTTTTCTTCGATTTTAGTAACTTTTATTTGCTGATGTTGACCATTAATTGATCGAAACATATCAAATATTTTTCAATGATTTTTTTAGCGAATGTCGAAAATTTTGAAAATTTTTTCACCGTTAGTAAGTTAAAGTATTTGAATTCATTAAGTAATTAAATGATGTCCACAAGAACCTTACGAACTACCATAAGTTATATGAGATCCCTAGGACCCGTTTTTTACTGTTAGGATAAACTTTTTACTAAAATTATTTTAGATGAATAAAGGTTATGTTGTATGATTTCCGCCAGGGTTTACTGTTCCCATTATTGTAAAAAATAAACTAACCGACCGATTTTGAAAATTTTTTCACTGTTAGAGAACTAAATTATTTTAGATGGATACAACTATGCTGCACAAAGTCCGTTCGGGTTCTTGGGTTCCAAAAATATCAAAACTAATTACCCAGCCGATTTTAAAAATCTTTTACTCTTAGAAAGCTAAACTATTTTAAATAGGTACAGTTCTTAGATGAGATCCGCCAGTCCCCAAAATTTGGAAATTCGCTATGTTATGCAGATGCTGCGACAGGGGTATTTTTGTTTCTGAGTACTTTTCAAAACATTCAATATACACACAATTATCATTATTTTCATTATCTTCACTAATATGAGAGCTCTTCCTGATTCAGTTAATGGATTTTTTATATTTACGTAGACTATTTACAGTCCAAAAAAAAATTACATAATTAAGGCATAGTCTATGTTTTAACATGTAATATGATGCGGCATCTATACCAACTTTAAATGCGGCATCTCTCCTTTTTGTTGGGATAGATGCCGCATGTTGCTATAGCAAGCATAGTGCGGAATTCTAACCTAAAATTTTATACAGTACTTTTAAAATATACCTAAATTAATAACAAAACTCATTTTCATTAAAACAATGAAATATACATCTTTTAATTCTAATGAATTAAATGCTTTATAAAATATTATGTTAAAAAACTTACTTTTCAATAATAAAAAGTTGGATAATTACTAAACTGATCGACTAATCATAAATGTTACCATATACAGCTTAAATAAGTAACATATTTTAAACATATAATCCATTAATAGGGCTATCTACCAATCAATGGACGAACTATGGCTACTGCGGCATCTCTCCCGCACTTACCCTAATCGAATATGCATAATAATTATTATTCTTTTTACGTAATAATTACATTCAGAACACAATTTCAAAAAATTAAATTATTTTTAAAAAGAAATTTTTTTGTGGTATTTTTTATATCTACCAAACAAAAATCTCATATTTAAAGTTTCACCATAGTTCACAATATAAACGAAGCATTATAAATAAAACATTTTTTCTCCATTCCTCAATTTTCGCTACTTTTTTATTTGTAACCAGGGCTTCGACATGAATTTTTTTTTTTCGTTTCAGCTCAATTCCGGTTCAACGCGGATAAAGAATAGCAATTTCGGTTTCGGTTCTTGGAAAAAAAAAGAAATTGTTCCATTTAACGTTTTTGTTTAAAAAATTAATTGATTTTACCAGTTTCCGGTTACGGTTCAGTTCGAAGGCCTGTTTGTAACAAAGTCATCCACATAATTACTTTTATTATACAGTAGAATCTCGCTATAGTGCATCGTACAGGGTTGTAGCAAAGAAAGGCAAGATATAAATAGGTGTCTTTTAATTTGATTCAACGTTTGTTAACATACACATGTAGTGGATATGCAGGCTCTTTTGGAGTATGGACAAGAAACTGTCTGTCCACAATACATATAGGCGAAGTATATCGGAATGAGATTTTACCGAACATTAAAGTATTTTCATTAATTATATCTTAGTCTTAAGCCATCTTTTTCATATTCGTCTGAAATTATGAAAGGAAACTATAAAAAATGAACAGTGACAATTGAACACAAAATTTACTTGTTCACTATCCAAGTATCAGTGACTTATTACGGTTGATTATTTGCCTAATTTGTACTCTAATTTCTTATAGGTACTGAATATCTAAACCTACAAACTTGATTACTAGGCCGAAAAAGTATTTTATGGACGATCAAAAGCTCCAAAAGGTTTTTCTGGTACTTTATAAGATAATTTAAAAAATTACTAAAATGGTTTGCACACTGGGCTCTGACTATGATGGTCCCGAGTTCAAATGTCGCCTAAGTGAAAACGATTGGTGTCGATATTCCCCAAGTCTTGGGTATACTAAAATTCTCCCAGAAAATCTAAAGAGTGTAGCGGTCCTTCTTCTAAGGGTCTCCTAAGGAGGGGAAGACATTACATCTGCAGTGGGCTGATACGTACAAAAGTACATCAAATCATAATCCCTACTTTTATATGCTACAACAATAAAACGCTAGTGGAGTATAGTTAGTGGAAAGCCTAACGCGGTAGCTAATGTAATTTTGCAAAAACAGTGTCACCGATTACCAATGTAATTTATTACTCGTATCATTTATACGAAACACGCTACTTTCTACTACATAAATAACACCTTATGCCACATCGAAGATAGCATAATAATATATACAACTTCCTTAATACAGTTAGTTTCACAAGAACGCGGCGCTCATAAATTATAAAATAACGTAACAATAAATTCAAAAGTAATAATAAGATGATAAAACGAAAATAAAAACATATTTGATATAAATGGATTTTTTTTATTAAAATATATTTTATCTCCAAAAGAGTCTGCTACGGATTTGACAATATTGTGATACATTTTACAGATAGTAATGTTGTATTATTCGTTTTTTCCGAGACTGTGAAACCGACCTAATACATTTTCAATTGACTTCATATTTGGGACTGACAAGGAAACCGCAAGAAATCGAAAATTCAAAAAAATTTGTAGCTTCTCCTGTATGTAGAGAGTGACTACCTAATAACAAAAAATATCAATTGTTACTAAAAAACAACTTTAAGGGGTGAAACATTCCCTTAAACTTGAAACTCAAAAATCTAAAAATTGATGAAGTTTATTTACGTAAGTTACAGAGTTCTAATAATAAAAATAAGACTATTTTTTGCATCTATACATTTTTAAGGGATGAAACCACCCATATATAAGGAATAATATAGTTACCACGCTCTTGTGAAATAAACTGTAGATACATGCGGTTTATATCTCGTCTGTATATATAGGTATTTCTGACAGAAATCGTAACCACAATTCAATTTATTGAATAATATACATATTTAATTAATTGAAATACATTTTCTTAATTTTATATTAATCTAATGAAAGAAACTACATAATTATTATGTAACAACTAATACCTAAGTATATTTCCAGATTTTTAATTTAGTAGAAGAACGATTTAACCTATTTTTTAAAGTGATTTAAATCTAACAATTATATAATTCAAATAATCTGTGACACTGAAACAAAAGAAATTATAATACAAATAGTTTTGATTATATAATAATTGTTATATTTATTACAAAGTAAACCAATTCTATGCTAAAATTTCATAAGAATTGAAGTATAATTTTATTAGTTAGGTACATTCAAAGAAAATGACTTTGAATTCATTTTCGCGCCCCCTTCCCGTTGCTGAATAAAACTACTACGTACGCCCCTACTAGCAATAAGATCTAATTATTTACATTATCAGATTGATTATTTACATTATCAGATTAACGATTCTGTGTAAGATAAAAAATATTAGTGTTTAATTATAAAAAATCATACGTAATACTTAGAATAGAGACGTCGATATTTTTCCTGTTTTTTCTAAGATAATAAATAATTACAATAATTTTTAAGCTAATTTTACTTTCCGCACTATTATTTGCTTACCACACTGTTATTTCTTGGTTACCATAGATACAAACAAACGTTCGGGAACTGTAGTTTACTTTACTATTTATCTTTATTACTTTACATACCTATCTACCACAGCTATGTATTTTTTGTTTTGTTTTATTAATGCGTTCTACTTGCCACTTACTACTGATCACTAAACATTAAACAATCCGGTGTGAACGAGGCATTATACGTTACATTGCCTGATGTTGACAGATAATTAATGATCGCGAAAACTGTAATAATTTTAAGTGCTGTTCAAACAAATTTTAAATATAAAATATTTGGAAAAACTCTAAAAAAACATATAATGATTTTCCTTCTTTATGGATATTCAATTTTCTCTCAGATAATTCACTTAATACACACAAGTGATTGATATAAAAATTTAATTCGGATGTCGTAAACAAATTTCTTTCGTACAAGATCTACTATTTTTTAAATTTAAATATTTTAAAATGTCCCTTTTTATTTTTGAAATGTTGAAAAACTTTACTAATATATCATTTCATTCTATAAAATAAAGTATTAAATATTTTTAATATTTGTATGATAAATAACATTTTATACAACAACCACGCGGAATGTAAAATGAACAAAAAAATTTTTAGAAACACTGAAAGGGATTTATACGAGTATTAAAAAAAAGTATGTCTAAAATAATGAAATATAGCTATATCCTTGTTAGAAACATAGTCTTTCTGGGAAATATTACTGTTGAATGCAATTTAAATAATAACTTTTTCAAAATAAATTGATTCTAAAACAAGATTAATTCTAAAACATACCGATGCAGTCGACCTTTTTTTTTAATTCTGATTTTATATTTTATTTTGACGATTTTCGAAATTACTTCAAAATATTTTAAACAAAATACGAAGAAACGTAAGTTTAAACTCTATGTACAATCGATATTCGGTGAAAAAAATATTCGGTTTCATTAGAATTTTACAATCTTATTATGTGACTAATGGTAACCGTTAATCTACTTAATAAATCTCTAACACTGACCAGGGCCGGACCTAGAGTTATACGGAGGGGGGGCAAATTTTCCTGTTGGCGCCCCTCGCAGCAAAAAAATTTTGAAATTTTGACCTGGACGATAACAAAAAAAAGTCACCTGGACCCATAAATCGGCACAATTTGACCTTTTTTTTTTGGTCACCACTTACAAATTCACTTTAATCCTATCATGAATTCTTACTCTTCACGTTTTTTTTTTTTTTTTTGCTCATCACTTGCTCCAGGACCATTGGCCTTATCATAAATTACGACTGTTGACCTTTTCTTTTTTTTTTTGCTCCTCACTTCAAAAATTTTTTTAATTTTGCTCCGCCCAAAAAAATTTCACCATTTTCGCACCCCTCAAATTACGTTTTTGGCGCCCCTAAAATCATCCAGGGGGGCACGTGCTCCCGCTACCCCCCCCTAGATCCGGCCCTGAGACTGACTGACTGTGACTGACAGGCAACGCAGAGCCTAAACCGTTGGGTTTAGAAGAATTACATTTTTCACAGTACTTTCCTATGTAACATTGGTGAACACTAAGAAAGTTGTTTTGAAAATTCGTCCCCTAAATGGGTTAAATACGAGATAAAAATTTGTATGGAAATTCGTCATTTTTGAAGTTAGAGATATATAAAAATTTGTTACTATGGCTATTAAAATAAATAATATCTTATTTAAGATCTTTAACATTAACTGATATCCTGAAATGTTGCCGATGGTACACAATAAAAAAATTTGTGTTCTGCGTAAAAAAACTAGTGGTTAAAATTTTTGTGTTAAATAAGTAACACAACCCTGCGTTAATGTAACATTTCGTGTCTGTGTTAAATGAAAATATTAACACAAATTTCGATTTAACAGAATAAAAATGTTAACCTGTTTTGAACAACATAGAAGTAACATAATATTTGTGTAGAGCAAAAGAATGTTATACATAAGTACGGAAATTAGATTAGTATATATATACATCTACCAAAATATATATAATAAAAAAAAATGAGAGTAGTTCTTATTATTAAACAAAACCGAAAAATTATAAGTTTTTTTCAGTTATTGATGAATATAGCTTTTATTAAACGTTTAAAAATGAAACAATTTTCTTACATTTTAAGGTTATCTTGTTTACAGATTCAGTTACAAAAAAATCATGTAAGCTTACATGTAAGATTGTATATTATATAATACATCCTCAAATAAGCTTAGATGATTTTTTTAACTGTATCTGTAACAAAATAACCTTAAAAAGTAAGAAAATTGTTTCATTTTTAAACGTTTAATAAAACTATGTTCGTGAATAACTGAAAAAACTTACAATTTTTCGGGTTTGTTTAATAATAAGAACTACTCTCATCTTTTTTATTATATATATTTTTGTAGATATATATGGACAAAAGTAAGAATTGTTATAAAGAACTGACTTACTTTGCGTTCTCTGAGTCTCATTTATAATAATATATGGACAAAATCGTTATAATTTCTGACGACTTTCAAATATCTTAAGCTTTAGTGGAATTAAAATATTGAATAAAAAAGTTTAACAACTAACTCTGATAAATCTGAAAAATTAACACAAAACGTATGTCCTCTTGTATGTTAAATCATTGACACAAATGTTGTGTATAGATTTGACACATATGCTTTGTGTTAAAATAACACAAAAAATTGAGTGGACCGTTCTGGACATGTGATTTGTGTTAATTGTAACACAAAATTTTTTCAGTGTGTAAATCCCATCGGGCGGGTATACGGCTAGAATATTTAATAAAACTCTGACTGACTAACGAACAGTGTGTCTAGACTCTAGAGGCATGAAATTTTGCAAAGCAGTTCCTTATAAAACGTAAATTAAAAAGGAAAAAAAAATCACTTTGAGTAATAGGTAAATTTTAGATTTATAGCCTTTCCGAGATATTAGTTAGTAAAATTGTACATTCCAGATATTATATGCTGGAAATTTAAAACTTTCAACTAATGTTACTGACAATTTTATTAATGTTAAACATTGTTTATATTTAAACACAATCACTTATCAAAAGTACTGAACTATCTAAAAACTATCTCACTTCTTACCACTCGTAAGTTATAGAACACTTCTAATAACTGACTGTACCGGCAAACCACGTACATATAAACACATTTTCATGATACCAAATTTACATAATATTAGTATTACCACAGTGTCATCGCGACGGTAATTGACAATTTGTCTTTGTAACCGTTAACTTCCACATCAACCTAATATGACACTTACAAGGACGAGAAACTGCCTAGTAAATACAGGAGTGTGGAAGTAGATTATTATTTTAGCCGTATGTAGGTACATAATATCTACTAGGGTTGTTACGGATATCCGCATCCGCATATGCGGGACATCCGCATCAATTTTGACATCCGCACCATTTTAATGCAGATGCGGATGCGGATGTGTTCAGAGTTACAGCTCGGCTATACAAGTAATTTCAATTTTAATTGTCGGTCCGATTATCAAAGGGCATTAGAGATATATTTTGAATTCTAATTGTTGGTGTGCAACCCGGTATTTTATTATCAAACTTATAGTTAAGCATGAGAGGTTATGCCTTATTGAATTTATGGAGTTGAGTTTACAATTACTTTTTACAGAAGATACGAATATAATATGTTATATCAAATTAAAAGATGTTTCAGCCGATTCAAAGGCTTATAGTACTTATTAACCTTGAATTATAGTATGTTAGAATGTAATTACGTAAATTTTAAAATATTGTGAAAACTCAAAAATTGATCGATTTATTCCCTATTTCCAAATAATGATAACAAAATTTTATTGTAGACAATAAAAATGGATATTGCTAAACTTTAGAAAAATTTTACAACAGCAGCAAAACTTTTATTTCTAAAGTCCATAACTTAAAATTTAATTATTAATTTTTTATTTTTTATCAAAGAAAATTAACAATAAAAGCTATTAAATATCGCTTCCTAGGAAAAATAAATAATTTTTAAATATCCGCATCCGCATCTGCATCTGCAGATGCTGCTCTTCAAAAATCCGGATGTGCAGATGTATTAAAATATCACATACGCAACAACCCTAATAATGGTGTGCAAAAAAGTGTAAAAGTGAGAGTGAGAATAAGTAGCTACAAATATTTCATTTCCAATAAAAATAATTTTATTTCTAATTCAATAAAATCCTATTTTTATTTGCCGGAAGCTAATAAAATTTTACACAGAGATTCAGAGTAAGTTCCTTATGTAAACTTCCCTCCTCATCCCAAAAAAATCTATAGAGATATCGACACAACAGTTTCATAAAACTTAGAAACTAGAAATAGCTGTAATATTTAAAACATTATTTAGCGTTATAAAAAAACATTTAAACGAATTTTTAATCAAAAGTCGATATTTTGACTTCTAAGCGTTACCAAACATTAAAAAATCAATTTTAAAAAAATCTCAATGGTGTTACCTGGAGCAACTTATCAACTAACGAAATCTTTTTGGTTTTCTAATTTCGGATAATCCGGTGACAAGTTATGCGGTTCACCGCAATATAACTTTTTTCTGAAGCGTCTGAAGAAACGTGCCGCCACTGGCTTAATTCTGCATGTTTTTCTATGTAGCTTTTACAGAATATTCCTCAAATACCATACTATTATGTACTAATTAAATAAGTAAATTTATATTACCGGTATCGTCAAAAAAAATTCTCAAAAATATGCTTATTTTATAGCGAATTAACATTACCCCTCCCACATAAAACGAAGAAGAAGTTTGAATTTTTTTAGTGTCGGAGTTTAGTGCTCGGATTTTCTACATATATTTATCAAAATTTCATATAGGGTGAGAGTGCTAAAAGTCGGCCACTTAAACAATTAATGATATGCAGAATTCTGAATTTTGAATTTACGCGTATTTTTGTCATCTCTTTAAGTACTTTTAAGTATCGCCTTTCTAACTAAATAGAGATTAAATTTCTAAATTAATAAACAATTACAATATTTTAATTTTTATCTTTAAAAATGTATTTCCCTTAAGTCGGCCACCTGTGCCCTAAAGTCGGCCAAAAATGTTCCTAAGGTCGGCCACCCGGATTTTTCATAATAGAAATGAATTACCTGATTGTAGTTGATTACAAGAGTAAGGAAAACGTTTAAAGAAAACTCTTTAGCATTAAAATATTTTATTAATTTAAATTTAAACTAAAATAGAATTATAAAAGAACATTTTTAAATATTTTTTAATCAATAACAACATTACATATTAATATTAAATAAACTGATAATTTTTGGCAAAAATAATATTAACGTTCAATAATTATCGTAATTTGTAGTTATAAATTACAAAAGATGTAATTTAATTACATTATTACGATTACTTTTGCTTAAGACATAAATATGCATAAAACTGCTATTATCTAAATTAAAGTAATTTCGATTGTTAAAAGAGGAAATTAAGGTCAAGTTGACAAATAAATTTTTTGTTATGTCAATATTGGGACTAACAGAGCCTGATTTAACCAGTTATAATCACTTTATGATAAGTAATTCGATATCGATAATTTTCGATAACGAAAAGTAGGTTTTAATATTTGCAATACGTTTGGAATACCCATAACTTGCTTCGCTTAAGCCTTCAAAAATTTCGTTATTTTTTCGCTACGACGCACCGTTTACGAGATATTTACGATCAAAAGTTTATGTTTTCGAAAAGTAACGAAATGTAATTTTTTTAAAAATATGTTACTGCTTACCAACTCAATCGGACTAATTGGGCCTAAATTAACCAGTTATAACCAATTTTTGATAAGTAATTCGATATCGATAATTTTCGATAACGAAAAGTAGGTTTTAATAGTCGCAATACGTTTGGAATACCCATAACTTGCTTCGCTTAAGCCTTCAAAAATTTCGTTATTTTGTCACTACGACGCACCGTTTATGAAATATTTACGATCAAAATTTACGATTACGAAAAGTATCGTTTAAATACAAATAATAAAAAACATTTCGATTTTAGAATAGCGTAACTTCAGAAGCACTTATTATGACCACTACCTACAACTAGTGTGTTAATAATAATAATAATATGTACATGAAAAATAGTTTGTTGACGGCCTGGCCGACCTTAGGATTTCTTCACAAATTTTATCCCTAATGTCGGCCACCCGTTTATTTTTTAAATTTCAAACGATAAACGTTTTAAACAATTTCTAACTTCTTTGGAGGTGTATAATGTCATCAGTTTCATAAATTTAATCGTTACTGTTAAAAACTTTAAGAATAATTGCTTATTTCCCGCACTGACTAAACTTACAAATTATAGAACGGCCGATTCATTTTCAACACAAATTGCCATTTATCAATCGATTAAGTGTAATAAAACACTAACTACTTGACAAAAAATATTCATTTTAGAAATCGTACATCTAGAATAGGTGAACCTTTTGTTTCCATGTGATTTCCAAGCATTTTTTATTTCTTAAGGCCTTATTTTAAAAAAAAAAGCAACAAGTGGCCGACCTTAGGGCACCGGCCGACATTAGGCAATCCCACCCTATATAAACTAAATACGAATAGATGACAACATAACACTAGAGAGGTTTCGTTTTCCAAACCCAAAAACAGGGTTTAGTCCAATGACTATAATAGACTATGAATAACTCAAATAATTCAACAATTCTGGGCAAACTTTTTTATTTTCTATTTTAAACTACAGAATTCTTTGCGTTTTATTAATTCTTAAAATTATCATCAAGTTAAAAGGACGAAACATATCCTAGGCCAAACCCACTTACACTTGAACAAGTCAAGTTATGTTTTTGTAAGGAATGTTTGTTTGTTAACAAAATATTTACCTATGTATTTACCTACAAGAGAACAATCATTTGTTTCTATTGAAGTATTAGTAAGTGTTCTTTGTTTACTACACAAGTGTCTATAATAAATAAATGAAAAAACAGGGGCTGATCGCACACAGATATACCTATATTTAATATTAATTTCCTTTTGTAAATAAACCAAAGAACATTGGAGAACGTACAGATCTTTTGGAGGTTGCAATCAAAGCAACAGTTAAACCAAAAACTCCACCTACACTTACCTACACTTATACCGTATTTATCTTTGTTTACCTTTAAATCATTCAAAATTATATAACATTATACGTTGAACAAGTTACCATAAATATCATATTAAAATATTTTAATATTGGTAGTAACATTTACCCAGTTAATACAGTAAATTTACCAAAAAAAGCCTGTCAAAATGCAAAAATTTACATACAAGATTTTTCTTTTGGAAGTTGTTCAGGGATGTTTTGTGATTATAAATATAGATTGGCGAGATGGTGGAGGTTGAGCTTCAGCCGCCATATTGGAAAATGTCTTTTTCAAATAATCGCCAATATCTCACAAACTATCAGTCTTACAAGGAAAATGGTAAGAACCTTTTTTATCAGAAATTCAATTGCCTACAATTTTTGTTTGGAGCATTTTTCCGTGAAATTAATATTTTTCAAGACATCGAACATTAAATCTTTGTGAAAATTCGTTGTAGTTGTTTTTGTCTCATATCTCCTTAGATGTGAAAAATATTCTGAAAATAGTTATTATAAAACTTGTTGAGCATAAAATTCTCTACAAATTTTATTTAAAGCTTTTTTACGTAGAACTAATAGTTCAGAAGCTATAGACATGTAAACGTCAAAATCACCTGCAATTGTCAGTAAGAGTCTGTATTGTCTCCTGAAATTCTTTTTTCAGAAGACGTTTAGGAGTATTCCATGTGTGTAAATCAAAGTTGGCGAGATAGTGGGGGTTATGCTTTAGGCGCCATCTTGGACCTTAGTTTTTGTTAAATATCCAACAACAGTACATCTAGCAAACAAAATGGTGAGAACTAATATTATAGAAAATTAAATTTGGAACAGAATACTTTTCCTCGAAAAACTTTTCGATGGATTTCGTAACTTTCGATGTAGAACTCGTCACAATTTCATAGATCCCATTTTTTTAAATATCTCGTAAATACGTTATACCTTGAAAATAGCTATTAAGAAATGTTAGAGTGTAAAATTCTCTACAATTTCTATTTTAGTTTGATTTTAATAATTTACAGCCGAAGTTTTCTTTTAGAAATCAATAGCTCGAATTTTCTAGAAATATGCTGCTAATCAGAAGGCACTAAGGTCGAATATTAAAAGTTTGTAGGTTTTACAGTTTGCTTTTACCAAACATTCTTCAAATTAGTTCGTTTTGAATATTTTTCTCTTAAACTACAGAATTAGAATGTAAAAAACTTTAACGACTATTGTTTTTAAACAATTCCGTTAGGTGTAGATAGGTATGTCGTAAAGAAAGTTGTTATTAATTTTTAAGAGTATGAACTTTTGTAAAAATTCCACATTAGTCTTCTCTTCGTTGAATTAAGATTATTAGATTATTAACCCTTTGCACTCGAACCATTTTTTAGTATGGGTACTCAGCTACTCGACAGTAGTTTTAATAAAAAATTGTAATACATCAAAGATAAGTATTTTAAACAAAAGTAGTTTCTGGTGGGCTTCACCATCCCGCCAATTTGAATTTGCACTCATGAGATACCCCTAAACATTCTCCAAAAAGAAAATCTTGTATGTAAATTTTTGTGAGAAAAAATTTTAATTTTACCGTATTAAGTTGAATGTAAACAGAATTAAGAGACCAACATGTGTTTCCAAACGTAAAATATTTCAGATGGATAAATACAATATTTACAATCTATTCGTCATTGAGTAATTAACAATTAACAATAAATAAATTGTGTTGAAAAAACTTGTAGTTTATTAAAAAACAATAAAAATTTTCAACTGGAATATTTAATCACATTCGTGGTTGATTCTATTCAAATGCACAATGGTATAAGATGCATTTATACATGAGTGAAAAAGTTATTCAAGAGCCACACTATCGTGACAGATATATACAGGCAGGGCTAGGGCTGAATTTATAAAATTGTAGGTACCGGAACGCCTTTTCAATTTTTCCCCAAGAGATAAAGTCACAAGCAAAAACAAAAAGAAAAAGGTCGTTTACCTTAAAAATGACATGTTTACCTTACATGTTTACCTTAAAAATGTATTATTTACATAGTTATCAACCAAACGACGTAATCATGTCTTTATATGAATGAGTGAGTAAACTTCTATTTATTAATATGATAGACAAAGATAAATGCAGATGTAGGTAAAAAGGTTCTTTTTGGCTTGCCCCCATAATACTAGATGTCTGAGATAACTGACTTTTATTATGGGTTTATAGATTAAATATTGCAGAGTTCGTCTCGGCTAAAATTACTCCAGGACGCAATGAATCTAGTCAGTTACTGAATAAATCAATAACGTTCACAGGAAATTTTTAAATGTTTGATAAATCGAAATCAGTGAAAAATCCCAACAATTTTGTAACAATTAGCCCCTCTCTCTTCTATATTAAAACAATATAACGTACTATGACGAGGTATGGTTCTTTACACACACATAGTTCATAAATGCAGAGACATATTTAGTTGCGTATGAGCTGATTGAGTGACAAAATTGTTGGGGCGGCAGATACCTAATAGCTGCCTCATTATCCTGAAACAAAAATAGAAACAGTAAATAAAAGCTATTTGAGAAAGTCTGAATGTGCTTTGGCTGGCTGAACTAAAATAAAGCTGGCTAAGCTCAATTTCTTTTTCCCCCCATAAAATTCCATAAATCGTAAATTACAGTCTTCTATGTCAATTGCGGATTAATTCTCAAAAACTGAGCTTAAAATAAAGTTTATACCTATCTAAACATGTGAAAAATGCAGACGATGAAGCCAAGTAGATTTAAATAGCCCAAAGTGGCAATAAATCTAGATACGCCACTGGGTAAGTGAAAAATAGGCGCAAAATATGGCTTATCTAGACAATACTTTGTACTTTGTACGATAAATAAACGATTTCATAGTAGCCATAGATAAATAGTACCTATATTACATGATTGAGGTTGTAAGTTGCATATTACACACGAGCGAAAAAGAGCCGCGTAGCGGCGAGTGCGTAACTGCGCGAGTGTGTAATATGCCTTACAACCGAATTACGTACTATACTTGATCTACGACTAACATGAAATTCACAATAAACGATAGAAATTTGATACAAATACAATACAATAAAATTATGTAGAATTTGAAAATTAAAAACAAATGTAAATATTTAGTTGCTAGATAAAACTTTTGAACAGACTATATAATATAGAATATAAGAATTAGTAAAAGTGTAGTAACCTGTGGTATTTTACGTATACATGCGTGTAAAGAGCCATTTTTTATACAGCTGTATGTAAAAACAGAGCTTACCTAGATAGTATTTTGTACAATAAATAAGAAATTTTATGGTAGTCGTAGATAAAATATTTTAAAAGTGTAAACACATACAATAAATTTATTAAACTTTTTTGTGAATAGTATATTTTTTCCGACGTATAACGCACACCGGCGTAGAGCGCGCATCCCAACATTTTGAGTAATTTTTTAGTGTTTTTGTATGTTCGCCGTATAATACACACCCAAACTTTGATAATAAAATAATGAATCAAATACCTATATTATAATATATTATTTTTATGTTTTTGTACATTTTATTTTTTTATTCTATCTTATTAAATTTGTATTAGTGTTAAATTTTCTTTTATTTTTTTTTTATTTTTTTATTTTTTATTTATTTAATAACCTACTTACTATTGACAGAAGAATATATAATATTAAAATAAAAACCGTCATAATTTTTACCCAGTTTTATACCCGGCGTGAAATTTGCACAAAATTTTTGGTGTTCAAAATGCGCGTTATACGCCGGAAAATACGGTATATATATTCTAACAATTCTATACACTGATATATACTCCATAACTGACTCTTGCGTGATCAATTTCCAGATATGATTCTTTATATAAAATAAAGTAGTAGCTAATGTTACAATTTTGCGTACAAACAGCAAACCACCTTTAAGCTGTTAACCGGGGAATTAGCTATTGCTCAACTCGTTTCAGAATGGGGACTTTTTGTTCGCAGCGATAAGTAATATCACACCTCAAATAATAAAAGAATATCGTTTTTAACTTATGGTTTTTATTTATTTTGATAAAATATTTTATATTTAAAATATAATTCAAATGTATTCAATGTACAAGGAATTAATTGAACAAATTATAATAATTATTTCGCAGTATGATATTGCTTGAAACAGTGTGGCATACACAAGGCAACACAGCAGTCAGGACACCAGAATCCATGGGACTGAAAGTGTTAATTTCCATGACGAAAAATGTCGTCATGCCCATTGCAGTAGGCTTTTATGTATGACGAAATATTTCGTCATACCCAGTTAACAGGTTTTTCCATGACGAAAAATGTCGTCATGCCCATTGCAGTAGGCTTTTATGTATGACGAAATATTTCGTCATATCCAGTTAACAGGTTAATAACGTTAAAATAGTAACCGGGATGTAATAAACATCCTACCGCTTAAAAATAAATAAATGAAAGAATATCAAACAACGTTAATATTAAACCATCAGTAACATCACACGCCCTACGAAATAACTTCCAAAATGGAGAAAATGCAAAGTAATTAGTTTACCGCACACAAAAATTAGTATATCTCAGGAATACGTAGGTATTATTTATGCTGGGCACATTTTTTTTAAAGTGTTGTCTAGAAAGACTCAACGAATACAATGGAATATAAAATACTGTTAATGAGAAAAGTAAACTGTTAAACTTGAACAAAAAAAGTTCCTTAAAATTATAAAAATACTGAAATATATTTAAAACAGTGGAGAGAAGAATAAATAAGGAATTCAAGGTTCTTAGGCAACATAGCAGGGCAAATAAAAGGAATGAGGGAGCGTCAAAAAGTTAAGGTAAATACCAGAGTGCAAGAAATGAAATTTTACAAATGTCTCAATAAAATCAGTCAGACCGGTGAAAAATAAATAATACAAAAGAAAAAAGACTTTCATATTCATTCATTTCCTTCGTACCAATACTACAAACATCCTACACCCATAATACTGTACATCGTCAGCAATGGTTACACAGACACCAACTCCATTCAGTTTTCCTTCTTTTTTTTTCCTTTTTTTAAAATGCGTATTTCTGAACGGAAAAAATAAAAACAGTATGCTGCTTTTTTTTATCAAACAATAAACATAAGGTTCTGTACACATAATGACAACTACGGTTTTCCCCGCATTGTATAGTAACAGAAAGTTTCAGAAATTGTAACGTATTAAATAATAAACAGAAAATTTAATTTTCCACAATGTAAATAGGTAATAATAAATAAATATTATATCTGTTTATTTTTTCTTTTCTGTAAATAGATAATAACAGAACTGAAGATAAATAAAGTTTTTAGATTAAAATCTACTGTAGGCTAGATCATATACTCGTATGTATGTATGTATATTATTTATAACAAAAAGTCTATAAGAATAGACACACAATAGAAATAAAATCAATTAAGCTAATAAATAAACACTAACTTATTCGTTGAGTGTCATCTACGTGGTAGAAAGAACGAAATCGATAGCAGCGCACAACGTGATCAACAAGGAACTAAGGGAGCAAAAATGTTCATCTCTCACTGTCAAACGTGAAAAGATTACTTACTTTTTAGGATTCCGAAGCAACATCTTCGCTTCAGAACTCTAATGATTTCGTGCATCGGATCGCTTTTCAAGTTTAAAAAAATTATTTAAATTATTTATCTGTTTCTTAATGTACCTATCTTTCTGACAGCTGCTGTCACTCCATAGGTATTGCTGCAATATCCATGGAAATGTATACCGATTCCCACGTTAGCTATTACCACTAGTTGGCACTACTATCGCGCCCTTAGCAAATACTTCCCATTAAGTGAGTTTACATACACTCATGTAAAAAATTAAAATATTAGCAGCATTAAATCACTATATTGAGGGGTACTGTGGGCTGGATTATACATAATAATAAAGTTTTTCCCCTTAAGGGGGGTAAGGTTTTAAAACTTTTTTTTGCATTTTTTTAAATTTTTTTTCTGAATGTACAACATGTCCATCGTGTTGTGTCAAAATTTCAAGTAAATCCGAGCAAAACTAATGAAGATACAGCGTTTCAAGCGACCGGCCCCCATGCTCGATTTTTATACCTGCCTGGTAGCTGCGCGACGCGCCTACCTGGTAAGTATAAAATTTACTTTAATTTTATACTTACAAATCTTATACAAAACAAATACTTACTATAACTACCCGCGTAAGTATAAAAAATTATATCCTATTATTGATGCTTAGTTTTGGATTTTTGAGTATAAAAAACTTTAAATCCATTTTCTCGCAAACCACATTTTTGAAGTTCGTGAACATCATAACTCAAAATCTACTTCACCAATTTGGTTGAAATTTTGTACACTGTTTCTACACATAAATCAACAGGTAATCAGATCGAATTTTTTTTCTTTGCTATTTTTTTCCAGTTTATAATAACAAATTAACCGAAATTTTTAGCAAAAATTGTGTTTTTCACTTCAAAATGCTGCCAAAAATAAAAAAAATCGGAAAAATACAAAAAACTCATCCTGAGTCCCTAGGGAAACATGTCGCCTTCTAAACGCATTTCGATTTTTTTTGTCTCGGATGATCCGGTACCGAGTTATGATGTTCACCGCAAAACAACTTTTTTTCGAGGCGCCTCCGGAGATTCGCTGTCACGGACTTATTTATCGATATTTGTAATTGATAATTTTTTCAAAGATACTTCAGATGTTATACTATAACGTGTATATGAAATAAATAAACCAACATTATTCATATCTCAAAAAAAAAAAAAAAAATCATGAAAATATGCCTTTTTTTCGCTTTTAAAACCTTACCCTCCCCTTAAGGACCCATAAAAACTTTTGTGGGTCCTTAAGGGAAAAAACTTTATTATGTACTTTATTACCATGTTAAATTCTAAATTTTTACATCGAACCATTTTTGGAAAAAAAAATAGCTGTAACAGACGGACATGTGAGTGAAACACTTCGTATTTTTCCCCTTTTTGAAACACTTAAATCTCAGTCTGCTACCCAATTTCGAAGATTTATATACCTCATTTCAGATACAATTGATCATGAGTTTTTGTTAAAAAATTAAATAATTCTTATATTCGAAACAAATCAATCTTCTACTCTTTTCTAAAAATAAACTGCAAATTTAAAATTTACATAAATGCAATAATAAAAGAGATAAAGCCAAGAAAACAGAAATTATTTAAATTCAAAGTGACGAAGCATGGTTAAATTTAACTAAAATGAACCATATCTAAATAAAATCAAATATTTTTTCAATTATTTAAAAGAAAAAGAAAACAATGCCGTACTATACTAATGATGAAATGTAACAGAAATTTGTGATTTGTAAGCCAATGTTGAAATTAGGACACTCAATCTTCAATTATTATAAAACTACCCGTGAGTATAGTCCCGATTCTTGATATATAACTTTTTAAAAGATGCCATCATTAACAATGTCGAAAATTTTGAAATTTAATGTATTTATAGCGTCGTATATAAGTGGGGTTAAAATTATATCCGTTATTCGAAGAATTGAAACAAGTAAACTTATTTGTGGCTTTATTTAATTTGAAATTTAAAATCAATTGTTTATTTTCATTTGATATGACTGACAATGAGAGTGAAAGTGATGCAAAAAAAAAATCTTTTTGAACATGGGATGATCTTAAAATTAATCAAAATATAATCAAAAATGTTTCAAATTCAGTTTTAAGTCTTAAAAATAAATATACGTTACACACACGAGTAAACATTTAAAAATTTTTCATACTTAATTGTGTCACCTTTGAATTATTGATCAAATAAAAATGTTCTGGATTCTACTAGATTCTAATCAGGGTCGTGGAGATAAATAAAAGGTCCGGGGGACAAATAAAACATTTTTGCATTTTCTCGAAAAATGCGCTAACTTATAGGGGAAGGTCGCCCAAAACGGGTTCCCTTTCTTAACCCTTTCGTTACTAGTGGTACTTAGAAGTCCAGTTTTTTTCTGCATTGAAAATACCAGGAATAATTCCTCTACTTTTAAGTATCTAAAAGTTTTTTCTATAAAATCTGATAGATACATTATAAATATGTTAAGCCATTAATCCCATTTAATCGTTATGTATCCTTATTATCAGATCTATGATATAACATACATTTTGTTGAACTAGATAAAAAAAAAGATTTAACAAAAAAAAATGTGTTAGTAAGGTTACTGGTACTTGTAAATACCACTAGTAGTTAACCGACAAAATACATTCGGTAGTTAAGGAGTTAAAGCGGGTAAGCGCTTGTATATCATTGTCTCGAATGTTTTTGTCAGGTCGTGTGTATACCGAGATTAAGCGAATACCAACCAATATCAATCAGTTGCACTTGAACGCTTGTGTTTTTAAAAAACAAAACAAAAATTTATAAAATCCCAAAAAATTATTAGGTGTGCTAATAAAAAATTAGGTGTTCTTACCGTTTTCGAGAAAACGTGAAAAACAAAAGGGACGGCTAGGTTTACCTAACCTAGCCGTCCCATAGGTAAAAAAAAATTAGTTTAATTAATTTAAGTAATTTAAAGTATGGAGAATTAGATGTAAATTACGTGTTTTTCAACCACGCTGACAAAGATTTTGTAAAATGAAAATTTTAAGAAAAATCTTATAAAATATTTTAAACCATGGGAGCGCTGTGAACAACGTTAAAAACGTTATAGATATACAGCGCTTCCACTGATTGTTGAATATTATATATCTTATTATGTAATGGAATGGAAAAATGTCAAAAATTTTCTTAACGTTCCCAGCGTCCCCACCCACACCACTATAATAATGATGATGTTATTAATATAATTATAATAATTTGTTATAAATTTAAATTACAATGTAAATATACATATATAGCGTAAACATTCAACTGAAGTCTTTAACTATTTTGTTAAACGGGTAAGTGTAAAAAGCTCTAGAAAAATAATTTATTTCCCTTCACAGCGCTCCCGTCGTTTGTTAAGTTATATACACATTATACCACATAGTTGCAAAGAAAAATATTTAACATTTCATAACATTCCTACAGGTTCATAATGTCGAAAGCTTATATGTTTGCTACAATTTAATTACTACAAATTTGGACACAGCACTAGTTTTTTGGATTTTTACACTTTACCATATAGATACAAAGTTCGAATCTTAATTGAGCTTTAGAATAGGTGCAGTAAATGGAAGATATATAATAAATTGTATATCAGAATTATCATATAATTTTAGCTATTACTTACCGAAAATTTTCTTTAATTCATTGGATACATGATTGTAGAAATGGTGGAAATACTAAAGATCTAGTTACAAAAAACAGACTAAACAAACACTTCTTTTTACTTATTTATTTATTCATTTATTTACACAAAGTGATATTTTTTTTATTATGCTGAGTACATAATCATCTGTGGCGATAAATTTTCTTACTGACATGAATTGATTGTCCAGCGTTTAATAGAAAATTAAAGGAACAATCGCAAGTTAATTCCTTTTTTGAAAATCGATAGTGAACGCAATGACTGCCGCCACCTATCGCCAACGTACAAATTTTTTGAGTTATATTAAAAAAGTGTTTACACTATAGGTACAAGCCATATCAAGTCTGATATCGCTCCGATAAAATATTACCTGAATGGTATTGATATTGAAGTGGCATTGGACCGGGAGCAAACCGTGACTGATATCGGACCGATATCAGAGCGATGATGTGAAAACACTCATTGTTTATTGTGTAAGAATATTTTATTGAATCAGGAGCGTAGTGATATCGTACTGAGAGCGGAGCTTTAATGTAAATCAGGCCTTACTAATCTACTTTTACTAACTTTGCTCAGGCCCCTCACCAGTGGCTTCAGGCCCAGTCCCGACTGTTCCGTCGGACCTGATTCTAATGAATTTAAGAGATAAACATCATAATTTAGCGCAAAGCGCTGACTGTTGTAGGATTATCATATCACTACGTGCCACCTTCCGGCGCCCCCACCATGATTACAACTTCATGGATTTATTGATTTTTATTCAATTTAAAATTCTTTCGATACAAATATTTATTCGACAACAACCTTTTTTATTTATACAAGTAACTGAATTATATCGATACCTTTTTGGCATAGGTACTGCGTATCAAATACAAATATTGGGGGGGGGGTATAATCTAGTATCAAACTGTCACTATGTAGCACTGATATATGTATGAATACAACGTAATAAAAAGACAGGGGCAATAGTATAAACAAAACGTTAATTTTAAATGTGTTCCTTATTTATAATTAATTTCCATTCCTTTTCTGAGCTTTCTGACTATAAATCACTTCGTTCCTTAAAAAAGAAAAAACACCCCTGTCGCAGCATCTACATAACATAGCGAATTTCCAAATATTGGGCACTAGCAGATCTCATCTAAGACCTGTACCTATTTAAAATAGTTTAGCTTTCTAAGAGTAAAAGAATTCTTAAAATCGGCTGGGTAATTAGTTTCGGTATTTTTGGGACCCAAGAGCCCGAACGGACTATGTGCAGCATAGCTGTATCCACCTAAAATAATTTAGTTCTCTAGAAGTGAGAAAATTTTCAGAATCGATTCGATAGCTTATTTCTGGCGTTTTCGGATCTGCAAGATCCCGATGGACTACACCAAAAAATCAGCTCGACCGTATATTCTAGGCGGACTTTAGGTAATATATATATATATATATATATATATATATATATATATATATATATATATATATATATATATATATTTGGAGGTTGTAATTTTTTACCCCCACCCCCACCATTTTTAAGCTACAATTTCATGCTTTTTCGACGTTTTCGAAGTTTGTACCGCTCGCACAGGTCACTCAAATAAACCTAGAGGACTGAAATTTTATGTATAGGTTAAGTTAATAGCCAGCCACTGCTTTTTGGAGGTTTCAACTTTTAACCCTTACCCCCACGATTCCTACGCCAATATTTCCTTGATTTTTTTTACTTTTTTTCTAACATGCCTAGAGACTCTCTGGGTAAACGTAGATGACTGAAATTTTTGTACATGTATGGAGTTAGTAGCCAGTTAGTGCCTTTTAGAGATTCCACATTACTTTTCCCCCCACTTCGCCCATTTTTACATCGGAATTCAATGGTATTGTTAAATGTGTTTAAAATGTTTTATTTTTATACTATAATACAAGTAGGCGTATAGTAAATTTAAAAATTTGAAAAAAAATGAACTTACTTTTATAACAAATGCAATACATACATATTAATTAATTTAAAAATGTTATTAAACTTTTAGCGAATTTCCAGAATGGAATTCAGCTATTACAGCCACTGTCATGACGCGACCTGAACTCGGGACCATGGCAGAAATTTGTTTTGAGGTCCCTAGGAACCGAAAATAATATTCACTTTTTTTATATATATATATATATATATATATATATATATATATATATATATATATATATATATATATATATATATGTATATATATATATATGTATTTATATATATATATATATATATATATATATATATATATATATATATATATATATATATATGTGTGTGTCCGCACGATAACTCTCGAACGAAATGTCCTAGGTTTACGAAATTTGGTGAGAACGTTGGAAGTCGAAAAATCTTGGATGAGTTCTTCAGCCAGACACGTCGGATGTCAGGAACATGGTTTTTGTTCTTGCAAAAAATTAGTTTTTTGCCAAAATTTCCACTTATTCAAAAATTTTTGCGAAATTTTTTTACACCATTTAAAAGAGAAGAAAAAATTACATAAAAAAGGTCTTTAAACTTTTTTTCTATGTCAGCTAGTTTCCGAGAAAATAGATGTTGTTTAGAATGTGATTATTTTATCGTATAAAGTGTGAATTTAATCACATCCTAAGTAGTAAGTACATATTCGACACAATATGGGTATTTTGTATATAACGTATATTATATGCATACGATATCCTTTTTGATACGATCACATAATTTTATTGTGATACATATATAAGGGTACAAGACCATTTCATTATCCGTACTACCATTATGCGTACGGTTTGTGTGTGTTGTATATACATATACAGTCTAGGTGAGAAAATTTTTAAAGTAAACAAAGATTTTTATGTAAACAAGTCTTAAATTTTAGCGAATTTCCAGAATGGAATTCAGCTATTACAGCCACTGTCATGACGCGGGGGGCATGACCTGAGCCCGGGACTATGGCAGAAATTCGTTTTGAGGTCCCTAGAAACCGAAAATAATAGTCACTCAAATTTATATATATATATATATATATATATATATATATATATATATATATATATATATATATGTGTGTGTGTGTGTGTCCGCGCGATAACTCTCGAACGAAGTATCCAATTTTTACGAAACTTGGTGAAAACTTTGGAAGTCCCAAACCCTTGGGTGAGTTTGTCTATCAGACACGTCGGATGCCAGGAACATTGGTTTTGTTCTTGAAAAAAATTAGTTTTTTGCCAAAATTTCCACTTATTCAAAAATTTTTGAAAACTTGAAAGTCGTCCAAGAATGGAATTCAGCTATTACTGCCACTGTCATGATGCGACTTAAACCCGGGACCATGGCAGAAATTTGTTTTGAGGTCCCTAGGAACCGAAAATAATATTCACTCAAAGGCTATTGGCGGATAAGCATGGGTAGAAATGCCCCCGCACGAATTGTGATGGTTTTTTTTCTGCTAACTGCTTTCGATATAAGATTACAATTTACTGAGTTTCAACCCTTAAAAACTCACCCTTTGGGGGTAAGAAATTATTTTTTGAAAATCACAAAAAATTTATAACTTTTTAGTGGCTTGACGGATTTGGCTGGAATTTTTATATGTTTTAGATACCTCTATAGTGTACCTCAGAAAAAATTATCAGCTTCAAAAAAAATTATAACCCCCCCCCCTCTCCAAAAAAAAAAAAAATTGTTTAATTTTTCAATATTTTTTTTCATCAACTTGTAGCTAGTGTAGAAACTAGTTGATATAGAGTAATTGTAAATAAAAAAACCTTCTTTATGTGATTTTTCCACCTCATTCCGCCAAATTTTTTTCACGAAAAATGTCCAAAACGCCGTAAACGTTTTCACGAAATTTCTTAAATATAAGATGTTTCGTTCTTGAGTTATCGTGCGGACACATTTATATATATGTTTACTAAGTGTCCGCACGATAACTCAAAACGAAACATCTTATTTTTAAGAAATTTCGTGAAAACGTTTACGGGGTTTTGGACATTTTTCGTGAAAAAAATTTGGCGGAATGAGGTGGAAAAATCACATAAAGAAGGTTTTTTTATTTACAATTACTCTATATCAACTAGTTTCCGAAAAAACGTACTTTTGTAAATGGAAATTCGCTATGTTATGCAGGATGCTGCGACAGGGGTATTTATTTATAAAATAGGTATTTTGAATTTTTTCGAAAGAAAAAATATCTTCAAGTCCTTTTTTTAATATTTAGAGAACAAAAACATAAAGAATATTGGCAGGTAAGCATGGGTAGAAATGCCCTTGCACGTATGTGTTTCTACTGAATTTGAATTGTGTTAATTTTTTTGCTGCTAGCAAGCTGCTATCGACATAAAATTGAAATTTTTTTCCTTGTAACTGCTATCGGCATAAAATTGAAATTTACTGAGATTCAGCCCATAAAAACTTAAACACTTTTTTAAAGCCACGATCAACCGGACACTTATCATCAGTTTTGAAACCACTAAAATGACAAATCGCTTGTAGACTTTCAATCACATTTATATATTGAAGATACCGAAGATGAAGGGAAAAACTCGACTTCCGTGATGGAGCCCCGCTGCCCACGGCGTTTTTTTTTTATATTTAATAATATTATATGATGACATAAATTTCAATTTCGTGTTCATTTAAAATTCAATAAAAAAAATATATCTTCATTACATAAGCTTAAAAAATCTGCTTAATTTTAATTTTTCAACTTAAGACAGAGCTATGTTAATTAAAATGCAATTGACATGAGACAGAACTTTGTTTATTATAATACAATCAATACATATACCCTGTTTCAAATAGAACTGATCATGAGTGAAAATTAAAAAATTAAATAATTCTAATATTCAAAACAAATCAATGTTCTATTCTTTTCTAAAAACAAACCGCAATTTTAAAATTTACGTATATATATATATATATATATATATATATATATATATATATATATATATATATATATATATATATATATATATATATATATAAATTTTAGTGAATGTCATTTTCGTATTCTAGGGACCTCAAAACATATTTCTGTTATAGTCTCGGCCTCAGGTTCCACCGTGAAATCGGGCGTAGTAGTTGATCAAAATCACACAAGAACATACATAAATATATATGTACAATGTCATTAATTATTAACCATCATTTGTTTGTTTTTAATTTTAATAGAAAAAAAAATGGAGTAAAAAACTAATTTTTATTTGTAAATATTTACCTACATTCAATTTTTTTTTTTTTTTTGTTATTATTATCACTACAAAAACAATTTAGATGTAATCTCTTATTCTGTATAATATATAGAGCTGTAAGTGAAATTATCTAAACTTAGACTGACATCATTAAACAAATACAACAAACTCATCAAAATCAGACGTACCAAAATTTTCTGTCTCATTTCCTATTTGTTATTTTATCTCATCCAATTTTATCTCATTTGTTAATGACGTCAGTACAAGTTTGGATAATTTCACCTAACGTATTTAGTATTGATAGTTCCAGCAAATGTCGAATTTTTCCTTGAAAAAATTGGACTTATACAGCCTATACAATAAGAAGGGCGAATTTTTTTCTAACACGTCTAGAGACTCTCTAAGGAAACCTGGAGGGCTGAAATTTTGTACGTGTATTCAGTTAGTATCCAGCTAGTACATTTTGGGGATTCCACATTACTTTTCCCCCCACTTCTCCCATTTTTACATCGGAATTCAATAGTATTGTTAAATGTATTTTAAATACATTATTTTTATTCTAAATACAAGTAGACGAATAGTAATTTTAAAAAATTTTTAAAAAAATGAACTTACTTTTATAACAAATGAAATACATACATATTAAGTAATTTAAAAATGTTATTAAAGTCACTGTAGACAGTCAATACCGAAGATGAAAGGAAAAATTCGAGTTCCGTGATGGGGCTCCGCTGCTCACGGCGATTTTTTTTTTTAAATTGGTGTGGTTGTTAACTTTTGAAACAGACGACGCAAGGACTTGATTTTTCTTTTAAACTAAATTTATTGGAGTCTCGAGGTTATTACCATACGGCTAGTTTACTAGCTAACAAACCTACACGCCAGTGAGTACACTGAGTGACACTGAGTGAGCTTACTAGCAGCTTGTAAACTCGCCGGCTAGTAGCGAATAAACTCGCTCAGTGTTATCGAGGCTTTGATACTAGTACGTATTTAACAAATTATACTTGCCGAATTTTTGATATTTTATTTTAATAAAACATAATTAAAACCACAACGTAATTTGATATTAGACAAAAAATTACTTGTTCCAACTCACTATTTCGTTATTCACTAGTTCGTTATTTCAGTGAAAAGTTTACAGATGTTACCGTTGAAAATTTATAAATTGTTCCAACCCACATTAATATCCCCAATATCAAAAATTTTTTCAATATAAACGTTTCATATCAAATTTTATTAATTTGTCTGAAAAAAACGACATGTGGTGTAGCACAGTAACAAATTTATAATACACAAAAATTTTTTTATTCTTTTCAAATGATTTAAGAGGAGACATTCACCATCATACCGACAACGAAAAAAAAATTCGAAATTTTTATCGAGAAAAATAAAGTGGATGATTTTTACAGAATTTTGTAGGATGTTTTAATATAATTTTTAGAAATATACAAAAAGCTTTCCATTTAAATATTTCACAGTTAACAGTTACATAGAATTATGCATAGTTTTGTTCCATTTTTAATTTTGTTCCATTTAAAACAAAAAATTAGAAAAATGTGCAAATGTATCCTCAAAACAAAGTTTACAAATTCCTAATATTGACAACCTTACAGCTATTCAGATGAGGCAGCAATTACATCATGCCAGAATGAACAGGACATTTGGACAATAATTTAATTTATAAGCACTCCACTGCCTGCATTATATACATCTCTCGCTGGTACAAATATACATATCTAATTATTTTATTTCTATAGAAATCACTAACAAAAAAAAATAATTTACACAATATTTAATTTTAAAAAAAAAAAAAAAATCACTCAGAAACACTATTTTACAAAGTAAAAAAAAATAGTAACAATAAAAAAATTATGTGCAACTCATAATATAACAATAATAATACCCCTGTCGCAGCATCTGCCTAACATCGCATCAGCGAACTTCTCAAAATCAATACGTTTCAAAAAAAAAAAAAAAATTCAAAACACTACAAAATAAGAGTCAATAATACTGTTTTCTAAGTCCATTTTTCAGTCACCCACATTATTTCCTTTTACCTAACATTCAACTCTTTGAAGTTGACTAAATAACATTATTTTTAACAAATATCTTACTTAAAACTGTTAACATAACAGAAATCAAATTAATATGCTAGCGAACAATGTGATTAGTGAACTTTAGTAGCTAACAATGTTCGCCTCAGTGTGTATCCGAGATATAAGAAAGAATACTGGTAACAAGCATTTGAAATGAAAACTCTATTTTGAGAAATGGAGAAAATTAATAAATAAAAATTAGTGACCGACCGTTCCTTCGGTTTCGGTTTCGGCTAGTTTCGGTCAAAAAATCTAGTTTCGGCTATAGTTTCAGTTTCGGCCAAAAATCAGCCGAAACTTCGACCGCACCGAAACTCGAATGTTCGTGCATTGTCGCGCTTCATTCGGATGAGTTCGTGTCTCATATATACACTAAATTTCAGCATACAATTGAAATTTTAACATATCTAAATAAGTTTCGGTTTCGGTTTCGGTTTCGGCTGCAAATTCTATTTTGGTCTGATACTAATGAAAATACTACTCAAGGAACGGGTGAAAGAAAAAAAATTGAGAATTGCTGTTTTAACACGATGGATAGCATGGAAAGAACCTTCATTACTTTTAAATATTTTTAAAGTATTTAAAAAAAAAAAAAATTCCAAACGCCTGCTAAAAATGCATTAAGGCAAAATTTCGTTATCAGTAAATAGAGTTTATTACAATTTTCGCAATAAAATATTTCTTGCTTACATATAATATTAAAATTCGCACTTACTTTATTAATAGTTAATATGATTATCTAAATTTTTTTATGGTTCCATAGTTATAATGAGGGAACCATTATTATATTCATAGAGTCGTAACATATGTCTTGAACGCTGATTAGTTTCGGCATTTTCTGTCTAAAGTTACTAAATAAAATTGGAAATAAATTAAATATTTAACAAGAACTCTGTTTTAACCTAAAAAGAATAATTAAATTAAAAATTTTTAATTGTTCATTAATTCATAACGTACTAACCATAGTTATGTATACTCAAAAATATTATTTACTCAAACATGTGATAATCAATTTTGAAGCTTCCGGCTCTGTTTTGGAGAGAAAATGGATGACATTTCACGACTGGTCACGACTCTAATATAGGAGGTAGCACATTTGGAGCCATCTGTTGGATATTATCGATACCTTCTATTGGTAGTTTTTTCAAATTAACTTGTCATGTATGTCAAAAAATTTTTTCTAAATTTTAAAATTTTAAAAATGTTTTGTAAATTTTAGGTACACAATTTAATTTTATAACAAAATAAATAAATAAAAAAAAAAACATTAATAATGCATACATACATACATACATATAATAGTAGGTACTCTTCCATAGTGCAATGTTGGCAATTCTGATTAATTCAAATAATGTTTGAATTTTCATTGTTAGATATGTCAGAATATGGAGAGGAATTATATTTGTCAACAAAATTTAATAAAAGTAAACTATTTTTGTGGTAATTTTTGTGGCTTTAAACTTCAAATACCAGGTAAAATATACAAATTAAGAAAATTCAATAAATAATTAATTTTTTTTAAATTTTATTTTAGGTTTAAATTGAAAACCATTTGTGTAATGTGACATTACAGATTGTATCAACATTGGATTATCTTTTGATTTTTAATCATATTTTTCGTGAAGAAATATTCAAGTTTTGTAATTTTCAATTGAAAAAAGCTCAGTGACAATGTCTTGTGAAAAGTGATATTTGACAGTCAAAATTTATATAAAATAATGAGTCTCTGTAATAAAATCTGTAACGCTAATACAAAATGTTTTTTTTTATTTCCATATGTGTCGTCCAATTCCAAAACTCGTTAAATACATAATCTCAAATATTACAGTAAGCTGAAAAAACGTATTATCTCTCTCCCAATAGTTATATTAAGTTAGAAATATTGTTACTTACGTGTTATATTATCTACTTTTATTGTATGTTAACCTATGAAATCATACAGCAATATAGGTTATTTGGAAAAAAAATAAAAATTGTTGGACACAACGTGTTTTGGATCTGTAATTACGACCTAACGAGTTTTGGAAATGTTTTCTCGTCAAAACGGCAGACTCAGACAATAAAGAGATACACTGAAAGTATTTCAAAGAGAAGTTTTTACTTTCTTTATTAAAAGTATAAATCAAATTAACCTAGTGTTTTATTTATTGGAAATGTCATTAATTTCGTCCTCCACAAGGGGTAAGTCAAAAAATTAAATGCCTAAGACATCTTCTCGCTGGGAATATCTGAAATACTGTCCTCCTGATTCTTTTTCGTTTTTCTAGATTTTCAAGACGAAGCTGGATTTATTATCTCGTCACTAGGGACTGCAATCCGTATCCCCGGATCCGGTTATCCGGCGGATTATATATATATATATATATATATATATATATATATATATATATATATATATATATATATATATATATATATATATATAAAATTTAGTGAATATCATTTTCGTATTCTAGGGACCTAAAAAATAGTACGTGCAACTCGTACTGTGTTAACAATTGCCCATTCAAGCGAATAAGTGCACTTACTTCGCTCTTGTGGGCAATTGACAATTACCCACACTTATTCCACAATGTAGGTACTATTTATTATTATTCAGTCCGTAAAGCTTAAAAAAAATTAAAAAATAATAAATATTTTAAAAACAAAAATTTATTCGGTAGAAACGATGGGAAAAATAATGTTCTTTTAGGGGGAAATTTTTCTAAATTATACCTTACGTATATACATATAACGTCACTGCAGTCTTCAACAAGTGAAATGAGCAAAGTAAGTAAGTCATCGAGAGTTTCGAAAATTTTTTATATTTTTAAAGGGAATAAAAAATAAACCTAATCACAAAAATATATGGACTAATTACGATAGCCTGGGGATGAGATGTAAAATTTATTCACACACGTACCATACAAAAGCTTATCCACCCTTGCTGTAAATTGATGAATATATAATTAATATAATTATGAATTATGATTTTTATATTCGATAATAATGTAGGCCCCTTTTATACCTTGGCGTTATATTATTAATAAAAAAAAAAACTTCTCTTTCATCAAAAGAAAAAAAGATTACTAAGCCACTAGTAAAAAATTATTATTAATAAATAATAAAATAATACATACAATGAGATGACAGTTTGACTGCGATAAAATGATTAATAAAAAAAAATTTAATTTATCAAAATTTTAAATGAAGAAAAAAACACGGTCACACCGATAAAAAAAGTCCATAAAAATTTTAGATCGTTCTTTTTTTTTCAATTTTAATATATAAATTCAAAACAAAAAGAATAATAAACAATATTCGAATTCGTAACCGTTTTTTTTTTTTTTAGGATTATATAAATGCGGAAAGCTGTCTTCTAAAAAAAAAAGTTTATTTGTATCATTAAATCGGTACCTCATATCGATTTTTATGTGAACTACGGTGACTTCATAATATATTTGATAACAGTACGGCCACTGACGGGGTGTGATAGAAAGGACATAACGTTACGCTAATTAGCGAACCTCGTAATTTCAAAGTACCTAATTTTTCAGGAGCTTTAAAAAACATGTTTATAATTTTATGTACGCTTAAAAAAAATTTAAAAATACGACAAAATAACAAAATTAAGAAAACACGCAAACCTCTAAATTTCATACTAATAATACAACAGAGTCTTAAGCTTTCATAAAGTAAACATTGCAGTATAACTAAATTAAAAAATATTTCTAAGTCCTTAGTTTTCAAGTATTAAAATCATTATTTGTATGGCAAAGAAGAACCGTTCAAATAACAAGAGCACTACCGGATGGTGTCTTCAGCTTTAATTCACAACAACATAGCAACTGGAAGTTACTAGGTTTGCCAACTAAAACTAAATTCTAGAGTTAAGAGGTTTACTTTATGTTAAATAAGAAATTAACAAAACGTTTTGGATTTATGAGGTTTAAAATAGACTTTCTTTCTCTATACAGGTTGGCAGGAGTTACAAGGTTTGCTAATTAAGGTAGCGATAATGTGCTGCCTATTATTCAATAAGCAGGACCATATTTATTGCAAGATACAATTTGAATACACACGTATTTGAAAGTAAAACCAATATCTACCATTTATTTTTTTCAAAATTTTACAGTTTCTTCTCAAAAAAAGTTACATGTTACTATCAATATTGTATTTTGACAATAATTATTTGAAAGGGAATTAAAAATTGTTACTGCGGATAAAGTAGCAGTTGCCAGTTGGTCGTATTTTGAGCGTATCTTAGAACTTCACTTATTCATTGATACCTTCAGCCGACTATATATAATATGGTCTGCGATTTGAACCGTTTCTACATATAAAAAAAATCTACAGACAACATATTTTATAATAACTATTTTTAAGTCGATATTTTTGTAGGTGTTTTCGAGAACTTGCTGTAAAACAATTTTCTAAATATTTAATGGATCCTTATGGCATGAAAGTTGTTCAAAAATATAGAAAATTTTAACTAGTAAGAAACTCTTTGAATGACCTGCAACATCCTGTACAAATACTTAAAGAAAACACGTGAAAAATCTACTTATATACTTTTAATCCGATAAAACCTTTTACCAACATTCCAAGTAACTGATACTACTCAGATTAATTTATTATCACCGTATAAACTGAACCTGTATGTCTTACATTTGACGGTAAACACACACAAATACACGCGCGCCGAGGCGAAAGGTTTCGTTATAAATGTGCAACGATGACATTAACATATTAGAAATAACCTAGAAGAATGCTTATCTATCTACGAAAGGAAATAGAAAAAAAAAAGATTTTAAAAAAAGACGAACAAGTAGATCAATGCTATCTTACAAAACTTTATTTTCTATCAGATATTTTTTTTCGTTATTTAAAACGATATTGACTTTTTATCATACACCAGGGGTGGCCAACCCGCGGCCCGCCTTGAACTTTATTTGGCCCGCGAAATTCATCACACTTATACAAAATATATTTATTTTACAACGACCAAGGTAGTGAAAACCAATGTATTAAAAAATACATAATATATGAGAACACATAATTTTATATGCGGCCCGCGGAGTTATGATGTGCTTCCAAAGTGACCCGCAAGATCATATGGATTGGCCACCCCTTTCATACACAAAAGAGCATGATAACAAGATAGATCTTTTTCTTCAACTATTAAAGAAATAAGTATAGGTACTGAATGAATTCTGCAAATAAGAACCGTTCTAATTGCAATTTATTCCTTTCTTTTATACTGCTATCTAGTGTAAACAGAGCCGACTTTACATAAAGGTATGTGTTTCAGCATCTGCACAACTGAAATTATAATAATAAACAAATGTGAGTGCGCTTAAGACCACGAGACCAAAGTAGAAACTTCTATAGCGATCTCGAAACCGATTCGAAGTAATAAAAATATATTCTATAGATAGGACTTTATTGAAGGAATCGCGGTTACTAGTGGACATAGATACAATACAATAATTTTTATTAAAATTCATTAAAAATGAGATTTCTCGACTTCTCAAATTATGAACATTTACATATTAATGAAGTTACATATTAATTTCTGAAAGAAACGTCTGATAACAAAAATTATTATTAATAGAATGATTGTTTTTCAATTTAAATTCACCTCGCATTTAAAGTTTCCTTACTTAATTAAAGAAATAAATATGTAAATGCCAAAACTGTTCTAGTATTAGATACCGTTCCACAAAGGGGGCTTTTACCCTACTGAGAATATAAAATATTAATCACTTACGAGTATAGCACGTTTACACATTGATTAGTGCGAATGCGAGTGCGAGTACTTGCTACAAACGACATAGAATTGCGTTTAAGTACTGTTTTGGTGTATTTAAATGTAATTCTATGCGTGTTTGTAGCAAGTACTGGCACTAATCAATGTGTGAACGGACCCTTAGCAATAATTAACTGACCATCAGCGTTTTTCTACCTTACTATCATTGCAAATTTCATTACTTGACCATTACAGATATCATTACTTGATAAATAAATCGAATCTTCTATTCCAATATTGGCAGAAGATTATGTCAGACATGTTACATCACTTTTAAGTAAACATGGTTTAGTTTTTGGAGGAAGTAATAAAATATTGGAATTTTCTGGTAAATGTAAATTTTCAGTTTTGATAGTTATTCTATATTATTTCTAAAAATATGCAATCCGGCTCTGAGCGTAAGTACAGGAAAAATATTCAAAAGAAATGTCTTATCATATCTGTATTTAAATGTTTATTATATTTCCTATTCTTTCTTCTATATCTGCGTTTAAGTACTCAATTCTTTATATATCCTTGTGTGTAATGGAAAAAAAAATTAGTGCTCTGAATTCCTAATGTTCGTTATTACAAGACAATTTTCTACCAATGTTTGTATTTGGGCAAATAATTACCTATACTTTTATAATACAACCTATTATTGTTAACCAACTGATTTACTGTAATACAAATATGTATACATAATATGTGAAAGAAGAGGAGCAACTGGTCAATACTCAGCCCTAAAAATACTTCAAATTGGTAACAGAGGGAGAATACAACAAAAAAAGTTCATCACACCAACAAACTTCTTATCCAGCATCCACCCCAATCCTAATTTTCCAAGCAACCCTTTCTGTATTTGTTGTCAGCACAAAATTTATTTGTTTTACGTTCCTTTCGCTAGCCATTAAATAAACATTTAATGAGCATTTAAATGAGCTACTTATTGTGTATGTGAGTTGTCAGGAATTGAAGAGGAGATTAACAGGGAGTAAGTAAAACAGATAAATTTTTTGCTCTGTAACATAATAATTGCTCTTACTTCTACAGTTTTCTTCTGTAACAATTACTTAATGAGTACATCAGTTAATTAACTTAACATCAATGAATACAGTATACATATTTATTAATTACAAATTTATTTTTTCAATTAAGAGTAAACTCAGGCCCGACAAGAGGGTGGAGTAGCCGGCATTGTAGCACCGGGGCCCGGGCTGGAAGAGAAGGCCCATTGAGGTAGGGGACCGGAAAAGAGGCAAACTTGTTTATACGTTTTGTGCTCATCACTTATTGTTGAGAGAAAATTTTTTAAGAGATGTGCTTTATTCTCGGGTCGCATCATTTCTCTCCACGGCCCTAAATAAACTTATTGAATATTAAATGTTGAAAACTTCACAGATGACAGTAAAATATTATAATACCTATAGTATTACATATACCTAATCGTCAATGCCATCTTGGATAAAAAAAACAATTTTCTTGCGTAAAAATTATGCAATCTAGGGTTAAAGCTTCAGCCAACCTCAGTGAGAAATTTCGGCGAGGAACTTCGTTCTACCTCGGCGAGAATGTAGTCTGCTTTATATGCACATTCGTACTGAAAACGAAATATAGTTGACGAGCAGTTGAAAATAAAAGCTAAAACCTTCAAATAGGATTTTTTTGCGATTTTACACTTAAATTTCATTAAAAGTGAATATTTTCTTTCCGGTTGCTAAGCCTTATGTAGTCAATAACGTCGCTCCCATAGCGACTCACTTCAATAACTAACAATTATAGTACAAAAAGGACATATTTTATATTATCACATACACATACTAACAAGAAAAAGAACCGGATATAATACGCTTTACAGAAAGTTTTACTTCTCACTACGTATACTGAAAATAAACGAAAATTTACTTTTTCTTTATCAGATTCTTTAACAGTCAAAAGAAAAAGTTACAAAGCGAATAAAACATCAGTAAACAGCTTGGTTTGGTAGCCAAGTTAAATTTTACAAAAAGTCTTCTAGCAAAACTTAATTTTAGAAAACAATTCTAATTTTGTGAAATTTTTTTAAGGTTGCTTATAGCCAAACTATCTACAATTAGAAATTAAATTAGTCTAGTCGATTAACTTTGTTTAAATTTAGTTATTTTTCCGTTAACTATTTTATCCTCGACTAAATGACTGAAACTATTCTTTTTAGTGATTAAAACTATAACAAACTTAACTTTTTCCTATACTAAAAACTAAAAAATTATCCATTTGTACGATTTTTCACTATTATATTAGACAAAATGTTATAGCAAGTCTATTGCCATAACAGCCAAAATTAGGCACTGTTTAATTTTTCCAGTAATTATACAAAAGCACAACTGTTAGCCCGACCATTTAAGGGTTTGACCTCGGAATGAAACGGAATAAGCTGGATTTTCGTATACACCTTTATTTTGGCATCCTAAATGTTCCCTCAAGTCTCATAAGATCACGTGTGAGCGTCTTTAGATATTGAAGGTCAAAGATGGCGAAAATTAGTTTTTTGGAAATATCTCGCTTCCTTTGTATCAAATCGTTTTTGCATTTATTATAAAAGTTATAGAGATAAAATTCTCTACAGATTTTGTTTCAAACACTTTTCGTTGCGTTTAACTGTTTTGGAGATAGAGCGCGATGAGCACGGAGTGCTCAGCCATACACTGTACGTCCGTCGTTCCCAAGATACACTTTAAAACTATCAAATTAACTTGTATAGTAGAAAGTGATCCCTCCAAGAAGAAACCGGTCTCATAGATACAATAGAACATCTACCCCAACTTGCTATAAATACAAAAGGTCGTCCAGTAGGGGTCCATATTTCCAGGTAATATCTTAATTACGTAACGGCTCTTGCATAATTTTTTCGTTCGTGTGTAATACGGAACTTACAAGAAATAAAGGAAAAAATTTGTAACTTTAAACAGGATTATCTCAGAATCATATTTTTCTCAGTATCTTAGTGGTGGACATGATTATTAAAAAGCTATCAATCCGACCAACACCAAATTTATACTACTTATTTATTATGATAGTAGCTGGATGCTGACCGAAGAATTTTCAATTTTTTAAAAAAATATTTTTTAGAGCAAAAAAATCGAAAATTTAACACCTTGAAAAAATACACTTTTTGTTAAAATCATCGTCATGTTTTTTAAATTTAAATTTTCACAAATCTTTTGTTCAACGACTAGACAATAAACATACTAACGAAATTTTCCTGAAATTCTGATTTCGGATGAATCATTCTCGAGTTATCATGTCCACCGCAAGTGATGCTCAAAAAAAGGCGCTGCTGGAATACGAGTTCCCTGATTTTCAAATATTTTTCTATCAAAAAAATTTAACAAGTATCCCAAAACATGTACCTACCAATCGACGTTGGTAACAGTTTTTAAATAAATATTTATTTTGCTATTAAAATTAATTTCAATAATTTTGCTCCAGTATGCATTTAATTTAAACAATTGCAAACCTAAACAAGTCTACTGGTCTCTCTAGAAATGAACATATCGCTCATTTGCAAGAAGCGTGACATAACTCAAAAATCACCCTTATTGAGTTAAGGGTACAGGCGGTCACGGAAAATGTCATTCTTTTTGCTAACAAAACGACATCACGCTAGATACATAAATGAGAGAACGAGAGAGGTTATGACCTTATACTCTATCGCACTTTTTCAATTGACTGTCACAAGTACTCTCTTTTTTTTAAAACTTTAAGTGTAAACCATCGTACTGAAATACAGCTCTTTTTGAGTTATGTCAAGCTTCTCGCAAATGAGCGATATATACATTTATTTGGAATTTATAGTAAGTAATATAACGTAATTATAGTAATTCACATGTAATTTTACATTTTTACCAAAATACCAAAATACATACCGAAATTTCGTACGGTACAACTATACGAAAAGATTAATAATAAGCAGCTGCTAACTAAGTAACTTTTTAGCTATTATTTTATTCTGTATTCTGAAAACTATTCTAAAAGCTTATAAATGTTACGTGTTGATCAAGGCTAATGTTCATTTAGAAAAGTTAGTTCTAACTTATTCCTTTTATTTCCGTTCTCATTATTACTTCTTAATTAAAATTCAACGAGAGTTTCACACAAAAATTTCATTAAACAGATTTTATTTCAGACAATTCGCATAAAAGTCAACTAAGGTAATGAAAACAAATATCGTTAAATATTCACATCATATGGTAAATGATTTATTTAACATTCTGGCTGAATGATATATCTCATCCAAATTTCTATTTTGAAATTTGCATTTACTTAAACTAAATTGTCACTAGTGAAAACCAAAAAAAAAAAAAAAAAAATTGCGTAACAAATCACTATAAATAAAATTAACGAATCTAAAGTGGCTTAAGAAAGTCTAAAATTCAGATAAATATATAGACACTTTTTTAAGTATTACAGAAATATTTAAAAGCATTTTTTTTTATTTTAAATAGCATTCTTTTAATTTGAAGTCATTTCTGCCATTAACTGAAATAACAGTAGGTTGTGTAATACGAAATGTCGTTTTCCAACCACTTGGTCTATCATGTAATTCAAATAAATATTGATAGTATTATAGAAATGTACAATTCTTTAAATTTAAATGGAATTCTTATAAACTGCAATCAGTTCCACCGTTAATTGGAAAATATTAGGTCGTGTGTTATGAAATGTCGTTTTCCGACCATTTGTCAAACTATCCATAAAGTTAGCTCCACCGTTTACTTTTTTTAAACAATAAGGCTTATATTATGTTGTACTAGAGACATGTGTTATCATATGCCTTAAAAAAATACTAAATTCCAAAACATGGATTTTGTACCACAAGAAAATTTTCCAAATGTTGCAGACTTTCTGACATACACAGTAAAAAAATTTGTGTTCTGCGTAAAAAAAAAACAGTGGTTAAAATTTTTTTATTAAATAAGTAACACAACCCTGCGTTAATGCAACATTTCGTGTTTGTGTTCAAAGGAAAATATTAACACAAATTTCGATTTAACAGAATAAAAATGTTAACCTGTTTTGAACGGAAAGGAAGTAACACAATATTTGTGTAGAGCAAAAGAATGCTATAAATACCTAACGAAATACGAAATACGAAATATATTTTTTCAAACAACGGTACAATATTTTACAAAGATTTTTATGTAAATATAACACCTGACTTAAATCTAGGTACCTACAACTAGTACTTAACCCTAACCTAATATGTACAATACTAAATAATTACAATACATGAAAAAAACTTAATTAATAGTGACTATACAAAGGAGAATTTTCAAAAAACCTTTGAACATGAATAAATAAGTACCTAACTTACATTAGAATATATGTCTACCAAAATATATATAATAAAAAAGATGAGAGTTTAGTTCTTATTATTAAACAAAACCGAAAAATTATAAGTTTTTTCAGTTAAGGACGAATATAGTTTTATTAAATGTTTAAAAATGAAACGATTTTTCTTACATTTTAAAGTTATTTTGTAACAGATTCAGTTACAAAAAAATCATGTAAGCTTACTTGAGATTGTATTATATAACATACAATCTCGTAAGCTTACATGATTTTTTTTAACTGAATCTGTAACAAAATAACCTTAAAATGTAAGAAAGTTTTTGCATTTTTAAACGTTTAATAAAACTATATTCGCCAATGACTGAAAAAACTTATAATTTTTCGGTTTTGTTTAATAATAAGAACTACTCTCATCATTTTTATTACATATATTTCGGTAGAGTAATTTCAAAGTTTGCATCTTTTAAATGATTGAAACATGTAAAACAATTTTCTTTTAATTTTTCTAATATTTTTCATGCAGATTGTCGCAAACTTTGAAATTATTCATTTTTACCTGCAGTTGGATTTTGATAATTTATATATACCTATATATAATATATAACCATGTAGGTATATTCCATATACCTACATGGAAACAAATAAAAATTTATGTTTAAAGGTTTTTTGAAAACTTCCCTTTGTATCGAGTCACTATTAATTAAGTTTTTTCATATATTGTAATGATTTAGTATTGTACCTGTTAGGTTAGGGTTAAGCACTAGTTTTAGGTACCTAGATTTAAGCCACGTATTATATTTACATTAAAATCTTTGTAAAATATTGTACCGTTATTTGAAAAATATATTTCGTATAGATATTTTAATTAAGAATTTTTACAAAGGACTGACTTACTTTGCGTTCTTTGAGTCTCATTTATAATAATATATGAACAAAATCGTTATAATTTTTGACTATTTTCAAATATCTTAAGTGGAAGTAAAATATTGAATAAAAAAATTTAACAATTAACTCTAATAAATCTGAAAAATTAACACAAAATATATGTCCTCTTGTGTTTTAAATCATTGACACAAATCTTGTGTAAAGATTTGACACATATGCTTTATGTTAAAATAACACAAAAAATTGAGTGGACCGTTCTGGACATGTGAAATGTGTTAATTTTGACACAAATTTTTTCACTGTGTACACTGTATAATAATAATAAAAATAAGAACCTTCCATAATCCCAGCATGGTGTAAAACAAGTCAAATAAAATAAGAGGAGCAGTAATTTTTTTACAGAATTATTGACAGAGTTCTTAATTACTAAAATACGGTGAATATCTTCAACAGTTATTATATCTCTGATTTCTACGTATATTGCTTGTTTCCTTCTTCAGCGAGATGTCTTTTAAGTTCACTTTTAAAATTTATTACGAAGAGATTTCGTGTTCGGAGCGGAATAATCTGATTATGGATTTTAATTGTCATATATCCTATAATAAATATCCACTCTTTTTGAAATATATTGCTTCATTGCGTTGTATGAAAATATAATGAATTTATTTATTTTTACTGTTTGTGAATGGGGTTGTTACACTAACAAAATACCCCTGTCGCAGCATCCTGCATACCATAGCGAATTTCGGTTTATAAAAATTCGTTTTTCTTGGAAACTAGTTTATATAGGACGATGGTTGAAAAACCTATTTATGTGAATTTTCCTCTCTTTTCTAATGGTGTAAAAAAATGTCGAAAAAACTTTTGAACTTGAGAAAATTTTGGCTAAGAACTAATATTTTTCACGAAATATGAACGAAATGTTTCAGACGTCGGATATGGCTGGGTAACGAACTTGTTCAACGGTCTGAGACTTCCAACATTTTCACCCGATTTCGTAAAAACAGGACATTTCGTTCTAGAGTTATCGTGGGGATATATATATATATATATATATATATATATATATATATATATATATATATATATATATATATTAGTGAATATTATTTTCGATTTCTAGGGACCTCAAAATAAATTCCTGTAATAGTCTCGGGTTCAAGTAGTGTCATAAAAGTGGCTGTAATAGCTGAATTTTCGATTCAAAAATTCGCTAAAACTGATAGACTTCAAACTTATTAATAGTACAATCATAAATAGTGAAAAAAGGCGTAAACCATGGAATGAAAGATAACAAGCTACAAACTTGTATACATCTTCAAAAATCTCATAAAATCTCGTGCGCGCCAGTCACGATAATAGAGGTCAGAACTCATAAAAACGAGTATTTTTAAAATACCTTGTTTCCTATACTCTAAATGAGTTCTGAAGTTATTAAAAAAGTTGTAGAAGATAAAATTCCCTACAAATTTAATCTCAGGCAACATTTTATTCTATGAACCGTTCTTCAGAACACTAGGAGTGAAGATTTTAAATTCTAGAACGAATTTCAAAAATTTTTTTGTGTTTGTTTGTTTCAAATGCAAAATTACAATTTGTAGCAAGAGTGCGGCCAAGCAGGTCTTTAAAAAGGAAAATGAATATTCTGGCGAAAGCTGCTGCATCGCCATTTTGTTTTTAAATAATTAATAAAAATCTTTTTTAAGTACCTCAATACATTAGCTATAAACGTGTGAAAAAATTCATTTCAATAAATTGATTTGTCTTTTGTAAATTAATTCAGGAAAATAACCCATAATTATCCCAACAAGAGTTAAGATATTACTGACCTCAAAATAAATGAATTGCAGTGTGAGTTTATAAATAAGATAAATGTTGGTTCCATTGAAATTCTAAGTAATTAATTATAATATACTGTTCTTTTCACAAGGAGGCATACATTGGTAAGTATTGTGTACAATGTACATAAAAACGTCAATAAATTAATGTTATAACCATGAAGTTATTATTGTATCAAAATTTAAATAACAATTTTACAAAATAAAAAATTCAGTAAGTACACAACCTATTAGTACGGGAGGTACTGGCGCATGAGTACCGAAAACTATTCCACCTCAATTTTTTTATGCGATCCTCTTGACATTGCCCAACTGATGATATAAATGCATGTTGCCAGGGGGCAACCCGGGGCCATATTGCTTAAACCGGAAGTTGTTTAAACAATTGCAAGGAATTGTCATTTTTCAACCGGACAAATTTTTTTTATATTCTTTATTGAAATACAAATAAAAAAGGTCCTATGACTTTTTACGATAAAGTTAATAGTTTTCGAGATATGAATTTTTAAAAGTTCGAAAAATCTCAAATTTGGGTACTTTTGACCAATGAAAAATATATTAAAAAAATAAATAAAATATAAATAATATTTTTTTTAAATTCTTTATACAATAGTTAATAATATCCTTAATAGAGATTTTAAAAAAATTTCATTGTTTATACCAGTTTTTTAATTATTAATTTCGCGCCCTCACAAGTATGCGTTCCCTACCTTTAAAATACCTTTAAGTATTTTTTCAACCGGACAAATTTTTTTTAGCGAATTTCGAAAACTCGAAATTCAGCTATTACAGTAGGTGTCATGACGCAATCTGAGTCCGGGACTATGGCAGAAATCTGTTTTGAGGTCCCTAGAATACGAAAATGATATTCACTAAAATTTATATATATATATATATATATATATATATATATATATATATATATATATATTTATGTGTTCCCACGATAACTCTCGAACGAAACGTCTAACGCTTATGAAATTTTGTGTGCGGACTGGATTCTGAATTGGCTTGGCTAAGTTCGTTAGCCAGACACGTCGGATGCCCAGAAGTAGGTTTTCTGGCCATTTTTTATCATTCGATCCTATCATAAGGCAGTTCAATTTTTACATCGTTGAAAAGGAAAAAAAAAATTATGAAGAAAATATTCTTATAATTTTCTTTCTATTTTAAGTATTTTTCGAGAAAATGTAAATTTTCACTTTTATTCTTTCTTTGTTAGTCTAATAAGTAATTTATATTTATATCTCAGTTCTTTATTAAGTATAAAAATATTTCACTTTTTTATTAAAGAATTTTGTGAGAACAAGTGAAAACTATTCACATATATGTGATATAACACACATACATGTATAGAGTTTTGTTTCTCATTTATTGCATTATAATTAGCATGGTTCTATCCCATGTTAAAAAATGTAAATTAAACAGATTTTCTAAGCTAATGTAATGAAGAATTTTTTTTTTTTTATTGAATTTTTAAGTAAACAAGATATTGAAGATTATGTTATGATATAAATATTATTAAATATGAAACAAAACAAAATGTGTACAATGTACATATGTATGTACGGAAAAACATTTTGAATCGATTTTGAAAATTTTTCCACTAATAATTAATAATGTTAAAAAATTAAACCATTTCAAATGGATTTAAGGTATTTTATGTGAGGTCAAGGTTTTCGGGACCTAAAAAGGCCAGAAATTAATTAACCAATCGATTTTAAAAATTTTTTCACAGTTAGTAAGTTAAAGTATTTGAATTAATTAATTAAATGATGTCCGCAAGAAGCTTACGGACTGCCATAAGTTATATGAGATCCTTAGAACCCTTTTCTTACTGTTAGAGTACTAGACTTGTATGAGTTTCGCCAGGATTTACTGATCCCATAATTGTAAAAAATAAACTAAACGACCAATTTTAAAAATTTCTTCACTGTTACAGAGCTAAACTATTTTAGATAGATTTAGAATACATTATGTAAGGTCCGCCAGGGTCCACAGGACCCAAAAGTGTCAAAAATAAACTAACTGACCGATTTTGAAAATTTTTTCACTGTTACAGAGCTAAACTATTTTAGATAAATATCGATTACGTTATGTAAGGTCCGCCTCGGTCCATAGGACCCAAAAGTGTCAAAAATAAACTGCCTGATCGATTTTGAAAATTTTTTCACTGTTACAGAGCTAAACTGTTTTAGATAAATATAGATTCCGTTATGTAAGGTATGCCAGAGTCCATAGGATCCAGAAGTGTCAAAAATAAACTAACTGACCGATTTTGAAAATTTTTTCACTGTTACAGAGCTAAACTATTTTAGATAAATATAAATTACGTTATGTAAGGTCCCCTGTCGCAGCATCTGCATAACATAGCGAATTTCCAAATCTTGGGCACTGGCGGATCTCATCTAAGACCTGTACCTATTTAAAATAGTTTAGCTTTCTAAGAGTAAAAGAATTTTTAAAATCGGTTGGGTAATTAGTTTTGGTATTTTTGGGGACCCAAGAACCCGAACGAATTTTGTGCAGCATAGTTGTATCCATCTAAAATAATTTAGTTCTCTAGCAGTGAGAAACTTTTTAGCATCGGTTCGATAGCTTATTACTGGCGTTTTCGGATCTGCAAGATCCCGGTGGACCTCATTAAAAAATCAGCTCGACCGTATATTCTAGGCGGACTTTATGTAATATATATATATATATATATATATATATATATATATATATATATATATATATATATATATATATAGATATATAGATATATATATATATATATATATATATATATATATATATATATTCAAAACCCGTTGTGTAGCATTCTACGCCGCATTTGCATCCGCAGGACAGTTGTGGATCTCAGATAACACAACCTGTACCAATCTAAAATAGTTTACCTCGGTAATAGTAAAAAAAGTTTCAAAATCGGTCAGTTATTTTATTTTTGACACTTTTAAGTCCTACTGACACTTAAGACCTTACATAACGTAATCTATATGTATCTAAAATGGCTTAGCTCCCCAACAGTGAAAAAATTTTCAAAATCGGTCGGTTAGTTTATTTTTGACACTTTTGGATCCGATGGACCCTGGCAGACTTTACATAACGTAATCTATATTTATCTAAAATAGTTTAGCTCTGTAACAGTGAAAAAATTTTCAAAATCGGTCGGTTAGTTTATTTTTACCACTTTTGGGTCCCATGGACCCTGGCGGACCCTAAATAACGTAATGTATGTCTATCTAAAATAGCTTAGTTCCCCAACAGTGAAAAACTTTTCAAAATCGGTCGGTTAGTTTATTTTTGACACTTTTGGATCCCATGGACCCTGGCAGACCTTACATAACGTAATCTATATTTATCTAAAATAGTTTAGCTCTGTAACAGTAAAAAAATTTTCAAAATCGGTCGGTTAGTTTATTTTTGACACTTTTGGATCCCATGGACCCTGGCAGACCTTACATAACGTAATCTATATTTATCTAAAATAGTTTAGCTCTGTAACAGTGAAAAAATTTTCAAAATCGGTCAGTTAGTTTATTTTTGACACTTTTGGGTTCTATGGACCTTGGTGGACCTTACATAACGTAATTTATATTTATCTAAAATAGTTTAGCTCTGTAACAGTGAAAAAATTTTCAAAATCGGTCAGTTAGTTTATTTTTGACACTTCTGGATCCTATGGACCCTGGCAGACCTTACATAACGGAATCTATATTTATCTAAAACAGTTTAGCTCTGTAACAGTGAAAAAATTTTCAAAATGGATCAGGCAGTTTATTTTTGACACTTTTGGGTCCTATGGACCCAGGCGGACCTTACATAACGTAATCGATATTTATCTAAAATAGTTTAGCTCTGTAACAGTGAAAAAATTTTCAAAATCGGTCAGTTAGTTTATTTTTGACACTTTTGGGTCCTGTGGACCCTGGCGGACCTTACATAATGTATTCTAAATCTATCTAAAATAGTTTAGCTCTGTAACAGTGAAGAAATTTTTAAAATTGGTCGTTTAGTTTATTTTTTACAATTATGGGATCAGTAAATCCTGGCGAAACTCATACAAGTCTAGTACTCTAACAGTAAGGAAAGGGTTCTAAGGATCTCATATAACTTATGGCAGTCCGTAAGCTTCTTGCGGACATCATTTAATTAATTAATTCAAATACTTTAACTTACTAACTGTGAAAAAATTTTTAAAATCGATTGGTTAATTAATTTCTGGCCTTTTTAGGTCCCGAAAACCTTGACCTCACATAAAATACCTTAAATCCATTTGAAATGGTTTAATTTTTTAACATTATTAATTATTAGTGAAAAAATTTTCAAAATCGATTCAAAATATTTTTCCGTACATACATATGTACATTGTGCATATTTTGTTTTGTTTCATATATTTAATAATATTATATCATAACATAATCTTCAATTTCTTGTTTACTTAAAAATTCAATAAAAAAAAAAAATTCTTCATTACATTAGCTTAGAAAATCTGTTTAATTTACATTTTTTAACATGAGATAGAACCATGCTAATTATAATGCAATAAATGAGAAACAAAACTCTATACATGTATGTGTGTTATAACACATATATGTGAATAGTGTTCACTTGTTCTCACAAAATTCTTTAATAAAAAAGTGAAATATTTTTATACTTCATAAAGAACTGAGATATAAATATAAATTACTTATTAGACTAACAAAGAAAGAATAAAAGTGAAAATTTACATTTTCTCGAAAAATACTTAAAATAGAAAGAAAATTATAAGAATATTTTCTTCATAATTTTTTTTTCCTTTTCAACGATGTAAAAATCGAACTGCCTTATGATAGGATCGAATGATAAAAAATGGCCAGAAAACCTACTTCTGGGCATCCGACGTGTCTGGCTAACGAACTTAGCCAAGCCAATTCAGAATCCAGTCCGCACACTAAATTTCATAAGCGTTAGACGTTTCGTTCGAGAGTTATCGTGGGAACACATAAATATATATATATATATATATATATATATATATATATATATATATATATATATATATATATATATATATATAAATTTTAGTGAATATCATTTTCGTATTCTAGGAACCTCAAAACAGATTTCTGCCATAGTCCCGGAGTCAGATTGCGTCATGAGACCTACTGTAATAGCTGAATTTCGAGTTTTCGAAATTCGCTAAAAAAAAACAGGTACTAACAATGAAATTTTTTTTAAATCTCTATTAAGGATATTATTAGCTATTGTATAAAGAATTTAAAAAAAATATTATTTATATTTTATTAATTTTTTTTTTAATATATTTTTCATGGGTCAAAATAACCCAAATTTGAGATTTTTCGAATTTATATTTCAATAAAGAATATAAAAAAAATTTGTCCCGTTGAAAAATGACAATTCCTTGCAATTGTTTAAACAACTTCCGGTTTAAGCAATATGGCCCCGGGTTGCCCCCTGGCAACATGCATTTATATCATCAGTAGGGCAATGTCAACAGGATCGCATAAAAAAATTGAGGTGGAATAGTTTTCGGTACTCATGCGCCAGTTCCTCCCGTACTATATGGCCCTTTATGTTATATAAATAGTATCAAAATGAAAATTTTACTGCACTGGTTGTTATATAAAATTATGTTTGTATAATAGTTTTTTTTTTGCACGATCGTGTATTTTCATGCATTTACCGATGCTGTTGACAATGCTGGTAAGTTACATTTCCCGAACGTTTGTTTACATCCATGGAAACAAAAAAATAACAGTGCGGTACGTGAAATAGATGCGTGGTAAGTAAATAGGAGTGTGGTAAGTAGAAAAGTACTTTTAATTTCAATATAAATATTTATTTATATTGAAATTAAAAGTACAATTTGAACAATTAGGAAAATAAATCGATTAATATGACAATTTTCACTAGTTTGCACATTATTATTATTATTATTATTGTTGGCATTAGTCTTCATATTTTATTGACATTTCAAAAGGTCGTTCAATCATTAAAATTTTCTGTGGTTTTCATAATCTTCCTTTCATTTTACGAGCATAAATTTGCAGCCAAAAAAAAAATCCTTCATCAATTTCAATATTCTCAATAATATTATGGTTTAGCAAACTATTTTCCTCAATTTTTTTTAATAGAAAATTCAAAAAAATATTCACGCCAATGAAATATTGACACTTAATTTTTTATTTACAAATATAGTTGTCAATTGTCACTGCAAAGATTCGTATTAGTTGCTATAAATATTTATAATATTTATTCATGGCATTCTATGTCATAACATAGAAAAATAAATTTCACCAATATTATCCGAATTTTATTTTTTATTTAATATATTTTTATTCTTTAATTATTTTAAATCGATCGTGCAAAAAATATTGTACAATACACGATGCGTTAAGTACATCTACTGATCTCGAAAATTGCAGAAACTCGACCCTGCGGGTCTCGTTTTCGCAACATTTTCTTGATCAGTAAAAGCGACTTACCGAACTTATATTGTAACATACTATTACAATAAAAGTTCGGTAAGTTGCTTTTACTGATCGAGAAAACGTTGCAAAAACGAGACCCGCAGGGTCGAGTTTTTGCAATTTTCGAGATAAGTAAAAGTACTTAACGCATCGTGTATTGTATAATATTTTTTTGCACGATCGGTTTAAAATAATTAAAGTATAAATATATAAAATAAAAAATAAAATTTGGATAATATAGGTGAAATTTATATTTTTATATTATCATATAGAATGCCATGAATAAATATTATAAATTTTTATAGCAACTACGAATCTTTGTAGTGACAATTGAAAACTATCTGTATTTGTAAATAGAAAATTAAGTGTCAGTATTGGCGTGAATAGTTTTTTGAATTTTCTATTAAAAAAAATTGAGGAAAATAATTTATTAAATGATAATATTAGTGAGAATAATGAAATTGATGAAACATTTTAATACTGGCTGCAAATTTATTCACGTAAAATGAAAGAAAAATTATGAAAATACACAGAAATTTTAATGGTTGAAAATAACCTTTTGAAATGTCAATAAAGTATGAAGACAAATTCAATGACAATAATAATAATAATAATGTGCAAATTAGTGAAAATTCTCATAGTAATCGATTAATTTTCTAATTGTTCAAACTGTACTTCTAATTTGAATATAAATAAATAATTACAATCATTTTTATACTAATTTTACTTACCACACACCTATTTACTTACCACGCACCTATTTTACTTACCGCAATGTTATTAGCGAATTTCGAAAACTCGAAATTCAGCTATTACAGTAGGTCTTATGACGCAATCTGAGTCCGGGACTATGGCAGAAATCTGTTTTGAGGTCCCTAGAATAGGAAAATGATATTCACTAAAATTTATATATATATATATATATATATATATATATATATATATATATATATATATATATAATATATATATATATATATATATATATATTTATGTGTTCCCACGATAACTCTCGAACGAAACGTCTAACGCTTATGAAATTTTGTGTGCGGACTGGATTCTGAATTGGCTTGGCTAAGTTCGTTAGCCAGACACGTCGGATGCCCAGAAGTAGGTTTTCTGGCCATTTTTTATCATTCGATCCTATCATAAGACAGTTCGATTTTTACATCGTTGAAAAGGAAAAAAAAAATTATGAAGAAAATGTTCTTATAATTTTCTTTCTATGTTAAGTAGTTTCCGAGAAAATCGTAATTTTCACTATTGCCTTATTTTGCTCTCTTTGTCATTGTAATAAGTAATTTATATTTCTATCTCAGTTCTTTATGAAGTATAAAAATATTTCACTTTTTTATTAAAGAATTTTGTGAGAACAAGTGAAGTATATTCACATACATGTGTTATAACACACATACATGTATAGAGTTTTGTTTCTCATTTATTGCATTATAATTAGCACGGTTCTATCTGATGTTAAAAAATGTAAATTTTTTTTTTTTATTGAATTTTTAAGTAAACAAGAAATTGAAGATTATGTTATGATATAATATTATTAAATATATGAAACAAAACAAAATATGTACAATGTACATAGGTATGTATGCACGGAAAAATATTTTGAATCGATTTTGAAAATTTTTTCACTAATAATTAATAATGTTAAAAAATTAAACCATTTCAAATGGATTTAAGGTATTTTATGTGAGGTCAAGGTTTTCGGGACCTAAAAAGGCCAGAAATTAATTAACCAATCGATTTTAAAAATTTTTTCACAGTTAGTAAGTTAAAGTATTTGAATTAATTAATTAAATGATGTCCGCAAGAAGCTTACGGACTGCCATAAGTTATATGAGATCCTTAGAACCCTTTTCTTACTGTTAGAGTACTAGACTTGTATGAGTTTCGCCAGGATTTACTGATCCCATAATTGTAAAAAATAAACTAAACGACCAATTTTAAAAATTTCTTCACTGTTACAGAGCTAAACTATTTTAGATAGATTTAGAATACATTATGTAAGGTCCGCCAGGGTCCACAGGACCCAAAAGTGTCAAAAATAAACTAACTGACCGATTTTGAAAATTTTTTCACTGTTACAGAGCTAAACTATTTTAGATAAATATCGATTACGTTATGTAAGGTTCGCCTGGGTCCATAGGACCCAAAAGTGTCAAAAATAAACTGCCTGATCGATTTTGAAAATTTTTTCACTGTTACAGAGCTAAACTGTTTTAGATAAATATAGATTCCGTTATGTAAGGTCTGCCAGGGTCCATAGGATCCAGAAGTGTCAAAAATAAACTAACTGACCGATTTTGAAAATTTTTTCACTGTTGGGGAACTAAGCTATTTTAGATAGACATACATTACGTTATTTAGGGTCCGCCAGGGTCCATGGGACCCAAAAGTGGTAAAAATAAACTAACCGACCGATTTTGAAAATTTTTTCACTGTTACAGAGCTAAACTATTTTAGATAAATATAGATTACGTTATGTAAAGTCTGCCAGGGTCCATCGGATCCAAAAGTGTCAAAAATAAACTAAACGACCGATTTTGAAAATTTTTTCACTGTTGGGGAGCTAAGCGATTTTAGATACATATCGATTACGTTATGTAAGGTCTGACAGTGTCAGTAGGACCTAAAAGTGTCAAAAATAAAATAACTGACCGATTTTGAAACTTTTTTACTATTACCGAGGTAAACTATTTTAGATAGGTACAGGTTGTGTTATCTGAGATCCACAACTGTCCTGCGGATGCAAATGCGGCGTAGAATGCTACACAACGGGTTTTGAATATATATATATATATATATATATATATATATATATATATATATATATATATATATATATATATATATATAACAAGGTGGTCCAGAATTATGTACCGTAATTGCTAGAGCTGGTAGCACGTTCAAAAATAATGGTACCTGTTCATGTACACTTTTTTTTCAAAACTCAATAATAAGGGAGATACAACTCTGTAAAGGGGTGAAACGAAAACCATTATTTCTTAAATATTTTCCAAACGCTTTTGAATAACGGATTGATATTTTAGGGGTACTTATTTTGCGTTAGAAGGATTAAATTTATGTCAACACTTATTCCACCACTCATGACTAAAGGGTGGTTTTGGGTGGTAGGTTTGGGTTATCACGTCTTTTCTTTTTTAACTTGCAATTATTTAAACAAAATCCTTGATAATATGATTCCTCAGACAATTTCACGCAAAAAAGGTATACTTGTTACATTTCGATAAATATTACCGTTTTCGAGTAATTTAAAGTAGAAGTATCTATTTCCAAATTATCCCCTAATCATAAGTGATGGAATAATTGATACCATAAATTTAATTATCTTAATCTTCATACGTACCCCTAGATTATGAATAGAGTAATCAAAAGCGCCCAAAATTGTTTTTAAAAGAAGAAGTTAGTTTCGTTCCACCCCTTTACATTTTACCCGTCTGCTTTATCTCTCTTATTATTGAGTTTTGGAAAAAAGTGTAGATGAAAAGGTACCATTATTTTTGAACATACTATCAGCTCCAGCAATTACGGTACATAATTCTGGACCACCCTGTATATATATATATATATATATATATATATATATATATATATATATATATATATATATATATATTACATAAAGTCCGCCTAGAATATACGGTCGAGCTGATTTTTTAATGAGGTCCACCGAGATCTTGCAGATCCGAAAACGCCAGTAATAAGCTATCGAACCGATGCTAAAAAATTTCTCACTGCTAGAGAACTAAATTATTTAAGATGGATACAACTATGCTGCACAAAATTCGTTCGGGTTCTTGGGTCCCCAAAAATACCAAAACTAATTACCCAGCCGATTTTAAAAATTCTTTTACTCTTAGAAAGCTAAACTATTTTAAATAGGTACAGGTCTTAGATGAGATCCGCCAGTGCCCAAGATTTGGAAATTCGCTATGTTATGCAGATGCTGCGACAGGGGTATTTTTTGGTTTCCATAGATATAAACAAACGTTCGGGAAATGTAGCTTACTAGCATTGTCTAAGCCCGGTAAGTGCATGAAAATACACAATCGTGCAAAAAATTATTTACAAACGCTTAAATATAAGATAGAAATATCAAAAATTTTGACAAAATAAATGTTTAATTAGAGGATCTATTAGTGTCGTTTCTCAAAATGGGATACACATACCCCTTAGGATACGCCAATCAGGTGTAGGAGATACGCGGTCAGATTTCTGTAATGGTGAAAAATAAAACTAAACAATTATTATTTTATAGCAATATGATTATCATTATAACATATATTTTCGATTTTAACAGAAAATTCAAGTTTTAAATATATTAACGACCCCTGCTATGTTCACGACCATTGCCGCTGTAAGATGTCAAGTGAAACCCGACTAACTCAGACATCACACTGCGCACTTCGCGCCTATTTACAATATCTAGCCCGAGAACGAGCTACGGTTGTTTATGCATTAGTGTATTAGTTAGTCATTTCGTCATAATTTTTCATGACCATTAACGTGTTAAGCAAAATGAAATATACTTGAAAATATTGGCTAATAAAAATGATAAAGCTAACTACACAAAAAAAAAAAAATTTTGAGTTGCAGGACGAATTGAATTTTTCAAACTGTCTGATGTAGCAGAGATCCGTATCTCTACTACATTCATGCGCTTAAACTTACCAAATGTAAAAAAAGAAAAAAAAACTGTTCAATAGTAGAATTTCGATAAGCTTTTGATCTCAAACTTTTCAAATTAAAAAACGACTCGGACACAATTTTTAATAGCTATTTATGCAACAAGTACATAATGAACGAGCCGTGTTTATGACTGAGCGAGCTTGCGAGCGAGGCCAATAAAAAAAGGCGAGTTCATAAAGTCAAATTATGTACAAGTTGTATACAACGCTTTATGTACAACTGTTAAAATTCCTAGTTATCCATAAAAATCGAATTTATAAATCTCACGTCTACAGGCAGCGTGCGAAGTATATGGTGGGGACAATTAAATCGATTGCAGCGTGAGTAGTGGAGAAAACAAGCATTAATACGGGCTCATATGTGTTTATAGTATAATAAAAAATATTAAATAAAAATATTTACATTGATTTAGTTTGATTATAAACACAGTTGCAACTAATATGTCATTCCTTATTTATCTGTCAACAGTATTAACGTCTACACGTCAATCCATAAATTTTCCTACGCATAGTCCGAGGTTGGAAGGAAATACTGTCTTCATAATTATATCCATATTAACGTCGAAAATTGTTTAATTATTTTTTTAACATAACTGTTATACCTACTTCATCCAGTATTTTATTGTTCAAACTGAACAAATCAAATTGTTCAAATTTATTTATAAAAAAAATTAATTGTAAATAGCAAACATTTGTATTCAGATTTTACGGCTTGCTTAAAAATATTTTAAATTTATTTATTTCCACGGTTACCTTTATTTATATTCGTTAATGAGCCCGGAAAAATGTATATTATAGATGTCGTTGCCATCACGCACCCAGCCTATACTTTAAATAAAAAATATATTTTATATATAGTTGGCATTGATAAATATATTGTGTTTAAAGTATGCTTTGGTTATTATCTGTCATCTAAAGCTAATAAAATATTGGAGCATTTTTAAAAGATTTTTCAACAAAACTTATTAATATTTAAAATACCCCTGTCGCAGCATCCTGCATAACATAGCGAATTTCCATTTATAAAAGTACGTTTTTCTCGGAAACTAGATGATATAGAGTAATTGTAAATAAAAAAACCTTCTTTATGTGATTTTTCCGCCTCATTCCGCCAAATTTTTTTCGTGAAGTGAAATTTTTCGTGAAAAAATATCAACTCTATATTAACTAGTTTCCGAGAAAAACGTACTTTTGTAAATGGAAATTCGCTATGTTATGCAGGATGCTGCGATAGGGGTATTTTAAATAAATATTGAAGCATCAACACAAAAAGTACTTGGCTCCATTTTTACAGATATCTCCATAAAATAATAAATTGACTTTTTTTCTTATTTTCTCAAAAACTAGCTAACCTAGAATAATAGTTCAAAAACCTTTTTTATGTGATTTTTTTCCGTCTTTGCAATGGTGTACAAAAATGTGGCAAAAACTTTTAAATTATAGCAAATTTTGGCAAAAAACTAATTTTTTGCAAGAACAAAAACCATGTTTCTGGCATCCGACGTATCTGGCTGAAGAACTCATCCAAGATTTTTGGACTTCCAACGTTCTCACCAAATTTCGTAAACCTAGGACATTTCGTTCGAGAGTTATCGTGCTGATACATAAATACATATATATATATATATATATATATATATATATATATATATATATATATATATATATAAATTTTCGTGAATATTATTTTCGGTGTCTAGGGACCTCAAAACAAATTTCTGCCATAGTGCCGGGCTCAAGTCGCATCATGAGACCTACTGTAATAGCTGAATTTCCATTCTGGAAATTCGCTAAAAGAAAGGAGAAAATGCTCCCTGGAATAAATATTAATAATAGTTCAGATTGTGTAATTAATATTAATTATGCCAACATTTGTAAATATGGTATACAAATAAAGTTAGTGTGTTTTCTGTTTATTGTAAAATTGAAATTAAAATTTATCAAGTAGACTATTCTTTATGGCACTAGTGGTTTTTGCTTTTCATTATGCAACTAGTGCCAAAAAGTAATACTTTTCATATCTCTTAACAATGTAATAAAATAGGCTTTTATGATTCAGTCGTACATAAAAATGTTTATTTATTTATTTATTTTTTATTTTCTATTTTTTTTTTTTTTTTTTTGTTTGGTGTCCACAAAAATTTGATACCACGGACCCGAACCGGGAGGACTTAAGCTTGAATTTGCGACTGATTTTACTTATCCTTTGGTTCAGCATAATATGGTTTCTAATTTTCTATACGCGACTTATTTTTCGGTGGTTATTACAGAAGGGATTACAATTTTAGTTTTGATTAAATAAGGATATGCGGACGAAAAACTTTGGAAAAGCGCTATTTTCTTCTATCTACTTTTTTTTATTAAAGATTGTCGTTATAATATACTCCTATATAATTTATTAAGGGCAATAATATTTTGAATAAATTTTCATTCGTCTATTGTATAAAGTATAAGCAACTACATAACTAACGGCCGGTTTTACATTCACATTTAAAGCCGACTTTAACACTAAAGCCAACTTTAAAACTGATTTTATTTTTGGTACTGTTTTACAATCAAATTTAAAGCCCTGTTAGTGTAAAAGTCGACTTTAAACTAAAGTAAGAATTATCTCGACTTTTACTGCTTAAAGTCGGCTTTAACTATTTGTTATTGCTGATTATTATCACTGAATTTTGTTTATAAGCATAATTTTTCTATAAAATATTCGTACCTTAAATGAATAAAATAAAAATTTTATTTGTTTGCTTATTTTCAATAATATTTTTGATTATTTTTACGTCTTGGTTTAATATCAAACATTCCTTTTGGGTTAAACTGGCTGAACGATTTCTGGGTTACACTCGATTTCTTTTGTGATTCATTGTATTTATGATAAATTTCTTTTAAAAAGAAATAATGTAGTTTTCTATTCCAATCTCACTGGCAGTAGCGAAATGAGTGAAATGCGTATTTTTTGAAATTCAATCATATTGATATTTTCGTTTCATTTTTTTAAATGTAAGATTGGCTACGATCATTCATAGTTCGTTTTATCCATGCAACACTTAAAAGTCCTTTAACAAAAGTAAGCAGACCTGATCGTTGTAAAACGTTGCTAAAAATAAAGTCGACTTTAAATTAAAAGTAGCTTTAGTTAAAGAACCTTTAAAATTATGAATGTAAAGCTGGCCGTAAATTGTACTAACCAAAGAAATGGAAAAATCATTTCTATGGTGAAATAAATGCTCACATTTAAAACATTCCAATCCGTAGCGTTTCGTCTTAGCACTAAAATTGTTACAACATAAACGCCACATAGATGATGTTTTTATTTAGACTAAAAAGTTTCTATTTTAAATTGGCAACAAATACGAGATATAGCAAAAAATCGTAACGGCATACTTTATCTACAACTCCATGATCACCTACGCACTTTTTTACGCGTAAACGCACAAGCAATCATTATCCGAAAATTGGTTAATAAACATCAGAGATACTATTTTCAAAATTAATATAAGGAAGTCATATTATATGCTCAAATATCATTTATTAATTTTATACGTGATATTTACGTGTTATCATCACTGTCAAATTTATAATTAGTCATAACAAAACTATTTTCAAATAATTTTAATCATGGCAGACATCCATCCACACACGCAAAATCTGTAAATTATTATTTATTGGGTGAGGTGAACCACTATTAAATTTACAACGTTAAACATAATATAATAAATTATGAAGTAAATATAATTTTGTAATAACATGAAAAGCAGACAAGGAAAACTAATATTTCTAATCAAAGGATTTCCTTCCGTTCCAACATCATCATCATCATCGTCATCGTCATCATCATAACGTAGATGTTGATAAAAGAAAATTTCTGCATTAAGGAAAAACAAATTACACACAAATAATATGTACCTGCGTGGTAAGGTCTAAAAGTTTCCGACCCATCTACTTTGTAATACACTCATTGACTGTAAATTTTCTTACCGTTCAGTTAGTTAACTAGTCACCACTCACAAAATACACACACAATTTAATATAGGTAAGGTTGCCTCATTTGCTTGACTACTAAATATTTTGAACTGAACTTCAGTACATATCATGATTGAATTCGGCAGCACAGAAATGAAGTATTAGACAGAGATTCAAAAATGGTTAAAAAGCTCTTCATCCTTCTTATTCACTATGAAAAAATGTCCCAAATAATTTTACTTGAGCAAAGGCAAATGTAGATTATTTATAGATGAACTTAAGGGGGAAAATAAGTATACAGGCTTCAAAAAATTCAATTCTTTTTCTTTCATAAATCGATTGTAGGACTATTCAAAAATATATTCTGAAAATTTCAGTCTTAATCATTTAAAAAGTTAAAGACTATTAGTAAAAATATGTACCTCTGGTGCTGATAGTTTTGTACTGTTCTATCTTAATAGTAATGGGCCGCACATGTGCGAGTCACTCCAAAAGAGTGACTCTTTTAAGTGTGCGGTGTGCTGTGCGACTCTTACAAAAGGAGTCATTAGTACAGTCCGCCATTACTACACATGGCACATAATTGAGCACATTTTTTTTTGCTGTACATGCTATACTCAACTAGACATCAGATTAACATATGTGCATAGCATATCATCAGATTAGCATATTATGGCACAAACAAAAGATTTCGACTTTTTCAAAAATGAAGAAGATACATGTTATGCACTAATTTATGGGTTCCTACTTCCTGGGTTGACATTTGACAAATTGTGTTCCAGTTTATAATGTTTAAAAATATTTCATATGAATTGAACAGTATGACTTTTTTACGTATTATATGTTATTTTATTAATATGTCCGAAATATTGTACAGAAAACTACTCCCGCAGAGTAAAGAAGTAGTATATTTTATTTTATTTAATACAGACTTTAAAATGTTCTAAAAAAAATACCTACTTAAAAGGACAAATAAAAGACAATAAAAGGAAAGGACGGAAAGGACAATAAAAGAAACGACAGAGCAATAAAAGAAAGGACGGCACAGCACCTATACTACAATAAAACACTGTGCTATGTGCTCCAGAAGAGTTGTGATTCGTTTCAAACTTAATCGCACACAACATGACACGTAACACAGTATGCGAGTGTGCTTGGTACGTTGTGTGCTTCAAAAGAGTCGCTCACTCTGTGCGGCACACCTCACTGTGCGGAGTCATGTGTGCTACCACACATAAAAGAGTCGCTTCGACTCAACACTATATCTTAACACTGACAGATGAATAATATCGTAATTTGAGTCAAAAAACATTTTTTATTTTCGTCATCCGAGGGGTTAATGAGAGTTGGCTAATGAAACGATACCAATTTTTGAATCAAATTTACTACGATCAAGTAGATGGGTCGGAAATTTTTTACCTTTACCACGTATATGTCTTGTGTGTATGATAAATAAAACACCTGTTTTCTTTGATGTTTAAAAAAAATAAATGGAAAAAGGCAAGTTATATTCCACACCTTTATAGTAGACCCCTGTAGTGCAGTAGACATCTGATATACCTGTGTTAAAAATAAAATATAAAAACTGCTTTATGTTTGACGTTAACGTTAAAATAAATATAATTATGACTGAGGGTGATTAAAATTGAGTTGAAATATATTTCTGAAAAATATCTTTCTCTATCTATGATAAAAAGCTCCGAATTAATTTTTTGTTACGTATAATTGTAAAGTACATATATACCATTTTCAACTAGTCTGTAATATTTTGAACGCAGATGAGACGGATGACGCGTACATATAAAAAAGTGTGGTCCGAAAGTTGCAACAAGCTGCGTTTTATACTGCTTACTGACTAGTCGTCCATCGGCTCTACAAGAGCAAACACGCATTGTTAGATAGTGGCTGTTGATTGTTAGGTCGGGGTTGCAACATTAGTAACAGATACATACATACAGTTGTTCGATAGTATGTATCCACTCCCACCTCGCACCTCGCGCTACCTACATAACGACAATCACACATACTAACATCCACTATACTACACATACGAACACAAACTCTCAATATGTATATTGCCATAGAAAGTGGGGTGTTTCGCTGTGAGGTATGATGACGGAAAATTCTGGCGACAGCTGGTATCCTAACTATCATATAGTAGTTTGGCCCCTTGATTTTGAATAATAATGAAAATAACTGACCATTATTATACCCCCAGAGTAAAGAGACAACATATCTATCTCTATACTACTGAAACCAGTGTAACCAGTAAGGGATAGAAAATATGTTATATACGTGCACTGGGTTTACTTTGTATTTGTGCGGTAAATTGTCTTTGTGTGAGAAATCGGAGATGATGGTGGCCGTCACGTGGCCATGCTTCGCATACATATGTATGATACCGCAACGCATGTATGTGGCTCCGTGTGGGGGTTCTACAATGCCTACAACAATCAAATCAATTGACTTATGATTGTTCTACACTCATTCACTGCTACGTAGAGAGTGGCCACTAACAATAAGTAGCCTAACGTGCACAGAAGTGCACACTACAGATTTCATGATAGAGATAGTTGCTGTACCTCTGTACTCCGGGATTATACCCTTCGAGATTGGTTTCATTTCTCTAGCCCTAGTAGATCTGGAGATATTCATTAATTATAACATTAATTATAATTATAACAACATATTCAGAACATTTCCCTATGGATTTTTGTTTTCTGGGTTCCTTGGACTCCAAAGCGTTACGATGCCCATACTTTTCCTTTTTATAGCTATAGCTTTACTATGGACGAAAAAGTAAAAATAATTAAACAAAACAAAATACCATTCTGTATAAAATTTCAATCTGCGTAGTTAACAAAATCACAATCTTTTTAGCAAAAATGAATGATTTTTTCTAATTGTAAAATGTAAAACACTAACACTTATACATTTTTATGTAAAAAATTAACATCAAAACACAAATATGCATGTTCACCGCTTTGTTGAAAATTCGACAAAATTGTTAGAATTCTAACTAAAAATACAAATGGTAACATCGCCAGTTTTTAAAGTACTGTAACTTTACCTAATCTATAATAACGTTTACAGATACATAATTATGCCGTTAGGTTAGTTTTCATATGATAAAATAATCTACCTTAGTTTTATCGTTTCTGAAATACCAAGTTGTATACATCAGTAGTTTGTATGCAACAATTAAAAATAAATTTATTTATTTTAAGAAAGATATCCCTTTATTCTGAGAAATTTTTTTAGTCAATAGAATTTTTACACTTAAATACGACATACTTCATATTTTTTTCTGTTTAAATTTCACGAGTTGATTAAAAAAAGATGATATTTATTATGACGTGAACACCACGACGGACAGTAAGAGACTAAATCAGTAGTGGTATAAATTGCTACTTATTGCAACTTTCGGATTACACTTTTTTATATGTAGGCTTGATCTGTCTCACCTGTGAATATGACATACATAGAGTGACATCTAGACGTCGAAGTAGGAAACATAGAATGGTTTAAGTCTTAGATATAAATAAAGGATAAAAAGCTGTATTTTCTACAAATAAGGTCTCGCCACCTAGTGATCTCGTAGAAAACGACAATGTAATTTATTTTGGTTCAGTTTTAACACTAATATGTCAAAATGGCCCCTATGTTTCCATTCATATTAAGATTTTGCAATTGCAAATCAATATTTTTTCACTTATCAATTGATTAAACGCTCCGAAATAAAAAAATATTAAAAATTTAGGATTTTAACGCCTTTAGTACCGCTACATATTCCAATTTTTTAGATTAAAAATTTAATATCTCTATAATTGCAAGTTTGGTACATTTTGCTTAATTTATTTACAATATGACCACCCTTTACTATACAGCCTCCAGTTACCGATATAAGACAATGCACACTCGTCAGTTGAATTTTTTCTAAAAATTTGTATGACGAGCTCAGCTCGTTATTAGTCCTAAAGGGGTTAAAGTAGTAAGTATATATACATACAAGAGGTTATATCTGTATTGAATAGAAATTCACATATATATATATATATATATATATATATATATATATATATATATATAAATAATATTTAAACCAAATAAAAAGGTGATTTAGCTCTTATAATCTCTTAACTAGACTAATAAAAATTATTTGTGTAGTTTTATTGTGCTAACTTCGAAAATTAACTGGAAAATGTTGAAATTTATAAGGCATGTGTATAAGCATTGGTCAAAAGCAAAAGAGACAGATTCAGCAAAAACTGTTTTATATATACACATATATAATATATATATATATATATATATATATATATATATATATATATATATATATATATATATATATATATATATATATATATATATATATATATATATAAACATTAAATGCGAGGTGAATTTAAATTGAAAAACAACCATTCTACTAAGAATAATTTTTGTTATCAGAGGTTCTTTTTAGAAATAACTTCATTAATATATATATGTCAAAACTGTTCCGACATATGATCGCGTTCCGGTATAAGGGCTTTTGCGTTACTCGTATTTTAAATTATCCTATTTAAATTTAAAATTGATTCTTAAAGGACAGGAAAATTTTAAAATTTACAGAAATACAATTTTTACGTTACACGATATGCTGCTACAGTTAGTACTTCTTACCAATCGATTCTGATAACACAGTTGCTAGACAACCATTACAAAAATGGTATGCATCAACACGTTTCAATGCCTATACTTTATGTAATTCTTCATACACACAATAATATTAAAGTGCCATTTTCTGTAATGCAAGTGTAACTGGAACCTGGTGGAATGGTCGACAAACGATATAGCGCCACTCGAATGTTTTGTTGACTAGACTGTTAAATCGAAATTGAGAAGCGTCACACCTCAACCCAACTAAATTTTTATTTGGTTTAATTGTTAGGAGTGCCGTATATTATCAAACAGTTATATACAGATTTTCCAAACGTTCATATTTTCTAAAATGATACTAAAATAAAATCGGACCCATTACAATAACTTCAAATGGGAAATTAATAAATGTAATTAAAAACTTGTTATACTTTCTTGGAAACTTTATAAACAAACAGAATATAATAATAATGCGTACTGAGAAATTTATTTCAATGGTAATTTTTTTGACATGTTACCTATAAACAAACTACGTCGTGCCAGTAAGGCACGTATACCACAGGTTGACGGCCACTAGATTAGAAAACGTTTTGATTTATTTATTTATTTTTTTAAGCATCTATGTAAACAGAATCATCAAATTAGTCAAACAAGTTTCCTACATTTCTTCGTGGAATCTGTAAATATAACAACAAAAATTTCCACTAAAACGATTTAGACTGAATTTAAAAAAAAAAAAAAAAAGTGTGTAACGAGCGACATAAGTTACAAGTTACTACAAACTTTATACGTTATTATTTTTAATAATAAACTGTAATTTAAAGCAGTGGTTCTCAAACTTTTTTGTTTGACCCCCATTGCACTTGAAAATTTCAAAGGACCCCCAAAGTATGCAGAAATGGGTAGAAAATATGCATGTGGAAAATGGGTAATCAATTGTTTCAACGATCCCCCAAATACTTAATTTTCGTGACCCCTACTTTGAGAATTACTGATTTCAAGTATCTTGACGAAATCTTAGTAAACAGTTATTTATGCAAAATGGAGGATTTTTTATCACGATTTGTCGGAGTGTGAGATGAGTAGAAAAAAATACCTATTTTGCACGTGTTGTATACAATATTTTTTGTAATTCTGAATTACGATGAAAAAAATTAATGAAAAATAGAAAAATTATCTCAAATAAATTATTAAAAGTCTGACAGCTACATTAAAATAATTATTTTAACTTTATTTATTTTAAATAATTCATGGATAATTATGACTGGCACAAGTTCTCAGACAATTCTAGCGCAGGTAGACAAAAGTACTTATGTCAATTTTTGATTCTTTTTTTTTTTATTTTATAATAAGAACCAAGAAAGTCTATCTCATATATTTCCAAAAGGGCAAAATTCAATTCCACCCCTAACATCATTTTTTATGCACTTGTTATCAAAAAAATTCTTTTCAGAAACTAACAAAAGAAGTTAAGGTCTTAAAATTCTTAATAAAATAATAAATAAGTATACATAGCGTAAGGAATACAGACGGCTGAGGTCTTACTGCGCATACTGAATACATGGTATAGCGGGGGTGACTTGAGATACTTGATGAAAATTTAGTACACAAAATCATATCTGTTTGATTGACAAGGAAAGGAATATATATTCTCTCTCAGCCGCCTGTATTGCTTGTGTTAAATAAACATAGTTTAATTAAATTGGAAATGTATCTTATATGGGAAATATACCGATGTTTAAGTTGTGATAGCACGTAAGTGACGAACATGAAATTGAGACATCACGTATGTTAAGATGCGCGGAGTCAACTTTACAAAATTGAGCTTCCGCATAATACGTGGTGTCAAAAACATTGTTCTTCCTCATTAGTTTTTACAAAAGTACCATTTTTTCTGGCTCGATAGATGCATATTTTTAATATCTATCCATCTGCATAAAAAAAAATTTCCAAAAAATGTCACTTACGTGCTATCACAACTTAAACATCGATACATAGTTTAATTAAATTTGAAATGTATATGAATCACCCCTTCAAGTTTGGTCACGTATTTACATAACACCCTGTATACTATACCTAGTAGCTACATACTTATAAATTGAATATTTCTTACTACAATATTATTATTTCTTTTTGTTACAGTACAGAATGATTGAAGTAAATTTGGACAAATTTCTTCGAATACAGCAGCTGTGTCTACTACTATTCTACACTAGTTTTGGCATCAATTTCGTACTATACTGTAGTAGTGGACAAAATTTTCGCAAAGCTCTACATTCATCACTGTGCGGCTCCCGGCAACAATGGTGTCGCGCACATCGTAACAGCGTAAATCAAAACGCATCTACCGGTACTACAAACAGTATGTAAAATTAATTAAAACAACTGGGGGGGACAGGTCCACCCACACTGTCAACTTCCCATTGGATGCCCTTAAAGACTAGAGACTACTGTATATGAATAATTTTTTTTCATTTCAGGGGCTCCTCCTTCCGAACCCCCGACAGGGGCTTTCCTCCTTGGACGCCACTGGAGGGCTTAGCCCCGTGTATCCGGTGGGGGACTCCATCCCTCCTCAAACAAATGATATCATCATTTATTTTTAAGATATGAGAGAGGAAAAATGTTTCATAAAAAGTTTTTAATTTCGTTTTTTTTATTATAAAAAACAAAACACTAATCCAAATTTGCTGAAAACTTTATCCGGTCTTCATTTCTTAACCATGCATCTAATCAAATTAATCCGGAGTCGATATCATCATTTGTTCTCGAGATATGCGAGACGAAAGAAAATTCACGAACGAACTAACGAACGTACACACAGACATCACGCTAAAAACGATGAATTCGGATTCTAGTGACTTTGAAACGTGGAGATATTTCCAAATTAGCCATTCGTAAAATCGGACCCACTTCAATAACTTCCAATGGGAAGTTAATAACCTTTTTGTTTTAAAGGTTATGTCCATTTGATGTTTGCTTTTGTCTCAGTTGTTTCACAATTGAGTTTTTGAGTTCCTGAAGATGATCATTTAAATGATCGAAACATGTAGAACAATTTTATTTTAATTTTTCTAATATTTTTCATGCAGGGTGTCGCAAAATTTTGAAATTAATCATTCATAAATAATAAACAAATATGGAATACCATAAAGTAACGCTCAAATCTATTAATATTAATCATTCATTTTCACCTGCAGTTGGATTTTGATAATTTAATAAAAACTATGTGATATTAATCGACAATAAATAATAGTGGAACAAGAATTCGTATGGGTATAATGTGTCCCCTCCCCGAACGTCCCCTTTATAGTATGTCGATATTTCGCGAATCAAAGCAATATTTTAAACATTTAAGAATTGTCACCTTAAGTCTAACGATAGCTGGCCTCAAAACAAAAATTAAAAACCTAAAATTACTAGATTAAAAAGTAAATCCACTTTAGGTGTTATTTAAATGTATTAATAAAAAATCAGGTGTTCTAAAAATATAGAGAGCTAGATGTAAATTAGATGCTTTTCGGCTGTTTTACGGAAAATCTTAAAATTTTAAATCACAGGGGCGCAGTTAATCGCGTTAAAAACGTTATATATATATATATATATATATATATATATATATATATATATATATATATATATATATATATATATATATATATATATAAAGCGTTTTCACTGTTTATCTTTATTGGGTTTTTTATATTAGGTACTTAATACAATTCCGAGACTTCATAATAGGGAGGTACTTTTGATTCCAAGAGATGAAAAAAACTTTTTCCCGCTTTTAGGCTCGATCCACACTATAGTGCCGATATCGGTACGCTCCCGCTCCGGTCTCGCTCCGGTATAATCTTGTTATATTCATACTATAGTGCTAATACCATGCTGGTACCTATTCGCTCTCCATTCACATTATAATGCCGCTCTCGGTACGCTCCCAGTTCGGTCTCAGTTCGATACAAATATCTTTTTATAACAACTGAATGCAAGCGGAGCGGAGTGGAATCAAAAAAGTGTTCACAATGTTGTTATAGGTCAGATATCGCTCCGATAAAATATTATCTGAGTGGCATTGGTACTGGAGTGATATCAGGGCGAGAACATACCGCGACTGATATCGGAGCGGGATCGGAGCGATAATGTGAATACACTCATTGTTTCTTGTGTAAGAATGTTTTATTGAATCCGAAGCGTAGCGATACCGTACCGATAGCGCAGCGATAGTGTGGATTAGGCCTTAAGCCAACCAGCAAGCGAAATTAATAGAAAGACACCAATCACCAAACAAAATTTAATTTAAGTAACATTACTAGGCAATGAACTACTTATTTAAAATAATAGACAAATTCAAATTTATAATCCGACAAAAACAGATATCTGAAGATATCTGCAAAAATGGAGGCAAGTACATTTTTATGTTAATATTTCAATGTTACAATAGAAACAAAAATAGGTGAAATCAGTTGTTATGCCAAGTACAGTTGTAATTATAATAATTATGCTAAGTAGAGGTTTTAAGTATTTAAAAAAAAATAAATAAATAAATAAACAGGTTTTCGGAATAAAAATTTGTGTTTTACTTCGCCCAAATTTTTGCTTAATATTAGGCGAATTTAAAAAATCTTAATTTGATATTAATCTAATAATTTAAATAAAAATTTGGGCCAAGTAAAACACAAATTGAAAAAAATTTTCAAAATAAAAATATTTGCTGTACTTGCCCCAAATTTTTAACTTTTGATTAATGTTAAACTAAAAACTTTTTAAATTTTGTCTAATATCAAGTAAAAATTTTGGGCAAGTACAGCAAATATTTTTATTTTGAAAATTTTTTTCAATTTGTGTTTTACTTGGCCCAAATTTTTATTTAAATTATTAGATTAATATCAAATTAAGATTTTTTAAATTCGCCTAATATTAAGCAAAAATTTGGGCGAAGTAAAACACAAATTTTTATTCCGAAAACCTGTTTATTTATTTATTTATTTTTTTTTAAATACTTAAAACCTCTACTTAGCATAATTATTATAATTACAACTGTACTTGGCATAACAACTGATTTCACCTATTTTTGTTTCTATTGTAACATTGAAATATTAACATAAAAATGTACTTGCCTCCATTTTTGCAGATATCTTCAGATATCTGTTTTTGTCGGATCTCAATTATTTTTGTTTTTTTCTTATTTCTTATTTTTACTAGACAGTGTAATACTAACATGTATTTGCTTATGTCAGTCAAGATAGCCCCGCCATTTTATTTTTTTTAAATAAAAATGGTTGTGCTGTATTGTGCTAAACGTGTGCTATAATGTGCCGTAAATAAAAAAATTATTTTTATTAAAATTACGACTTTAATGGCTAAAAACTATTTTTGGGCGTCAAGTTAGCCCCGCCATTTTCTTTTTTCCAAATAAAAAAGGTTGTGCTGTATTGTGCCAGGCATGTGCCACTATGGGCCGTAAATAAAAAAAATTATTTTATTAAAATTACGACTTTTATGACTAAAAACTATATTTGGGCGTCAAGTTAACCCCGCCATTTTCTATTTTTCAAATAAAAAAGGTTGTGCTGTATTGTGCTAGACATGTGCTACCATGTACCGTAAACAAAAGAAATTTTTTTTGAAAATTACTATTTTTACAGCCAATTTTTGGGTGTAAAGTTAGCTCCGCCATTTTGTTTTTTTTAAACAAAAATGGTTGTTCTGTATTGTCCTAGACGTGTGCTATAATGTGCCGAAAATAAAAAAAATTTTTTTTAAAAATTACGATTTTTACAGCCAATTTTTGGGTGTAAAGTTAGCCCCGTCACTTTGTTTTTTTAAAACAAAAATGGCTGTTCTGTATTGTGCTAGACGTGTGCTACAATGTGCCGTAAATGAAACTAGGAAACTTTCTATGTAAAATATCAGTCCTCTGACAAACAGTCCCCTGTCATTTCATAGCGAAATAAGTTAGTAGAAGGTAATATTTCTCTTGTTCTAATAATAATTTTATAATATATAATTTTATGACTTTAGAGTTATAAGTTCAGCTACTTAAAAAGGCAATTTAACCAAAAATTTGATTTTAATGACAAACGTTCTTTGCCATTAAGAAAATTCATTATAATGTTTAATTTACTTAGAAATTTTTAATTTAACTATTCGTACGTAATATAGATTCTAAAAGTTATAATAAATAAAAACAAAGATTTTGACTGCTTCTATTCAAGGAGATTATGTTTTTTCTTCCCCTGGAACAGTCCCTTGACGCGATTTTTCATAAAATCGTCCGTAATTCACAAATGAAAAGGATAATTGGTAAGCTTTTTTAAGATACACATTTCATTTATTAATGCCTTTCATTGTATTTACACATTTTCTTAATATTTAAGAAAAATATGCTTGGGACAGTTTCAAGCCAACATTTGAGACGAATATTAGCGAGAACCGATTGTACACCGGCATGTAATAAACGGTTATGCGTTTCCGAAATGATTAATGTCGTAAGTTTGTGTTTAGCGGGTAATATTATTTGATGTTTTTGATCGAAAGGGATCGGAGCGTTTTTGAGTCGATCTCCGACGCGTAATAAACCGTTATTATCTAGAAATGGATTTAAATTTTTAATTAGACTTGAAAATTCAAATGAGGTATTTGAATGTAAAGCGGTGATTTCGCGCGCAAATTTTTCATATTGTGCTAATCTGACAATCAAGATATTTGCTTGATGTATTTCATCGAGCGTAAGCGATTCACATAATTTTTCTTGCGGATTGCGACAGTTTCGTATAAACCGTAACATATAGGCGATAACCCTTTGTAATTTGCAAAAAGAGGAAAAGCGATGGAAAATAGAATTTTCCTGAATGCAAGTTTGCGTATGAATCACTTTTCGTTGTTCATGAGCGGTCTCGGTTTCCGAGATGACGTAAGTACACGGAGAGTAAAAATTCTATAATTTTTGTAGAGAAAATTTCAGAAAAATTACCATGCTCTCTAATAATGCGTGCGCGATCGACGACCAAAATAAAAAATATGTGCTAGCATGGTAAAATTTAATGTGGTGCTAACACAACTTTTATCACACTCTTATGCATATATATTATAGTTTAATTCTTGTTGTCGTACTCTTTCATTTGCGCATCTGACTCGCGACCTTATGTTGATTGCGCTGTACCTGTAAAAACATGCACACAAAAATGATTGCCAACAATATATTCTAATTAATACTAAAGATAGTGTAAAAGACCCGATCATCGAACACTATTTTTAGCCGTATCATTAAAGTAGCTTAAAAAAATTAAAAAATAAACAAAACACCCATTTTTTTTTCTTAGTAAGCATGAAACCAAGTTTTTTTAATTCAATGAATATGTTTTTAAGAAAATGTAACCCAAAAATTTTGATTTATTAATGTTTTTGTTTTATAATTTGTTGACGTCTATGAAAAAACGGACAGAATATATTAACCTCCTTTAAAAAAACAACACACTGACTCCTATGAAAAAACACGCATTTAACGTACATGACATACAATACTACAAATCTTCTACTATCGAATATTTGAACCATTCTCTTCCAGCCACTTTGACACTCAAATCTACTACTAGGTGTAACTCTATGTCATAGAGTATTAGAGTCCCTATAATAAACAGAGTCGTGACATGTCATCCATTTTGTATCCAAAACAGAGCGGGAAGCTTCAAAATTAATTATCACATGTTTGAGTAAATATTTTTGAGTACGTAATTATTGTTAATAAGTTATGAAATAATACAACAATTAAAAATTTTTAATTTAATTATTCTTTCTAAGTTAAACTAAATGGTTTCTGTTAACATTTAATTTATTTCCAATGTATTTTACGAAAGCTTTGGATACAAAATGCCGGAACCAATCAGCGTTCAGCACACATGTCACGACTCTATTTATTATAGGGACTCTATAGAGTATTATCATAGAGTGACATCTAGTGAAACATAGAACGTCAAAGCAAAAGCCAAGAATGGTTTAAATATTCGATAAAATAAACCACTAAAATCACAAAAGTACTGCTTTTGGTTTCGCCATCTGCTGATGTTTTAAAAAAACATTGTGTACGTTCTAACTTAGTCGTTAATCATTGTGAATTTTTAAACAGTTAAATTAAGTATATATTGTATCTCTATGTGTCGTTTCAGATCTAATACATATTATGTTTGACGTTTTTATTTGATAATATGTAAATAATAACAATTTCGAAGTTTTAATTCAATATTAATTATTTTTCAATTGATTTTACGTTCTGAAATAAATAAAATATTAAAGTGAAATTATAAAAACGGTTAGTTAAGTGTTTTAAACCCAAAAATTAATTAAAAATGTTTATAAAATAGATATGTAATATATAATTCTCAAAATGGGGTACCCAACCTTAAAACTTGGATCCCAAGAAGAAACACTTCTACAAATAATATTTAACGCATATAAAATATGATTTAGCTATCCTAATCTATTAAGTGGACTAATAACAATTATTTGTATACTTTTATTATGCTAATAACTTTAAAAATTCGGTGAAAAATGTTACAATTTATAACCCATGTGTTTTGAATAATGATCGTCCATCATATTAAAAATTCACGAATTCAACAAAAATTGTTCGATATATACATATATATGTATTTCTTAAATTAAGTGAGGAGACATTAAATGTGAGGTGAATTTAAATTGAAAAATAATCATTCTAGTAATTATAATTTTTTTTTATCAGTGGTTTCTTTCAGAAATAACTTCATTAAGATATAAATGTCAAAACTGTTCGGACTTATAACCCCGTTCGACAATGGGGTCTTTTATCCTAGTGAAGTAACAAAAAGATGAATTAAACGGTGACATCGTCTGAGAAAGTGTAAGAGAAACTGACTGCTTGCTGCTTGTAACACAGTCTAATCAATCAAGGTGCTTGATGCGACCCGTCCGACCAAGTTGGTCATCCAGAGTCCACACCTATGGTTCGCATGTAGCTCGCTATGAGTGAGGTACATTTCAACAGCGTTCCTAACACAACCAACCTTCTTTCTGTTCTTTTCTTTCTACTATTAGCAGATATCTTTTGAAGAATTATTTAATAGCATGGTAATTTTTTTAATAAAAACAATTAAAAATTATTTTTTTGTTGGCAATGGAACTTTTTACTGTGCTGTTTTACAAATTTTACGGAGATAATATTACGGAAAGAACATTCTATCCTTTAAATTTTTTTATGATTAATTATAATCTTTATATTTTTACCGTACAGAATTGAATATGTTCGCCTTTTACACGTCGATTGTAGTGCTGAGCACAGTAATTTTTATTGGATTTTTCTCTCCGTGTATGTATACGTAGACCAAGAGTCTTGTGGTAGTGACAGCCATTGTGTACCGTGCCACCACAGCGGTAGATCAATAATTACTGATGAGTAAAAACCTCTTAAAATGTGGTCAGCTGGGTTGCAATTCGAGTTTACGTAACTCCAGTGAGCATTGGCGGTTAATTTTTGAATTTCTGAAATGCGGTTCGCGACAAAAATATTGAAGCGACTTGGTGTCGAACATATCCAAGCCAGAACGATTTGTGAGTCTGTCCAGAGATAGCAATTATCAATTTTTAAATCGATAGTTTCTAGTACTCGACTGAAAAGTTGTGCCAGCAATAACGCGCCACATAATTCTAATCGCGGAAGCGTTATAGATTTTAGCGGTGCTACACGAGATTTTGAACTAATCAAACGTGTGGAAATAGATGAGTCAGAGTATATGACACGAACGTAAATACATGCACCATAAGCTGTGAGTGATGCGTCACTGAAACCACGAATTTCAATAACCGAAACATCTTTATTATCAAATAAAGAACGTGGTACGGCCAATTGTGTAAGTAATAGTAAACTTTTGTAAAATGTTTCCCAAATACTTTAGATGTGCGGTGAGACAGTGTCGTCCCAATCGATTTTTTCTCGCCAAATTTTTTGCATAATTAGCTTAGCGAGTGTGATTACCGGTCCGATTAAACCTAGCGGGTCGAATATTTTAGCAATATCCGATAAAATCGTACGTTTAGTTAAACTAATGGGTTTATCAGAATCGTAATGAACAGCGATTTTTTAAAATATCAGGTGTCGGATCCCAAATAATTCCTAATGTTTTAAGAAATTCCTTTTCTTCTTTGTTACCAAATGTTTTTGGTTCGATACTGTGCTTGGGAATGTGTTCTAACAAAAGTGAGTTATCGGCACACCATTTATGTAGTTCGAAGCCACCAAGTTTAAGTAGCTCGATTAACTGAGACTGCAGTTCAAGGGTTTCTTGTATTGAGTTAGAACCTGAAATGATATCGTCCATATAGATATCGTTGATAATCACTTTGGAAGCAAGAGGAAAATTTTTTCCTTCGTCAGACACTAGTTGATGTAGTGTTCGTATTGCGAGGTATGAAGCGCATGTCGTGCCATAAGTAATTGTATTGAGTTGAAGAATTTTTAATTCTTCATCAGGAGAAAATCTCCAAAGAATTTTTTGCAAATTCCTATGCGTGGGCTCAATGAGCACCTGGCGGTACATCTTTTAGATGTCTGTCATAAATACATAAATATATTTACGAAAGCGGATCATGATGCCTATGACATCTTGTTGAAGAGTGGGACCTTTAAACATCGCTTGGTTTAAAGATAATCCGGAAGTCGTAACGGCTAATGCAGTTTCGTAGTGATACTGTGTTCTCGAAAAACAGCGTGATGTGGAATAAAGTATTCCAATTGCAGATTTCCTTCATTAGCGGTCACATAGGACGCGTGTCCTAGTTCTATATATTTACGAATAAATTTGACATATTCGTTTTGAAATGAAGGATTGCGTGAAAATCTTTTTTCCATGACGAGCAAACATCGCTTAGCGTACTCGTAAGAGTTCCCTAAACTTAATATTTTATTTTGATCAAGCGGTAAATTAACAATATAGCGACCATTTTTGTCACGTTTTGTAGTATTAAGGTATAATTCCTCGCAATTAGTGTCTTCAGCAAATGAAGAATTCACTTTATTTACAGATTCTATTTCCCAAAATTTGGTTAAAGAATCATTTAATTGTTTAGCAATGACTGTAAGAGTCACAGGCGATGAGCAAGGGTAGTCAGCGGTGAGTTTCCCACATATAATCCAACCGAAAACGGTTTTGTGTAGTGAGGATAATCCACTACCCAATGATATATGACCAGAACGTAATAATACTAAAAAATTTTCAGAACCAATAAGAAGATCGATTTCTCCCGGTATAGCGAAATTTTTATCGGCTAAAATGACTTTGGATGGAATTTTCCAATGCGATGTATCTACAGGCTCATGCGGTAGCGAACATGTAATTTTATCTAGAATAGCGCAGTCTAATTTAAATTGATAATTTTGAATACACGAAGCGATGGTAACTTGTACCATTTGGGAAATATTCGTATTTGTTTCCGCCAAACCAGATACTTGTACTGGATTGGGTTGAGCTTTGTAACCTAATTTAGCGGCGATATTTGAAGTAACAAATGATAACTCACTAGCGGAATCTAAAGCTAAATGTCCACTGGCAATAAATATTGCAGAAGCCGACTTCTACAAGTATTTTTTCATGTGGAAACAGCCACTGCAAGTTAACTTCTGCAATTAATTTCAAGTTGAGCAAGTCTTTTTTGCTTTGTGTGTAAACAGTGTGTTTACACATAAAAAACATATCAACTGCAATTAAATTGCTGCAAGTTAATTTGTGCAAGTATTTGGTAGTGGAAACAGTAACCCGCAAGTGAACTTCCGCAAGTTCAGTCACTTGCAGAAGTTTTAACAGCAAGTTGGTTCAAAAAGTGTTTCCACAGTATATTTAACTTGCACAAGCCACTTTTTACTTATCCAAATTGTTGGAAAATTTTTGTGCAAGTTTTTTTGAAAACAAAGATAGAATAAGAGACAAGAAAAGGATAAGAAAAAGATAGATACATATATACACATACGTATATTAAAAAATGTAGGTAATTGATTTGATAGTTAATTAAAGAGAAGTTTGATAAAATTTTAATAAGTAAATTTAAAAAAAAAAAATGATAAAACACAACCAGAATGAAATATTTATTGAAAATAAATAAATATAAATTTTATATTGAATTTCAATTTAGGTTGCTTCAGAATGTCCCACATTTAAATCTAATCAATTTTGACTTATTTTGAGCCTTTTCAAAATTTTTGTTACGAGTAGACATTTTGCACTAATACTCATTCGAATTTGCGTATTTTGTTTAATTAAAATCTTCTAATGATATTCTAATAAAATTTTTTACTTCTTTTAAATCTTTAGCTGTTAATTTTGTTTAAACAATTTTTTTTTCGATTTCATCGATTTCATGCCATTGCCATCTTTTACTCATACTTTTCTTTTTTTAAAATTTTTATTTCATTGAAATACTCATCACAATGGCAGCTGTTTTATTAGGAATATTTATTTTTAGGCATCTAATCTTGTTTTAAAACTTATAAAAATTATAATGATAATTATACCTATTGATAATACATACAAATTAACGGTCAGATTTTAAATACATAAAAAAATTGCAAAAATATCAAATAATAATGCAAACAGAGAACAAAAACTTCCAGCAAGTTCTAGTGGTAAAACTTGCAGAAGTTACTTGCAGCAATCAATTAGCAAAATTTATTGCAGCTAGTGGAAACACTCGCTCAAAAATTACTTGGAAAATTTATTGCCAGTGTAAACAACACATGCAAATATTTGCTGCAAGTATGGTTGATGTAACTTGCAGCAAGTGTTTGCAGCAATAAATAGTTCATTTTATTACATCTAGTGGAAACAGATCCGCAAGTAACTTCTGCAATAATTTGCAGAAGTTACTTGCCAGTGTATCCTTGGCTTAAGAGTGCGCGACAGTGTAGCCACTGACCGGAACGTGTCTGAATTTTTACCATTGCGGTACTTAATAATACTTGAGTATATTTATTTTGTGAAAATAAATTGACACGTGATTCTGAACATGATTCACAGAGTCAGACGCGGGGATAGTCGTAATCCTTTGCGGGTTTGAAGTAGATTTAGCGGTCTGCGATTTTAAATTGGACGCAGTGATTTGTGACCTAGAATTGGGCACAGCGGTTCGTGACGTAAAATACGATCTAGCGGGTTGTGCCGTAATGTTAGACACAACGGGTTGCGACGTCAGATCAGTAGCCAAACGTTACGTGTCATTTTGACATTTATTTTCATAATTTGCATTTAACCTAGAAGGGGTTAGCGAAGAACTTTTGTCGACGCAGTGTACATCATGCAATAGCGTATGATGTTTGCGGTTGCATTGTCGGCACGTATGTTCTTTTGCAACGTGAACGTAAATAATTTGCACTTAGACAATTGGATGGACAATTGGTACAAATGTTTTTTGTTTTTGTAAATTCCCACCGTTTGGGGATGGGCATACCTTGGAATTTAGAACATCGATAAATTAAATGATTTTTATCGTTGCAACAGGAACAATGTGTTTGCGGTTTATCAATTTTTCCTACAAAATGTGTCGGTTTTTTCGTAATTGGCGGTGAAATGTCTTGTGTCATTTTTAAAGCGTTTGCTTGACGTTCTAAAAATCCTAATAATGTTTCTACGGATTTCGATTCATATGTTTCTGATAACCTTTCGAAAGATCTTTTTGTAAAATTGTCCAATTTCTGTGACAATAAGTATATTAAAATTGTGTCCAAGTACAGTATAGCACCGATAATGGAAACATCAGTTTTGGAAATTTTTTGAGAGCATCAAATTAGTCAATATCACTTTTGGAAAGTTGCATCAAAAATGTTAAGTATTTAATATTTATGTACGTGACATTTTTGATGCAACTTTCCAAAAGTGATGTTGACTAATTTGATGCTCTCAAAAAATTTCCAAAACTGATGTTTCCATTATCGGTGCTATACTGTATTGAATAGGTTGGTGTAATGCCTCAAGTGCACCCAATGACTGACGGACTTGAGCAATGAAATCACGTAAACTAGCTGCTGAATTTCGATTAATTGTTTTTAATTCGAAAAGTGTTTTTAAATGACTATTAATTATTGATTTATTGCGGGTTTATTATCAAAACGTTTAAGCAGTAAATTCCAAGCCACATCATTATTTAAGTCATTTGTCGGCAAATGCGAAATAATATTGAGCGGTTCGTCGCGTAAAGATTTCAAATAATGTAATTTTTGTACATTGGACAGCGTGTCATTATTATTATGACTGAGGTATATAAATCTTTAAAACTTTTCCAAGATTTATAATCTCCGCGAAAAATATCAATATTAATTTTTGGTAAATTAATTGGTGACTGTACTTCTGTAATTTGTGAATTTTGATCTAAACGACTAATTTTATTTATTTTTGCAAGAGCGGAATAAAATTTATTTTCAGTTGCCTCGCGGTCAGGTTCATACTTCTGATGATCCTTTAATTCCAACTGTTTTTGTATTTTTACAAAATCATTAAATGCACTTTCCAATGCAGGTTTACGTACTATGATTTCATCTAATTCATTCTTAAATAAATCAAATTTTGAAATTGCGTTTGAAATTCTTGTGATAGTAGCTTGCGCATTTTTTCTTAATTTTAATAATTCAGTTTCATCTAAATTATTAAGTTCCATTTTGACAAGAATGAATTAAATGATTGTAATATTTGAAATATAAAAATATGAAAATTTGAACTGAATAGAAACAATATGTACTTATTTTAATACAAATTACACGTGTATGTATATAAATTGTCTTTTCACAATACCTTTGACGGTTAAAAGAGAGAGAAAGAATCCAGTCACTTTGACTAACTCATAAGAAACACTACAGGTGCTGTTGGCTGGTGATGTGTTGTTTCACTCGACCATTGATTTACATGAGTAGCTTGCACTGAAATCCAATGATGACAGGTTGTTCTCTTATTGACGTCACATAGTATTTAAATTTGATTCGCTGTTGATATGTTGGCGTCTTAACGAACTTTTAACGGTTTTTAAGTTACAGTATGATGCATAATAAATTTACAAAATTTGAATGTTTTAATTTTTTAGCATTTAGATTATTTTTTGCTAAATCTGCTAATTAAATGTTCAATATCTATCGATAGCGTCTGTTTGTTCATAAACAATGTTCTATGCAAAATGCAAATTTGAGCACAAGTTTTTATAGCAAATGTTTTACACTCTTTTTAGTACAATTATTATTATTTTTTGTAAATGAAATGTTCCGTGCATAATATTAACATTAATATTAATTAATATCCAGCGTTGCGAATGTTCACAACCAGCGGTTTCACTAATTACTATGTTGTGCACTATCAACAAATTGTTTATAACAATCCACAGGTAGATTCACTTGGATAATAATGCCCATTCCTGCGGGTCAACGGCGACTGAACGACCAATAAAGATGTAAAAAACTTCGACGATGGAAGGAACGAATAAGGAACGTAGAACACTCAGTGATTAAACGAGCAAAGCAGACTTGAATTTATTAACAGTTTCTACACTCTTTATAAATGAAATATTGAATTCACTTTGATTATAAAATACAAACAGTTTTGTTTTACATTATTAAATACACAAATAGCTGACTAAACTATTTATAACAGACCCGAATGGTCAAACGATTGGTTTTCAATGAATAACAGACCATGATGGTCAAACGCGGTTGATTGTTTTAGTTATAGTTAATTAATTGCGTAGGTACATAGAAAAATGATGTATGTCACTGGGTCAGTGGTATCAGTCCTTGTTGACTGTAGGCTGGTATTATTCTGTGAGCGTGAGGCTGGTAGGATGAGAACTCCATACAGCTTTTTTGGTTTGATTTTGATATGCGAAGATGAGACAGGCATATCAGCGCCCTAGGTACTTTTTGCGGGCTCTGTTGTAACTAAGTTGATGTTTATATGTTTATACATTCAAGCTGTGTTTAAATATTATATATGCATTGGTATTATTAAACTAAATTTGAATGTAATGAAAAATGTAAATTGTAGAATAAAGTTGTAATTATGTTCTGCAAAATCCAACACACTCTTTTAAAAATAAATTTTACACTACGATGTTATGAAACTAGTATATATAATATATTAAAATTGTAATTAAATATAACCTATAGGTAACACAAATATAATAAATTATAGATATACGTAAATAATGAAAAATAGACACATAATGATAAAGAACAATAATTAGACATTAGAACTTCATTATTATTGTTATTTAAAGAACTTCAAATGAATATTTATACAAGAAAATTTAATTTAAAATAAGATTTTTTCATTTATGGATAAAAATATAACCTATTTTTGTCTGATTATCAGCTGTGGTACAAGACAGCCATTTGTTTCTTCCCCTACACAAACACGTAATTCGGATAGCAGCCATAACTGATAAAATAGGTAATGCTAGGCGGGTTATAGGCGTATACATTATTATAGCATTGTAGTTATCTTTCTCTTTTTTGGTCATTTTAATGGATTAGAAGAAAATAACACATCTCTTATGTCTTTTCCTCTAAATTAAATACAATGCATCTAAAAAAGATAACAATCTTTTCCAAACAATTGTGAATATTTTTAGTATATATTTGGTATATACTACAATAGTAGAAATTTTTAAAATTAATATTTAAGACATCGTTTCCTGATCGAGTCCTAAATAGTAGATTCCCCTCTTATTGTTTTTTATTTCTTCCGAATAATAAGTGCAAAGGGCGGATCAGTTCATTTAATTTAATAAATATGGAATTTTAAAACTTAATTAGGGTATTAAATGGAAGCTTAGATATCTTATATTAGATATCCAAACATATTTCGGAATAAATTCTTGGAATTTCGAGATATTGTCCTATTGAATATTTGCTGTGAAATAAAAAGGGTATAATACCAGTAGGTTTCGAAAGAGTACACCCACTTTGAAGAGTACGCCCTTCTTTTAAAAATGTACTTACCTACCGAAACCGACTGGTTTCCTAGATTCAAAGACAAACAATTGTATTATACCATACTTTCAACTTCCCACACAACTTTAATTAATCTATATATATATATATATATATATATATATATATATATATATATATATATATATATATATATATATATATATATATATATATATATATAATAAAACTGTAACGAGACCATTTCTGTACATGAAATATTTTTAACTTCCCACTGGAAGTTATTGTAATGGGTCCGATTTTACGAACCGCTAATTTTGTAATATCTTCACTAGAATCCGAATCCATCGTTTTAGCGTGATGTCTGTGTGTACGTTCGTTAGTTCGTTCGTTCGTTCGTTCGTGAATTTTTTTTCGTCTCGCATATCTCGAGAACAAATAAGGACTAATTTCATTAGATGCGTAATCAAAAAATGAAGACCGGATAAAGTTTTCAGCAAATTCGGATTAGCGGTTTGTTTATTGTGATAAAAAAACGGAATTAACTTTATTAACATAACATAGATTATATGGATTTTTTACAATGTCTTTATTATACGTATATAATGGCCTAAGAACCTTCTGTGATGTTAAAAACGCCAGTAAATTATTGTAAAATTAAAAAAAAAAAAACTAAACGGAAAAACAAAAAAAAAACTTTTTATGAAATATTTTTTGTCTCGCGTAGCTTGAGCACAAATGATGTTATCATTTGTTTGATAAGGGTGGGGCGCCCACCCTTAGGTACAGAAGGCGAAGCCCTCGGCGTGGTGCAAGGGACAAAGCCTCTATCGGGGGTCCAAAGGAGGAGTCCCCTGAATTAAAAAAAAAGTTATTCATTTGCAATAGTCTTTAAGGGCATCCAATGGAAAGCTGACAGTGTGGGTAGACCTGTCCCCCAAATTTTTTCAAAATTGTACTGGTACTCTAAATAGTTATCGATGTAGATATCAAAACAGCGATTTTTAAAATTTTTGCCTGTCTTCTGTTCACGCATCACGCAAAAACTATTGGACGGATTTTAATGAAATCGTGTGATGGTAACTTATTATCTGGGTCAACATCTAAGATACTTTTTATTCCGAAACATGTCTCATTTCCACGGGAAAATAGAAAAACCATTTTGATCATGTGCATGCATTACGCAAAAATTATTGTTCTATGCAAGTTCTGTATATATATATATATATATATATATATATATATATATATATATATATATATATATATATATATATATGTATATGTATATGTATATATATATATATATGTATATATGTATATATATATATATATATATATATATATATACGCATTGCTTTTATAACAATGCGTCGTCCGAACGACGTCACGGGTACAGCTAGTGTGAGAAAAAAATTTTCAGTTTCCATTACTTTACCGAAATTTAATTCCAAGATCAAAGAGTAGAAAGTTCAACACTAGGAACTTAAATGGTTAACAGCCGAAAATCTATAAAAAAATCATTATTCAACTATTTCTGATTAAGATACAACCTCCTGAAAAAGGCAAAAATTTTCTTTATACTGGGTACTGCGTCACACTACTTATTTGTAATTTTTCTTATCTTTGATTTCTCTTATCTTTTTGCCAGAAAGTTTGTAAATTACAAATATACTACGAAGTTAAAACTTGCAAATGTGTCGCTGCACGCAATAACAGTATGCGACAGAAGTTATGGAGTTTTATTAATATTTACTAAAGTTTGTGAAATGACCGTAAACTTGAAATGGTTTACAAACAGGCAAAATGAATGGCCTTACTGTGTCTTTATCATAATTTTATATCAATACTATTATTTGATATCAAAATCAACAGTAAAATTTTTGTTACATCTAATTTCACTCTGCATTTATAGGACTCTTCTTTCTCTTATACTTTTTATCTCACTTTAAATCATATTACAAAATTTTATTTTTGTCGCACTTGTGCAACAAATATATGTATATATGTATATATATATATATATATATATATATATATATATATACACATATATATATATATATATATATATATATATATATATATATATATATATACATATATATATATATATATATATATATATATATATATATATATATATATAATATTTATAAAACCATTATGTTGGCTGATCGATTTTCACGTAGTGGAAAGTTGGACGTATCAAATTACCACAGAAGCAAACCATTAAAATGTTAATTACTCAGTGATCTGTATTAATTACTTTTTATTGTACAGTAACACTCACAAAAATGACGAAAACTAGACATTTGTTTTTTTCTTAAAATGACAAAGGTTTTAATATCAGTTAATAGAATAAACTGTTCGAATATTCGTACAACACTTGGTCCTACAACATTAATAGATAATGAAATGAAAAAAACAGCTTGCCACAGGAGACAGGCTAGATTAGCTGCGGTAAATTATTTCCGACTCTCGGTTGATGTTAGGCTAGTTGTGTTATTGATAAATTTTATTTAAAACAAACTTCTTGTTCCTCAAACGCTTTTTCAACGCCCTATATCTCAGCCTTACGGATTGTTTTGTTAGGTCACAAATCTGTTCTATTTTATGTGGTTAAAATTTAATCAAAATTGTTAGAGCGGTTTTCTTTATAAATCGTCGATCTGTCCATTTTCGAAGAATTTTCAAAATTCAAAGGCGGCTAGGCCCCACCCACAACAACTTTTGGGTGTACTGATTTGGGTGTATTCACCAGATTGTGTATTTTGGTGAACTTCATCCACATACCGAATTTCATCAAAATCTCTTAAGTGGCTTCATACTTAGAGATCAAAATAAGTCTCCTAACAGACCGACAAACGGAAGATATTTTTTGTAAATGACTAATTTGGACTCAGGGTACCTCAAAACATACATTTCCCCTAAAAACTCGACACCGAATTTTTTCACTATCATATAACTTGGTCTATAGATATATGTATAGGACTAAGTAAAAAAGGCTGACCACAGTTTTAAGACTTTCTCGTACCGATTTTATTTGAAATCAATTCAGGGGTGTTAATTAGGGTTAGTATTAGTGATGTGCTGATTCGATTATTTTACCAATCGATTAATCGATTATATTTAGTAGGTAATCATAATCGATTTAATCGATTATTAATCGATTATACCGACAATTAAACAATGTAAATCTAGAAATAATCTCATGTTATTCTCACTTTTTAGACAATGAAATTTGAATGAAATATTAATTTAAACAAAAAAGGATAAAGTATTGATTACTCTTTAATATCTATGAGCACAACAATATTTCTTAACCCTAGATAACTAAACCTTCATCATTTTGACGACGCACCATTTAATAAGTCACGCCGTTACTAAACCTTCGTAAATTTGACGACGACCCATGTTTTATGTTGTTTTTTTTTTCTTTTAACTTAGTATATTTTGATACTTTGGTCAATGAAATGGATAGTGTTATTGTTTTGGATTGAATATTGTATATTGTATAATTTCAGTGGTTTTTCTTTTAGTTACAGAAATATAATAGCCTTTTTCGATACGTATGTGTAAAGTGAGATATTCGAGTAGGCTTAAATTGATCACGAGTCTAAGGGACTGATACATATACAACGAGATCTCGTGCGCTTACCACGAGCCGTCAGGCGAGTGGGGGTACACAGCGCACTCGATTTGAAAAAACAAAATACAAATGTCGTCGTCGGTCGTCAAAAAACAAATGCCGTCGACACAAACATGTGTCGTCGTCAAATTTACGAAGGTTTAGTTACAACGTGAGTATAAAATAGGTTTAGTTATCCAGGGTTAAATGACCTACAACTAAATTCAACCTAAATAAACATCACTGAGTTTTAATTTCAAGTAAATTCCAGTTTTCATTTAAAAATATGATTTTATCAAGGTGCTTTGGTAACATATTTTTGGCAATGAATATTCTAATTGAAATAAACGTTTAAAATAATTAACTTGCTATTTAAAATAACCAATCTAGTAATGAAAGTACAAAATTGTAAGTATGTCTCTTTCACTAATGTAATAAAGAATTTGGGGAATTCCCTTTCTGGACTGAAAGGTTACCAATTAACCACGGTTGAAAATGTTGAAAACTGGAGAAAAGGAATAATGTCTATTGTGATTTTTCTTAAAAATCGGTTATAATCGATTCCGCACATCACTAGTCAGTATAATTGAAGAGGTGGATTCCAAAAGGCGCTAAGTCATTTTTTGTCTAATGTGAGATTTTAGTTGATGCAGAATGTTCAAGTCCAGCTCTACACGATTTTCGTAGTGCCACCCTTCAAAATGATCTTAGTCTACTGTAAAATGAATAATGAAAAATGGAATGTTTTCCAAAAAAGCGCTAAGTCAGTCAAATTTACTCGTAAACCATTGCATTTTTTTTTTTCAATAATAGCTGGTATTTTTTTCCAAATTTGCTTGTAGATAGATTTTCTGTTATGTCAAACACATGAAATAGCTAATAATGCACTGTTTAAAATGTTTCTTGAATAAAATATATCTGTATTTAAACAAACTAGGTTTATTTTAACCAACTCAACCCAACTTTTTAAAGGATTTTTTTTCTATATAATCTATTGAAAATTATATGTATAAATAAGAACAAATAAATAACATAAATAATAATTATTATCTAAGAACTTGAAAATAATTTAAACAGATTACTACATTTGCCTACCTATAGATAGTTTTTTACATTTCCTGAAAAATTGCAAAAAGTGACTTAGCGCGTTTTGGAATCCACCTCTTCAATTGATAAAAGGCATATAGGTATTGCACTTTTATACACTTATGAATAATAACAAAAAAAAATCTCCCCAAAAAGGTTATTCAAAGATTCTGTACACACACTGAATTGTTTTACAAACAAATTTTGTTGTATTTAAAAAAATTAGTTAACTGAAAAAACCAGAAGTATTGAAAAAACTTACAAAAAAAGAGACCTACGATAAGAATTCAGTAATCTACAATTAGAAAAGTCACATAGAAATGTAGTTTTTTTTCTTATAAAATGAAATAAGAAATAAATGGTAAAACAGAAAACTGTATGTTAATGAAAATAAATAAAATATTAACCATCAAGAGGTTTCCGCGTCTGGTATCCACCAAACGCGGAAAATGTATGTTAATGTTTGTTAAACGTTTGCAAACACAATATTTTTCTGATGAATATGATAACCACAAATGTTTACAAAAGTTTGGTAACATTTCTTAGTGTTCCGACCAAAGTCAATACATCAAAGAGAATTCACTGTTTGGCACGTCTGTTTTTCTACATAGTAATTAAAACGATATGTAATAGCAACGAACGAATACCATCCAATTAATAAAATTTTATAAATTTAAACGGAAGCTACTGCAACCCACACATAAATATTATAATAAATAATTAAGTTGTTGACAAAAATAAATTTTAATATAATGAAAATGCTTTAAAACTTGAAAAAGATGAAGTAGAAACTAGAGATATCGTCAAGGGTAATTTCTATTAATCTAGCAATAAAAGGAAAATGTCAAATTCCCTCCAATCCCATTCTTGCTTGTTTTATAAATTTTTAATTCCGTTCCCGACGAGACCCTATTTTTTCTCCGAATCCCGAAATACAGTTACATCACCTTTAGTATCCACTTCCGCATACTCCCAATCTCATATAAAAATTTATTTCCGCCTGTCCCTGCTGCCGGCTGTATCCAGAAATTTAAAAAATACATTCCCGTCGACCATATATTGAGTATAGACTCGCCACAATCACATATTCCTCTGACGCCAAAAGTATGTTACAATTGTCAAATTTAAAATATCATTTTTTATAAAATAAACGTTAATTAATAAACATGGTTTATTGTGCTGTTAGGATTTGTACTAATAAAATTAGAAACGATTAAAAAAAAAAATACCGTATAGTGCAATAGCTGAATTGTCCTTTATTCATTCTTTAAAATAGTTGAATTCTAGAAAATACACTAATTTTTAAACTGTTTAGAAGTACACGACTAGGTCAAGTAAAAAAGTAGAATAAGTTAAAAAAATAAACATTTTTAAAATAAAATATATGTGAATTCCTATTGATAGAAAAATGTTTAGGTAAGATTGAAAAGTTTGGTTGATTTTTTTGTGATTAAATAGCTATGATTTATAACTATTTGAACCATTTGCACGACAAAATCTAATTAAACGTTTACCATTACGTTGAGCATTACTGTACCATTATTGAAAATATTGGAAAATCTAATTAAAAGTAACTCTTGACAGACAACTCATTATAATTACGTCTTCTTCTAGAGTGTTATTAAATAATAGGTAACGACGTAGCTCGCATCACAATAAATTATTTATTTCAATATCATTCGTATTTCAATTGTTCTTTTTTTTTTTAAAGAGGTTGGATTTGATTATTATATTATCTTTTTCTAACTCGTAATGTTGAACTGAGAAGAAATTTTTTAAGGAGTACCTATTAAAAATTTTGTATTCAATTATTGGTTTAAAATTCATATGACGTCATTTTGAAGGGCTGAACTAATTAATGACGGAATCGTCTAAAAATAATACTTCGGTTATAAGTAAATATTCACAGAAATACGTGCCGTATTTTTTTAAAACGTTTATATTCTATTCTCCTGGGGAAAATCAATTATTTTACAAATGAACTTTGCGGTATACAAATATAATATTTGGATATAAAGTAAATATTGAATCTATTAATAAATTCAATCATTTTTAGTGAATATTTATTTTCCTAAATTTTGTATTTAAAAAGATAGGTTTATAATAAGCGGAAAAATATCAATTTTGGCATCACACAAAGTAAAGAAAGATAATAACGCCAAAAAAATTAAAAATATTTAAAAACTAAAATGTAGATTAACCTGACCAAGCCCTAAGCGTATGTGTAAAAAATTGTGGATAGCAGTGTGCCTGTGAGTGGTTCGATACCGCTTAAGTGTGTCAGTCACACAACAACTATAGCCGTGTTCAGATCGATTGTTATCAATCACTTTCAACAATAAGCGAATATATATATATAGTAATATGCAGGTACCAAAACACTATCATACATACGCAGTGTAGTCCCCTCTTTCAACAAACAGAGTGTGACGTTGATACACACACAAGTATACATCACCTATACATTGATACGAGATTTATGTTGTAACATGTTGTGCGTTTGGAGTGGGAGACAAATTAGGTCATTTATGACGTAAGCTTTTGTCCACATTGAGAAAGCTAGTATAGAGATACGAAGTTTGTTTCTGAATATTCTGTGAACCTGACAGTTAATTTCAGTGGCGCCGTTTATTTGTATTTATTCATTTAATAAAATGATAATTTAATAAATGTATAGTTTTAATTACGTTTGTGTCTACCTTTATTTTATCAAAAAGATATGTCCAATTAAGGATGAAAAATTATAAACAAAAGAAAATCTTTTTCAAAAATATCTATAAATTGTAAATAATCGATTAATTTAAGTAATTTCTGTTTTCAGATTATGGTAATTTATTTAAAGTATTGTTAAAGAATAAAATGATTTAATAAATAATTAAGTAATCGAAAAATTAACTGATAAAACAGTCGAACCGGATGTTTAAGGAACTGATTATTGAATCAAATAAAACAAATGTTCAAAATAATCAGTTAATCGCTTATGTTTTTATGCAAAAATCACAACTCCCTATAACCAAAATATTCCAAATACCCTGTTTCAAAAGCAATGGGCAATGAAAATGTTTTGATATTATTAAGACTGCTTTTTGGATTTGATGACACTGAAAGTATAATTTTTAAAGGTATTTAGGAGTGATAGTCATCAAAGGAAAAAATTTTTTTTTGTTTTCTACGTTTTTGTTTTCCTTGATGACCATCGCTCCTAAATACTTTTAAAAACTACTACTGTTTATTTACAAAATCTAGTCATACATGTAAAGTTATATACTATATACATATCGATATTTATCCTGCACGAAAAGAAATGTGAAGTATATACCTAAATACTATAAGTCCTTACTCGATTCTAATTTCAAAGGTAATACTCGGAAAAACAAAATGTAACACGAATTTCTGAAACACTAAATTGAATTTTTGAAAAAAAGATAATAATTTTTTTTCTTTGTTTTATTTCAGTAAGAAATTAATTAAAACTTTTTATTAATTAAAATTTTAAAAAATATTATTTGATTATAATATGTAAGGATCGTCATGTCGTGAGTCGTGACGTCATACTATTAACAGCTCGTATAGATTGTCAAAATTATTAAAATTTAGTGGGAAAAATTATTGATGTCATTGAATTAATTAGCAATGTGTAACAAAAGATTTTTAAAAGTCAATTCTAACAATATTGTCTGCAGTAGATATTTTTATGGTTATAGAGAATATCTGACATCTTTGTATTATTACCACACAATGGCACAAAATAAGTTCGATAATTTTTTAAATAAGATATTTTCAATTAGTTATTCAATAGAATAGCTATTTATGCAACAACGAAGACCTTTATAAACGAGCCGTGTTTAGGGCTGAGCGAGCTTGCGAGCGAGGCCAATAAAAAAAGGCGAGTTCATAAAGTCAAATTATGTACAAGTTGCATACAAAGCTTTATGTACGACTGTTAAAATTCCTAGTTATCGATAAAAATCGAATTTATAAATCTCAGTTCTATATTATAAATAAAAAATGTATTTTATATATAGTTGCCATAGACAAATTTATTGTGTTTAAAGTAATATGCTTTGGTTATTATCATTTATCTGTCATCTAAAGCTAATAAAATATTGGAGCATTTTTAAAAGATTTTTCAACAAAACTTATTAATATTTAAAAAAGACAGGAGAAAAATCTGCCTGGAATAAATATTAATAATAGTTCAGATTGTATAATTAATATTAATTATGCCAACATTTGTAAATATGGTATACAAATAAAGTTAGTGTGTTTTCTGTTTATTGTAAAATTGAAATTAAAATTTATCAAGTTGACTATTCTTTATGGCACTAGTGCTTTTTGCTTTTCATTATACAACTAGTGCCAAAAAGTAATACTTTTTATATCTCTTAACAATGTAATAAAATAGGCTTTTATGATTTAGTCGTACATAAAAATATTTGTAGCAAGCAATAATTGTATAGAAACAACAACTTATTCAAAATAAAAATGCGCTCGGGATGTGTCGACCCGTTATCAGTACTAAGTTTAAAAGTACCGGATTATATTTTACCGATTCATAACAAACATGATGAAAAGCCTCTAATCTTGCTGTGATTTCCATGAATTACTACTGTACAACAATAAATAGAAGTTATCCATCCGCACTGTTTATAAAACTATAGAGAACACTGAACAGCATGTATCATTGTACATATCAACTATTAGTTCGGGAGCTCATGACATTTCACATGACTGACCTGCATATTTAATTTATTAAGAATAGTTTTATATTTACCTATTACATAATTATATTATTATTATTATAATTAGTTGTAAAAATGTTCGGTATAATAAGATAACAACACACTGGTTGATCGACACTCGGGAGCTAACTCGAAGTACACGTATCTAATAAAAAATGTATGGGAAAATCAATATAGATAGATTCTCCTGTAACTTTATAGAAACTATCATTTTAGATTGTTATTTGATGAAAAACTGTATACTGCTTGTTTAATGTTTTGCTAATAAACGCTGCTAGGCACCTAAACCTATCAAAAAAAGTTTACAGGTTGACTAATTTGAAATTTAGCATTTACCAAAGAGTGTCTGAAAGGTGGATGTACCATGTCAATTTTGTATATTCTTCGATATTCATGAGTTTACGTTTACGAAAGGTAGATAAAATTTAAAAAGTAACCATTATAAAATATGATTGTTTAGCTTCAGAAGCACTTATTAAAACCACCTACTACTAATGTATTATCCAAGCCATATTTAAGTTTGTGGGCATCTGAGATTGATGCTTTTCAAGAGTGAAGAGAGTGTCACTAATACAAATATATTATAATCAGTATTTATCAGTGGCGTAACTATGTTTTTTCAAATTAAATTTTACTTTTACTTTATTAACAGCAACTTGTACTGGCATTAAAATGAAATGAATACATTAGGTTTTATAATAAAATAGATATATTAGGAAACAGAAATAATTTTTGTATAGTAAAAATATATGTACTTTATTACTGACAAAAATATGCATTGTGTATAGTAAACACTTATATTTCATAAATTTGACTGTAAAATGATTTTTGAAAACAACTGACGCTTGGTTGGTACAGTACTGATATTTTTCGTCATAATTATGGTGAATTCTGATGTCAATAAATTTTTCAGCTACCGCCTTGGTAAGTAGGGTTAAATGATTTTCTGTTAAGAATTGATCAAAAATGTGTTTTCCTAGGCTCTGGAATATTTTTTTATTTAAAAAATATTCCAATAATTTACATGTTATAAATTTTTTGTCAAACTTAGGGCGCAAAATTTTTCCTCCACTTTCACGTAAATGAAATTTAATTATTATTTCGCATATAGTACATATTTCGATAACGTCTTTCGAAGGATTCATTAATCCACCTTTACTCTTAATAGAAATTAAAGAATTCAGGAACTCTGGCAATTGTATTAACGCATTAACACACTCTTCACATTTTATTTTCTTTTGTAATGATCTCGCAATAAATCCAGCGATGTATACGACTATTTGTGTAGAAAAGTCACTTAAATCTGGGATATTAACGTAATCAACATTTGTTGCTTCTTCATTAAGATCTTCAAGAAGTTTACATTTTGCACTGGTGATATTCATTTTATATACCGAATCAGTTGAATTTAAAATACTATATATTTTCTAAAGGCATACAGTTTCCACTAAATGAATCCTTTAACTGTATATGCACGGGATTTTTTTTGTTAATCGCTTCAATTTGCCTCGCTGTTGGATTACTGTTATTTCCTCCATGTAAACGTATATTCCCAAAAAATAATTCTAGGTGATCTTGATTAATTTTATAAAATGGAATATATTTTAAGATTTTATCGCTTTCAACAACTTCAGTATAAATTGTTTTTAAACTTTCGATACAAATTATTAAACCTAAAAATCCTTTTGCAAAATTCTTTTTGCAAAAATTATATATTCGTTTTCTATCGTTTTTAGATTAAGTAACTATTCTTTTACAATTCCAAGAATCGAAAAACTGATTCTTTATTTATTTCACCTAAAGGTTTCTTGTAATTCCTTTGACAAATGTTTCGCGAGTTAAAAATATCGATACAGCCCTCGCAATCTTGAAACTCAGGTAGTTCTAATTCATTTTTGCAAAATTCCAAAGAAATTGCCACACTTTCGCTGAGCAAATCGGTAGCTAATTTCCCTTTCATTTTTTGATTTTTAAAATAAACATGTTTCACACGTAATTTATTTCCGACATGAAGATTTCCTTCCTCTTGTAATTTATGTAATTTTTCTAAATAATTCCAGTCAATTATTCTTCCATCTTTATCAATAAAGATTTTGGTACTTTCAAAAGTATTTCTAATTAATTAAACATATGAGAAGAATTGAAAAATACAGAAACCTTTTTTTTTAGTAACTATGGGTGTTTAAAATGTGACTTCAAATCTGACGCGCTGAATTTGCAACCTAAATTACTGCCCATACAAAAATTAGCAGGGTAGCCATCATGTGTATTGGACGAAATTTGACTACCCACTTCATGTACTTTTTGTAAGCAGTGTACTATTAAATTGCTTTTTTGAACACCCGTAGTTCCGTTGCTCAAAAAATATGCTACAGGTACTTTTCAATTACCATTTATACACACTAAAAGAAAAACTAACGCTTCTTTTGCCTATTTTGGTGGTTCTGTATGCGTATAGCCAGTACCCATATCAACGTAACCATGATAACGATTTCCATCCCATTCGATATATTTTTTTATATCCATCTCGTCTAAAACTAAATTACAAATAATTTTATAGCGAGAATTATCCACTTTTAAATTTTAAAGCCTGAAATGCTTCGGTGGTAAAACCAAGTTTGCCGTCAATACCTTCATACCATCTAGAAAGCGTACGTGGATGTGGCAAACATGTATCGAAATATTCTCTTATATGCTTTGGGAGAATACTAATTTAATGTCAAAGCAAAGGTTTTAAGTTCTGGTGAATACTACTGAAGAAGAGGCATTTTTTTAGATTTGCGAATTTGTCTTTTAAGTAAACAACTATTTTTTAGATTCATATTTTCCAGAACATAGAGTTCATCATTCTGAACTAAATTTTTCTGTTTTAATTCAGAAATTATATTTTTAAGATGTTTTATCTTTTTTCTGTATCGTTTTTTGGTTTGCAGTAACGTTCGTAATTTTTTTTTTCTAATATTGTCAGCATAAATAACTCGTCGTAATTCAAGTTTTAATTTCTTTTCGCGAGGGCTATCATCCGGTAAATTCAAAATCCCGTATCATGAGGAAGAACTTCTTTAAATACTAAAATAGACACAATCACCTCCAACTTAATTTACTCCTAAATCAACTATTTCAAAACCAGGCAAAAATAGGTTAACTAGATTTTTTTACGTAGATTCATCTGTCGTTTCGAAATACATATTTTAAAATTGCATATAGAAAAAATGCATATCCTTTATTTTTTAAAGCTGTATATAACATATCGAAGAATAAAAAAAAATATACGGTAAACACCCCCGTAACACCTGTAAAAAAAACCTTATATACTCTTATTGATTTAGTTAACTAAAAAACTGCTGCCAAACAGTTGAAAAGGTCAAAACAGGTATGTATGTGAACTGAACTGTTCGACAGTAGTTGTTTGGTCAACCACATCATCAATAGTTTTTTTTATTTCTTTTTTTGTTTACTTACTCCAGTCTTGAGTATACATATCAGCCATGTAAAATGTCATGAGCTCCCGTTCTATACTGGTAAGCGTACGACCCCTCAATCATTTATTTTCCTATTTTCAGTATAATAAATATTCAGGACAAATACAATCCGATTGATAGATACTATATTTAAATTACCTAAATATAGAATAGCATATTGTGCAATAGGTGCGGGAAATTGTCAATTGCCCACGAAAGCGAAGTTGAGCGCACGAACGTAGTGAGTGCGCTCATTCGCTTGAGTGGGGCAATCGACAATCCCGCACGAGTTGCACATACTATTTTTTATTACGAATTTCACATACTTTTTTCTATTATTATCACTATTTTTGACATTTTTATTACTTTTTAAAATAATATTTTTGTGTTCATCTCTTTTTTCTGAATTAATTATCGTTTAAATTACTTTTTTGGTGGTTTCTATAGAAATAATTATGAAATATTTATTAAATGAAAAATTAAGAGGCGGCTTTGCGTGTTTTTGGTTAAATTTTGCGTGTTTTATTGTCAATTTGCGTGTGAAAAGTTACTTTCCACACGCAAAAAAATATGCGGGAAGAGTACAGTGGGCAAAAAGCTATTTTGCGTACAGAAATGTGTGTGCCAAGTTAGTACTTCTTCCGCATGAGTAATAAAAAATAATAAAATTGATCGGCAGTCAAATTGATAGAATAATAAATTTACAGGTATCAGTAGTAGGTTTTGGGGCATTCTAGACCCTCCTCCCTCCTCCCGATTTTTAACGACTGTTAGAGGAGATAGGTAAGCTATGTCGTCTAGGTGGCGTTGCTAGTCTGAACCACTGTGAACTCTGTACCTTGATTCAAAATTCCATGAAAAGATGGCGTTGCTGGTCTGAACCACTGTGAATTCTGTACCTTGATTCAAAATTCCATGAAAAGATGGCGTTGCTAGTCGGAACGCCGCGAATTCTGTACCTAGATTCAAAATTCCATGAAAAGATGGCGTTGCTAGTTTGAACCACTGCGAACTGTGTATCGTGATTCATAATTTTATCATATTTTTTATCTGAAAACAGGTTTATACAGGTTTTCCTCTAAATAAAAACACATTTTTTTTATTTTTAATTTTTATTTTTATTTATTTTTTTATTTTTTTTATTTTTAATTTTTTTATTTTTTTAATTTTTTCTTATTTTAATAAATTTATTTTAAAAGAAATATTTTACAATAAGATTGTTTAAATGTTATTACAATAATATTTGTATATGGATATAACATTTTCCATGGCGCAAGTTGCTCTGGAATGATGGTCGCATCGAGGACTAGTGTATATCGATTTATACATATTTTGTAACAATATTTGTCAATGGATTATATTGAACCACACGATCATGTAGTAGAAGGCAAAATGCTGATGTATTCTCCGGCACCTCCTTCAACGTTTTAAATTCAATTCGAATATCCGCCGGTCAATTTTTCAATGATTCGTTATCGTGTTATTTTATTGTGTAAAATCAATTAGTTTGTCGACCCCGAGTTGGTGTAGTGGTTAGCAACTCCGCTCTTATCTGGTAGATTGTGAGTTCGAAACCAACCGGAGGAGATTCGTCATCTACATTACTACGCCGCTCATTAGTTTATCGTAGAATTGTTGGTATTTCAGAGTTTTCAACGAGTTGTTTAATAATTTCCTCTCGACGCTTCGCTTTACTTAGTTCTCTTAATTCTGCGTTAGAACATTGAAGAAGATTGATGTAATGATCCGTAAATTACATACAACAGAAATATTCCGATATTTCAATATTTCCAATATTTCGTCTATAATTGAACTTGAAAAGTCTACAAACCACCTCTATAAATTCAATGGTGTTTGTTGAATAATTTTTTACTATTTTAATACACAAGTCGACCAATTGGTGATCTTTGATTCCTCACAGCACACTTTCTTGCATATGCACAAATTTTTAATATAATTATAAATATTACAAGTTAAAAAAGTGATCATTGTGTACCTATTTTTGTTTAAAACTATACTTAATAAAATAAATTTAAAGAAAAAAACCGATCTTTTGATTTACACCGATCCCCTAAAAAGAAATCAAACTAATTTTTGATATTATACCTTAAACTTGATGTATATATAAAAATTCCATTTACAATTATGGTACACCATATTTACTCGTAAATTTTACAAAAATGTATCACTCTGTACATTTTTTTTTTTTAAAATCTGTGTGCATATTCTTTGATGTTATTTAATCAGCTAAATCTTTAATCAACTAAATCAGCTAAAATTGTTACATACTTACGTTATAAATATCTAAGTGTGTATTTTTCTTTTAAATATATAACTTATAAATACTCATGATTACTTTATTATAACTGTAATCACGCGATATCATGTTATAAAATACATAAGAATTTACTCATTTAATGTAAAAATATTTGGTCATCAACAATTAAATAAAAACGAATTTTTTTAAAATATATATAGTAATATAATATTTCGCATATATACAGTACTCTGTTAAAAGTATGGGTTTCTACACCGTTAAAAAACATATATTTTACAATATCAATATATTGTAAAAAATCATATTTCTTAATATTTTTAAAACTGAATATGTAATATCAAGAATTTAAAACAGTTTGAAACATTAATTTCTCCTCATAATATTTTTCTAGTCTTAAATTAATAGCACAATGTTCCATATATTTTAAGAAAATTTTCCTTTTAATATTTTATAACTTATCTAAAAAATTTATAGCTATTTTTATCAAAAAAATTATTACTTGCTATTGTTAAAAAATTAGTTAAATATATCTATAGGTATTAAATGACCTCTAGTTTTTGTAAATAACGGTAGTAATAGCAATTCATCTTAAATACGAAATTATTTTATCAATGCTAAATAAGCGTTTTTTTTCTCATATTATCATACTCCAATATATTGTATATTATTATAATTTATAAAAATGTGTTTTATTTATTAAAAAATTTAGCAAAATTTTAAATAATATCGCGTCAAAATAATATTCAGAAGTCAATAAAAGACAATAGCAGTAAATTTATTAAGATAACTATAAATAAATATTAATCTAATGTTGAAATATTTATTAACAAATAGTACTGCTTAGTAGAAAATTAGGCACCTATTGTTTTGTTTTCAAATTTACCTTTTTTGCAATTAAAGAAAATTTTAGTAACTATCGATGCCTATATAAAACGATACCCATAAAAGACAAGCATGCTCTGATCTCAACAATTTTTTCCCATGTTAAATTTGTATGTTCTTACTTCGCTGAAACTTATTATGTTTATATATTCCCCGCAATATTTTCTACCATAAACAATAGTTATAGCAAGCTAGGTAGGTATTGAATAAGTATTTTTTGTTTGTTAATTTATTGATGATAGAGAAAAAATTTATGATTTTATAGACAGTGAAATACATTTAAACTATTTTTTGCAGTTTAATTTTGTAAAAACACCTAAAAATTATCAGTCACAGACAAATATTTCTAAGCAAACGAATTGAAAATGTAGTTTTATATCATAAGAATAAATGCTTATATATAGGGTGGACAGTAAATAACTCTCATAATTTTTAAAGAGCGGATGAAAACTTTAATTTTGGATTACGAAATTTTATTTTTTTTTCCGGAGTTAAGCTGCATTCAATTAATTAACCCTTTCCTGCACAGCAGTTTTAGATCATTACTGTGCAAACGATACTTCAAATTAGCAAATCATTAATAATATGGGTGAATACTTATTGGCAAGAATTACATAGTTTACACATATGTTCTATCGCATCAGAATGTTAATAGGACAATGCGATTTAATTGCCTATATTCAGGAGCAAGCAAAAACATTACCTATTTTAATAGCTTAGAAAATACACATTACATAGTTCGTTGTAAGAACAATCATTTCGGTGATCTTTTTTAACGAATTACTAGAATTAAGGACTGTGGTATGTAAGAAATAACAACACTCACATAATTTTAAAATAATTAACGTACAGCTATTGGAAAAGTTACAAAGATTTTTTTAACAACTTATTAAATGTTGATAGCTTATTTTAATATCTTCTATAGGGTCGTAAGTATAACCCTAAACCCGAAATTTTTTCATTACCATCGTTGACGACTGTATTCTCGTCATCATCAGCTTCTCCTTCGCTCGCAGTATCTTCGTTGTCGCTAGCAGATGTTTTTTCATCGCTGTCTTCGTCATCATTTGATATATACTTTAGCACTGGTTCAATAATATCATGCTTTTCCAATTCCCTGGTTATTGAGATAATCCGCTTTCCAATGCCACTTTCCTTTAAATTATTAAAATGGCTTCGTTTTTTCTCGTTTTCGATATAATCCGCAAAGCTGGGATTTATAATATGACTCCTTTCCATTAAATTACATATAGTATTAACCATTTCTTCTCCAATTTGCGTCTGAGTCGCTAAACTTCTTAGTTCATCAACTAAATGGTTCGGGTCATCAAAATATTCTTCATCATCAACAGGTTTCGAATGGCCATTATGAAGGTTAGTATTTTCATCATCATATTTGAAACGTTTAGCTTCTCCATTTATTGAATTAGATGTTGAAGGTTGGTCCTTTTCTTCCGAATTTTTATCTTCTTGTTCTTCATCCTTTGCGCATGCGTTCTGAAGCTCTTTGACCATTAATATGTCTAGAGCAGTTTGTAAGAGACCAGCTATCTTTGGAGTAAAACTTGTTTCTTTGTAGTTATCAGGCGATGGTAAATGCTTTTGTTCATCAGATCCATTATCTTCAACATTTACCGATTGTAGAATATTATGCGAGTTTTTTAAAGCGTGGAATTTACTTCTGATTGCTTCTGCTGCAGCCATCATACTTTCATCAAAAGTATTCAAGTTTCTTTTAGATAGATCTGTATCATTTTCATGTTGATTTTGAAATACTGGTGCTTTATCTTCCTTTTCTTCATTTCTTGCTTCAAAACTATATTCGGTTTCATTATCATCATTTTCATCATTAGATTTTGGCGATTCACTTTGTCTCCTGTTCTCCGCGCTGTTCACTTGTGTCCCATTATTTACCGTGGTATATTCAAACTGATTATTTGCGATCTGGTCATTATTGTTTGTTTGATGTTCCTGAGCATGCACTCTTCTTTTCATATGACGTAAAAGAGAACTTCTCCGCGAAAATGTCTTGTCACAATGTATACAATTAAACATTTTGATAGATGTGAATAGTTCGATTTATAACATAACACTGATTAGTTTTTATATCGATATGATCTTATATAGTACAACCAGAGCAGAATTGACGTAAAGTAATGACACCAAAATACACCAAAGGTGCACCAAATGACACCAAACTGCACCAAAGGTGCACCAAATGACACCAGACTGCACCAAATGACACCAAATGCACCAAAGGTGCACCAAATGACACCAAAATGCACCAAAATGACACCAAACTGCACCAAAGGTGCACCAAATGACACCAAACTGCACCAAAGGTGCACCAAATGACACCAAACTGCACCAAATGACACCAAAATGCGCCAAAGATGCACCAAATGACACCAAAATGCACCAAAGGTGCACCAAATGACACCAAACTGCACCAAAGGTGCACCAAAATGCACCAAAGGTGCACCAAATGACACCAAACTGCACCAAAGGTGCACCAAATGACACCAAAATGCACCAAAGGTGCACCAAATGACACCAAACTGCACCAAAGGTGCACCAAATGACACCAAACTGCACCAAAGGTGCACCAAATGACACCAAACTGCACCAAAGGTGCATTTTGGTGTCATTTGGTGCAGTTTGGTGTCATTTGGTGCACCTTTGGTGCAGTTTGGTGTCATTTGGTGCACCTTTGGTGCAGTTTGGTGTCATTTGGTGCACCTTTGGTGCATTTTGGTGTCATTTGGTGCACCTTTGGTGCATTTTGGTGTCATTTGGTGCACCTTTGGTGCATTTTGGTGCACCTTTGGTGCATTTTGGTGCACCTTTGGTGCATTTTGGTGCACCTTTGGTGCAGTTTGGTGTCATTTGGTGCACCTTTGGTGCATTTTGGTGTCATTTGGTGCACCTTTGGTGCATTTTGGTGTCATTTGGTGCAGTTTGGTGTCATTTGGTGCACCTTTGGTGCATTTTGGTGCACCTTTGGTGCATTTTGGTGCACCTTTGGTGCAGTTTGGTGTCATTTGGTGCACCTTTGGTGCAGTTTGGTGTCATTTGGTGCACCTTTGGTGCATTTTGGTGTCATTTGGTTGCACCTTTGGCGCATTTTGGTGTCATTTGGTGCAGTTTGGTGTCATTTGGTGCACCTTTGGTGCAGTTTGGTGTCATTTGGTGCACCTTTGGTGCAGTTTGGTGTCATTTGGTGCACCTTTGGTGCATTTTGGTGTCATTTGGTGCACCTTTGGTGCATTTTGGTGTCATTTGGTGCAGTTTGGTGTCATTTGGTGCACCTTTGGTGCATTTTGGTGCACCCTTGGTGCAGTTTGGTGTCATTTGGTGCACCTTTGGTGCAGTTTGGTGTCATTTTGGTGCATTTTGGTGTCATTTGGTGCACCTTTGGTGCATTTGGTGTCATTTGGTGCAGTTTGGTGTCATTTGGTGCACCTTTGGTGCAGTTTGGTGTCATTTGGTGCACCTTTGGTGTATTTTGGTGTCATTACTTTACGTCAATTCTGCTCTGGTTGTACTATATAAGATCATGTCGATATAAAAACTAATCAGTGTTATGTTATAAATCGAACTATTCACATCTATCAAAATGTTTAATTGTATACATTGTGACAAGACATTTTCGCGGAGAAGTTCTCTTTTACGTCATATGAAAAGAAGAGTGCATGCTCAGGAACATCAAACAAACAATAATGACCAGATCGCAAATAATCAGTTTGAATATACCACGGTAAATAATGGGACACAAGTGAACAGCGCGGAGAACAGGAGACAAAGTGAATCGCCAAAATCTAATGATGAAAATGATGATAATAAAACCGAATATAGTTTTGAAGCAAGAAATGAAGAAAAGGAAGATAAAGCACCAGTATTTCAAAATCAACATGAAAATGATACAGATCTATCTAAAAGAAACTTGAATACTTTTGATGAAAGTATGATGGCTGCAGCAGAAGCAATCAGAAGTAAATTCCACGCTTTAAAAAACTCGCATAATATTCTACAATCGGTAAATGTTGAAGATAATGGATCTGATGAACAAAAGCATTTACCATCGCCTGATAACTACAAAGAAACAAGTTTTACTCCAAAGATAGCTGGTCTCTTACAAACTGCTCTAGACATATTAATGGTCAAAGAGCTTCAGAACGCATGCGCAAAGGATGAAGAACAAGAAGATAAAAATTCGGAAGAAAAGGACCAACCTTCAACATCTAATTCAATAAATAGAGAAGCTAAACGTTTCAAATATGATGATGAAAATACTAACCTTCATAATGGCCATTCGAAACCTGTTGATGATGAAGAATATTTTGATGACCCGAACCATTTAGTTGATGAACTAAGAAGTTTAGCGACTCAGACGCAAATTGGAGAAGAAATGGTTAATCCTATATGTAATTTAATGGAAAGGAGTCATATTATAAATCCCAGCTTTGCGGATTATATCGAAAACGAGAAAAAACGAAGCCATTTTAATAATTTAAAGGAAAGTGGCATTGGAAAGCGGATTATCTCAATAACCAGGGAATTGGAAAAGCATGATATTATTGAACCAGTGCTAAATTATATATCAAATGATGACGAAGACAGCGATGAAAAAACATCTGCTAGCGACAACGAAGATACTGCGAGCGAAGGAGAAGCTGATGATGACGAGAATACAGTCGTCAACGATGGTAATGAAAAAATTTCGGGTTTAGGGTTATACTTACGACCCTATAGAAGATATTAAAATAAGCTATCAACATTTAATAAGTTGTTAAAAAAATCTTTGTAACTTTTCCAATAGCTGTACGTTAATTATTTTAAAATTATGTGAGTGTTGTTATTTCTTACATACCACAGTCCTTAATTCTAGTAATTCGTTAAAAAAGATCACCGAAATGATTGTTCTTACAACGAACTATGTAATGTGTATTTTCTAAGCTATTAAAATAGGTAATGTTTTTGCTTGCTCCTGAATATAGGCAATTAAATCGCATTGTCCTATTAACATTCTGATGCGATAGAACATATGTGTAAACTATGTAATTCTTGCCAATAAGTATTCACCCATATTATTAATGATTTGCTAATTTGAAGTATCGTTTGCACAGTAATGATCTAAAACTGCTGTGCAGGAAAGGGTTAATTAATTGAATGCAGCTTAACTCCGGAAAAAAAAATAAAATTTCGTAATCCAAAATTAAAGTTTTCATCCGCTCTTTAAAAATTATGAGAGTTATTTACTGTCCACCCTATATATAAGCATTTATTCTTATGATATAAAACTACATTTTCAATTCGTTTGCTTAGAAATATTTGTCTGTGACTGATAATTTTTAGGTGTTTTTACAAAATTAAACTGCAAAAAATAGTTTAAATGTATTTCACTGTCTATAAAATCATAAATTTTTTCTCTATCATCAATAAATTAACAAACAAAAAATACTTATTCAATACCTACCTAGCTTGCTATAACTATTGTTTATGGTAGAAAATATTGCGGGGAATATATAAACATAATAAGTTTCAGCGAAGTAAGAACATACAAATTTAACATGGGAAAAAATTGTTGAGATCAGAGCATGCTTGTCTTTTATGGGTATCGTTTTATATAGGCATCGATAGTTACTAAAATTTTCTTTAATTGCAAAAAAGGTAAATTTGAAAACAAAACAATAGGTGCCTAATTTTCTACTAAGCAGTACTATTTGTTAATAAATATTTCAACATTAGATTAATATTTATTTATAGTTATCTTAATAAATTTACTGCTATTGTCTTTTATTGACTTCTGAATATTATTTTGACGCGATATTATTTAAAATTTTGCTAAATTTTTTAATAAATAAAACACATTTTTATAAATTATAATAATATACAATATATTGGAGTATGATAATATGAGAAAAAAAACGCTTATTTAGCATTGATAAAATAATTTCGTATTTAAGATGAATTGCTATTACTACCGTTATTTACAAAAACTAGAGGTCATTTAATACCTATAGATATATTTAACTAATTTTTTAACAATAGCAAGTAATAATTTTTTTGATAAAAATAGCTATAAATTTTTTAGATAAGTTATAAAATATTAAAAGGAAAATTTTCTTAAAATATATGGAACATTGTGCTATTAATTTAAGACTAGAAAAATATTATGAGGAGAAATTAATGTTTCAAACTGTTTTAAATTCTTGATATTACATATTCAGTTTTAAAAATATTAAGAAATATGATTTTTTACAATATATTGATATTGTAAAATATATGTTTTTTAACGGTGTAGAAACCCATACTTTTAACAGAGTACTGTATATATGCGAAATATTATATTACTATATATATTTTAAAAAAATTCGTTTTTATTTAATTGTTGATGACCAAATATTTTTACATTAAATGAGTAAATTCTTATGTATTTTATAACATGATATCGCGTGATTACAGTTATAATAAAGTAATCATGAGTATTTATAAGTTATATATTTAAAAGAAAAATACACACTTAGATATTTATAACGTAAGTATGTAACAATTTTAGCTGATTTAGTTGATTAAAGATTTAGCTGATTAAATAACATCAAAGAATATGCACACAGATTTAAAAAAAAAATGTACAGAGTGATACATTTTTGTAAAATTTACGAGTATATATGGTGTACCATAATTGTAAATGGAATTTTTATATATACATCAAGTTTAAGGTATAATATCAAAAATTAGTTTGATTTCTTTTTAGGGGATCGGTGTAAATCAAAAGATCGGTTTTTTTCTTTAAATTTATTTTATTAAGTATAGTTTTAAACAAAAATAGGTACACAATGATCACTTTTTTAACTTGTAAAATTTATAATTATATTAAAAATTTGTGCATATGCAAGAAAGTGTTCTGTGAGGAATCAAAGATCACCAATTGGTCGACTTGTGTATTAAAATAGTAAAAAATTATTCAACAAACACCATTGAATTTATAGAGGTGGTTTGTAGATTTTTCAAGTTCAATTATAGACGAAATATTGGAAATATTGAAATATCGGAATATTTCTGTTGTATGTAATTTACGGATCATTACATCAATCTTCTTCAATGTTCTAACGCAGAATTAAGAGAACTAAGTAAAGCGAAGCGTCGAGAGGAAATTATTAAACAACTCGTTGAAAACTCTGAAATACCAACAATTCTACGATAAACTAATGAGCGGCGTAGTAATGTAGATGACGAATCTCCTCCGGTTGGTTTCGAACTCACAATCTACCAGATAAGAGCGGAGTTGCTAACCACTACACCAACTCGGGGTCGACAAACTAATTGATTTTACACAATAAAATAACACGATAACGAATCATTGAAAAATTGACCGGCGGATATTCGAATTGAATTTAAAACGTTGAAGGAGGTGCCGGAGAATACATCAGCATTTTGCCTTCTACTACATGATCGTGTGGTTCAATATAATCCATTGACAAATATTGTTACAAAATATGTATAAATCGATATACACTAGTCCTCGATGCGACCATCATTCCAGAGCAACTTGCGCCATGGAAAATGTTATATCCATATACAAATATTATTGTAATAACATTTAAACAATCTTATTGTAAAATATTTCTTTTAAAATAAATTTATTAAAATAAGAAAAAATTAAAAAAATAAAAAAATTAAAAATAAAAAAAATAAAAAAATAAATAAAAATAAAAATTAAAAATAAAAAAAATGTGTTTTTATTTAGAGGAAAACCTGTATAAACCTGTTTTCAGATAAAAAATATGATAAAATTATGAATCACGATACACAGTTCGCAGTGGTTCAAACTAGCAACGCCATCTTTTCATGGAATTTTGAATCTAGGTACAGAATTCGCGGCGTTCCGACTAGCAACGCCATCTTTTCATGGAATTTTGAATCAAGGTACAGAATTCACAGTGGTTCAGACCAGCAACGCCATCTTTTCATGGAATTTTGAATCAAGGTACAGAGTTCACAGTGGTTCAGACTAGCAACGCCACCTAGACGACATAGCTTACCTATCTCCTCTAACAGTCGTTAAAAATCGGGAGGAGGGAGGAGGGTCTAGAATGCCCCAAAACCTACTACTGGTATCGGCTCAAAATAACTTCTTATTCAAAATCCTAAAACAATTTTTGTTAAAAACATAAAAATGTTTATTTTTGAAAACTAAAAAGTATTTTTACGATTTTTTACTTTATTTCTTTTACATTCACCTAACCAATGACCATATTTGTTTGATAATGATTATATTGATCGAAACGTATCATAAGAGTGTAAACAATAAAAGCAGTATTTTTGCAAAGTAAAGTTTTTTATTTATTAATAGCAAAAATGTTATTATTTTATAATACTGTTAATAATACAATATTCACACTTGTTTGTTTGCAGTATATTCACAGTATTACAAACTATACAAATGTGAGTAGTATTGAATTACTAATTAAAGTTTTTGGATGTGATATCATTATTCATAGCATCGATTATAAATTTTTCATTGTTGCTTCGTGTTACCAAGAGCTTTATCAACGTATATAACCATGTCGATAACTTCAGACACATGAATTAATTATAAAAGCAATTAATTAGTTATTAACAAAAGCTGAAGGTTTGTTATATTTTATGTCTTCGAAAACTACCTATAGTATACTTACAAGTAACACTACCCAACTGACAATCACCGATTTGAATGAAACTTAACATATTTATTAAACATCGAAAAATATTAAATACGTGTTTCTTTGTTTCGGCTGAATACGCTGTTGAAGGGTAGAAAACACCCCTCAACCCCTGAAAGTGGAAACAGTATGTTAATAAGTATGTTAAGTTTCATTCAAATCGGTGAGTGTCAGTTGGGTAGTATTACTTGTTAGTAGACGTTTAAACATTTTAATAAAAAAAATTAATAACTCACTCTGGAAATGGCATACCACAGAATACAGAACGAACGGTAGTAGTAACGCTAAAGGATAAAAAATACCCTACCACTATGTTATATATATGCACGCGGAGTTGTGTGTGGTAGTGCGATAGATGGTTGTGTGTATGCGTGTCTTGCATACACATATACTAAAAAAATACATAATATGTATGTGGTACGTACATGCAACATACCGGGTCAATATGACAATAATAATAAGCACACCCATTGGTAGCTAGTAAGTGAATGACAATATAGTTCTGTAAAATGCACATACTTGCCCATAAGTGATTGCAGGAAAGAGATAGTTGTATTCATTCCAGTGTTCCATGTGGCATACATATACTTGTTATATGATTTCAATGGTGCAAATTGCATATAAATCTTTTGTCTTTCTTTATCATACAGCTTTTCTTAAATAATTTTAATTTTTTTTAAGGAAACCATGCATATTTATGTTAATATGTTTGAAATTAAAGAATACATATTAAACTGTACATTAGAGCAGTGATTCCCAAGGTGGGGGTTGCGAAATTTATTTGAATATCGAAATTCAATCGAAAAACCAGTTTGTAGGTACCGACATGGTAGAGTATTTTTACCTAATATTATGACTGCTCTAAATGGCTTGTTTATAAATAAAATAAATTAGGGGTGTCCAAAATTATTGAAAGCTTGATGTAATTATATTCGTTCATAATATAATTAAAGAATATTATTTTTCGTGAAATTGACAAAGTAATTAAAACTTTAAATATTTTCAATATTTAAAAGAAAATTCCTCTAAAAAAGATAGAGTCCAATAAAGAAAATCAAAAATATAATTATTTTTGTACTATCTGTCAAGCAAAATGCATACATCCGCTAATAGAAAACTGGATTCAGTATAATTCTTGTCAGGAATAGACCCATGAAGCGTGTTCTTTATACCCAGGTCAAGGCTCATGCTTTTGCGATAATTGCGACGATTAATTTATTTATTTTCATTAGTATTAGCTTCCCTCGTCCAAGATATTCATTTTACCCGCCCTAGTAGGGCAAGAAGAATAATTGCAGTTTTTTAAGTGATTTTTAATATGGTAAAATAAGAATTTTTGTTAATTTTCTGTTCACTTTATTAATCACAAGTAATTGAAGACCTGTTATCTTGAGATAAATAAATAATTTTGTTGCAATATCATATTTTTTTTAGATTAAATCAGCATCATATCCTTCTTGCCCGTCCGTCCCCAAGTTACTAGCCTAACAATATTAAAATAATTATATTGTTAATAATAAACACGTACATATAATAAACCGGAAGCTTCACATGTTTCTAAGAAATATTGTTTAGCATCCAGTCTTATGTAGTTCAGTTATTATACCACAATGTTATACTACATATTAATCAGTGCTAAGATTGTACTTTATAATAAGAAAATAAAATCTGATAATACACCCACGGGAGTATGTGTTATGAATTATATTTATTCTTCGTCCCACCTTCTTACGTCTTTTGTCGTAGTCAGAGATTGGTGGTGCATTTACTGTTCCTGCAAAAATAATGGAAATTATTTATATCCTTGTTGATTAAACTCTCAGTGGCCAAAAAAAAAAAACGGTAGTCAGGGACATCCGGCTTGGAACCTTGTCCGATGGTGGAGGGGACCCTACTTCAGATATAAACGGTACGGTACTTGTCTCCTGGTGTTCGGGTAAACATGAAAGATGAAAACGTATCTTCTTCTCGTTGTAATTATCTTAATTATGTGTAAGGCTCTTTATTAAATCCCCTTGCAAATCAGTAGCAACCTAACATAAAAAAAATAAAATCCGTATTTCGTTAACCCCTTCGAGATCAGATATTTAACTAACTAAAAATAAATACATTCATAAAATTAAAAATAACTATAACTAAAAATAAATATACATTCCCATCTCTCCCCCGTCATAAAACACAGATTCCATTTAAAAAATATAGGTTTGCATCATAGCTCGAAAACAAACAGAGCTATGAAGCTCCTTTGCTATACCAATCGAATGCCCACAGCTGTAGCTACAAGCCTAAACTAAACAATTTTCTTTTATAAAATTAATAGTTTAGCCATAATAAAAATGGCAACTCTCAAAAAACTTAGCCTATGTATCCTCCATAATTTCATTTCTTGATAAACTATCTATTGCCCAATTGTACATAAGCTGTATTTATCATCTTTTCATTTTGAAATATTATACAGTCAAACCTGAGTAAGGGAGAAGTGGGTAAGCGAAAAAACTGAGAGTAAGTGAGAGTAATTGTCAGGTCCCGTAATTTTACCACGCTTAAAACCCCTATGAGTGAGAAACAAAAACCTGTATAAATGAGAGTCAAATTGAACAAACTGCATATCAATAGATAGCTGAAAATGAAAAAAAATTTTTAGCGACAGCCTGCATATAAATTATTAAGAACGAACTAAAAGAAAGAAAATTGTTCTACATGTTTCAGTCATTTAAATGACCATCTTCAGGAAAATCAATAATTCAGTTGTGAAAACAACTGAGAAAAATAATATCAAAAGGACATAACCTCCAAATGTCAAATGAATGTCAAAATGACAGACGAAATTAAAAAATTAAAAATCAAAGAATCAAAAAATTAACGGACCCCATACTAAATAGGCAAAGTCAAAATCATGATAAAATATTAGAAGACGAGATATTATTATCATGAAAAAAAAGTTCGGCACTTATTTATAATGTCAAAACGAAAAATATTGGTTGTATTTTTTCTAGACCTCTATTAGTGAGATAGACCTCTCGCCGTACCTCTGTAAGCTAGAAACTCAGGTTAGTGAGAAACCTCCATAAAAGAAAAATATATCGTGGTCCCTTGAACTCTCGCTTATCCAGGTCCGACTGTATAATACTCTCTTATCGTATCGGCTACTTGTAAACTTCGACGTCTATAAAATTCTAGGAAATCGTCTTTGATATGGTACAAACATTACAGAATAATTTTGATACCGCAGATGTCTGCTCTTTTGTCGCCCTGTTACTGAACGGTGCTTCATTACCGTTAGAAAGTTATTTAATAATTAAAACACTTCTGAATGTTCGACTCACTTATTAGCACTTTATTTACCTAGGTATATATGTACATATTTCCTACATATTTTATTACGTACTGTATAAAAAGTTACACGAGTTGTATAAAAGAGTATCAGTCGACTAACCTATATTTCGTATGCCCAACGTACTAATCAGGAAATATAATGGTAAATGTTGCTTATAAAATACAAAATATAATAAAGAATGCTTACAAAAACATATTATATATTTATAACTCATCAAAAAATTAAAGGATGCGAGAAATTTTAAAAATTGTAACCCTTTTCCCAAGAGACTGTATCTCAATCAAGAATAAAAATAGTAATAATAATTCTGGAAAGATCATTTTAAAACTTGAAGTAGGTACATATCTACTTTTTGATTCTAGAATTCAAAAAATTTTTCCCTGCAGAGTAAAACTCCTTTTAAAGGATAATAGCCAAAATATTCTCTTTAAGGTAGGAATATTGATTGATAAAGTGAAGATTAATTCCCTAGCTTTTTTGTAAAATAGATTTTAAAATGTTTTAAAACAACGTACAAATGACTCTGAAGTTATAGATATTTTAGTTGAGCGTGTTTCTTTTAAGGTATTTGGTGCGAGATAGTCAGGTACAAAAGTATAGCTCAGCGAAAAAATTTTCTTTTATCAAAAATTAAATATTGTATTAATATTCTTCAGTTATTATATTTGTATACCACTTGTTTTTTTTTAAATTTCCGGGCGCTTATGTTCTAGCAATATAAAGGCATTGTTGAAAAAGCCTTGTAAAAACATTGTAAAATGATGTTTATAAATTATATTTCAAAAACGGCGTAGTGAATAATTTTTATTTATTATTAATGTTAAATATGGTTTGTAACTTTGTATTTTATAACAGTAAAGCTTTATCAAATTCCTCTGACACATTTTCATTTTATCCAAAAAAAAAAAAAAAAATTTCGGTATAGGCTCATATTATTGGTATTGAATTAAATAAATGTCTAGAGAAGTTTCGTTAAAATCCTTTGAAAAATCGTTTTACGGACCAACTATCTTAAGTTCAAAACTTCAAACATGTACAGTATCTCAAATCGCTCAAATTTTTTTGTTCGTGAATCATCATCGAGAACAAAAAAATCGTGAAAGGCACAAAAATCGTGAAAAAAATCGATTTTTTCATGATTCTTTCATTATTTCAAAAATTTTCTGCATCTCGTGGATAACTTTGAGGTGAGAAACAAAATTTTAATTTTTTTCAGCCTTTTTTCTTTTAGTAAAAATATTATCTTGCAGCAGGAAAAAATTTTTAGGTCTCAGCATCAAAAAATGGACACTTCAAGCTTTAAAATAGTCTTTATTATTCCTGACTGAGATACAACCTCTTTAAAGTAAGGTAGCGTTTTTACTAGCATTGCAACTAACAATAAATAACTAACTTGTGCTAATTGTAAATAATATGATATTACAAAATTTCTGATTCTGGAAAACCAAACTTGTGCTATCAGTCAGATGGCATATTGACGTACAACCAAGAATTTCTCTCTGTATCAATAATTTTAATAATTTTAAAATTTAAGTAAACAATATAGGTCATTTTATATCGGAACTTTAGTTCTCCGCCCGCGAGTCTGATAACCTAATTTTGACCATCAGTATACGTAATCAAACTAGCGTAAACGGTATAGTTACTGGACGTTGATAGTTATCGGACAAAACACTCTCTTTTGAAGATTATAAGGCTTATAGACTAGTAAAGCAAACTTCCTGATTTTTTAGTTAAACAGAACCTTCTAGTATCTACAGAACTTGTGGATTGTGGAAATACGACAGAAATTAATAAATGAAATTTTTGTCCAATAACTGTATTTTTCTACACGCACAACTTTAATATTTTTTTTTTTCAGAGGCTTACCAATACGTAATATGAAAGTTTTATATGGTACATTAAAATAGACAGGCCTTACTTTATTCATGAATTTTTTCGTTAAAAATAAAACTACAACACGTACTTTTTCTGTACTTTGTTTTGAAAATTTTTCTTAACTGTCCAATAATCAGTGTTGTGCTTATCTAGATAACGTTATCTGAAATTTTATCTAGATAACGTTTTCGTTATCTATTACCTTTTATCTAGATATTTTTTAAAAGAAGTTATCTTTTATCTTATCTTTTTATTAAGCGAGGGAAAAAGATAAGATAATAAGAATACATCTTTATTTTTCCTAAAACAAAGAAAATTGAAGCTAAATTCACCATTTACCTGTTATTCACTTGGCCGGCCATATAATTCAGATAAATTTTGACACTTTCTTAAGAAATACAAAAATTTTTAAAAGTAATAATTATTTAATTTTAAACAAAATTCTTGTTGTCTGGAATTATTTCCGCCATTAGTTGGAATAACATTTAGTCGTGTAATATGAAATGTCGTATTCCGACCACTTGGTCTACCATGTAATTTAGATAAGTATCGACAATTTTTTAAACATTAGAGAAATTTTTAAGAACTTTTCGTTAATTGTAAATAGAATTCTTATAGTCTGGATTCATTTCGGCCATTAGTTGGAATAACATTTAGTCGTGTAATATGAAATGTCGTTTTCCGACCACTTGGTCGATCATGTAATGTAGATAAATACCAACACTTTTTAAGCACTTTTTTTGAAATAAAAAAATGTTGTACTCTACGTGTGCTATCATGGGCCGCAAATAAAGAAACTAAATTCCAAAACATGTAATTTTGTCGCCAAAAACTTTTCTTGAACATTTTTGTAATTTATAATAATAAACACATCTTTCTGGAGACCGGTAAGCTACTTTCGTAGCCCGGCACCGGTCCACGGATGGGCGGTTGAGAAACACTGACCTAGTGCATTATTTCTCTAAATATCATCTTATCTGTTATCTAAAATTTTATCTAGATAACGATTCAATTATCTGTTATCTTTATCTAGATGTTTTAAATTATGTTATCTATTATCTGTTATCTAGGTAATAAAATTCGATATCTTGCCCAACACTGCCAATAACTATATCATTTACCCTATGTCGTTGTCGAAAAATATACATATAAAAAGTATTAATGGTGCAGACAATGGGGAGAAAAAAATTTATTACTAATTGTAACCTACTCTTGTACATTTTCCCAGCAAAACAATTATTTAATACGCAACTATTAACGCGTATTAACAACCCTTTCTACCTGACGTCAAATTTTTCCAAATTGATACAAAACAATCAATAATACATCATTTTGTAGATGTTATTCAAAAACATTTTTGACACATTATGACATTTACAAAAAAAAGAAAAAAAAAGATTTACAAGTGACAAACATGTTAAACAAGAAAACAAAAAAAACAAAAAACAAATATATACATATTATGTAAATAGAATTTTAAAAAAAATATCTTTCACAAAATACTATAATTTTTTGTCATACTCGTAAGGACTATATACTAACCAACACATTGCACAAAGTGATTAATAGATAATGTCAGAGGAAATAATTTTTTATTTCAGAAAAATCCAGTTATATTTATTTGACAATACTTTTTATTAATTTACAATAGTAAATACAAATATATTATTTAACCCCTATATTGTTGCCAGATTCAAGCATCAATGTCAACAATGTTGATTGAGTAATGTTAGGTGACCAAAATTTACACCAAAATATAAAGAAAAACCACTCTTTTAAATTGTCGAAGATAAAAAAGAGTACCTACATTAAAAGTTCTAAAAATTGTAACAGACATAATGAAATTTTAAAGCTTCCGATCTTTTGACTGGGGAATCCTAATAATAAATATAAATAAACTTTACAAAATCCTTATAAAAATTTCACTTTTTCAAACATCAAAAATTCCCCTTTCATGATGTAGCCCGAGAGCCCGCCGTATAAGACACATTAATGACTTTTTGTGCATGAGTAGTGTCACTACAGACTTAAAAGGAGCCACCATTTATTTGAGCCAATTTTGCCCGCATGACAGAATGTGACGTCATTTCTGGTTTACTTATTTCAACAAAGAGTCTGGAACCATTACCATAGGTGAATTTGCCCAGGAAATGAAATTCAACGATATGTATGCGATTGTGTAGCTTAGTGAAAGACTAAACCATACGTATGGATTTTTCTCAATATCTTTACATTTCGCGGAGTTATAATACCAAATACCAAAAAATAGTGGTCTTATTCAAACTTTTTTTTCTCGTAAACTATTCTAGATAAAACGATGAAACAAAATCCATATTGTTTGCTATGTCCAGTACTCTATTATATATTTTTTTCATTTAAAATGGACATTAAATACCCTTTATAAAATATAAAAAAAAAATTCATTAAATTTTTTTAGCTACTTGTACAAGAGTGACCACTTTCTTATTACTACCAAAAGAAAGCTCGCAAGCACTTCCCTCATCTCCCTGAATTTTATTTTTGTCAAAAGGGTGGAACATATTGAAAAAAAATAAAAATATATATATTTTTTTTTATTATATGAGAATCTGATGCCTGCTCTACACTCTCGATCGAACTTCCTCGACGAAGTAATCGCTAAAGTTGGCTAAAGTCGGAATACCGTTATAACACCAGCCAGAAAGAACCTTGAAATGACTTTTTACACTCTCGTACTCGGTCCACTTTGCGAGAATTGAGAGTAGGCATAAGGAATCTAATATGTTTTATCTTCAAAAGGTAGACTTTTTTCATATCGGAGTTCTAAAAAACAATTAGTTACGAAAAAAGAACTAACTTCTTTCATTGTTTTTAACGTATTACTCAATTCTACAATTATTTCGCAAGTAAATCCAACTAACATTTTTATTTACCCGTTAGGTAAACTAAAACTGTTTACTTGATCAATTAGTGATGTACTTAACTTCATCAATGAATTTAAAATTGTAGACTTGAGAAGTATGTTAAAAGCAATGAAAAAAATTAGTTCTTGATTCGTAGCTGATTATTTTTTAAAACTCCTATGTGGAATGAGTCTACATTTTGACCATAAAACATATTAGATTCCTTATGCCTACTCTCAATTCTCGAAAAGTGGACCGAGTACGCGAGTGTAGAAGGTCATTTCATGGTTCTTCGTGGCTGGTGTTATAACGGTATTCCGACTTCAGCCAACTTTAGCGATTACTTCGTCGAGGAACTTCGATCGAGAGTGTAGAGCAGGCATCAGATTCTCATATAATAAAAAAAAAAAAAAACATTCAATAATTCGTTTATTCATTTATTCATTCAAAATATTTCTTAAAAACATAATTCAAAAACAAGTAGGTACAGTTCAACAAATCTGACTTTGCCGCTTCAAGGTCATTTTTTCTTTATATTAAGTACTATCTCACTTCTTTAAGAATGCATTTTTAATGACCTTGAAGAGGTAAAGTCAGATTTGTTGACCTGTACCTGCACGTACACATACCATGAACATCACCAAATATATATGTTTTTATTTTTTTTCAATATGTTCCACCCTTTTGACAAAAATAAAATTCAGGGAGATGAGGGAAGTGCTTGCGAGCTTTCTTTTGGTAGTAATAAGAAAGTGGTCACTCTTGTACAAGTAGCTAAAAAAATTTAATGAATTTTTTTTCATATTTTATAAAGGGTATTTAATGTCCATTTTAAATGAAAAAAATATATAATAAAGTACTGGACATAGCAAACAATATGGATTTTGTTTCATCGTTTTATCTGTAATAGTTTACGAGAAAAAAAAGTTTGCATAAGATCACTATTTTTTAGTATTTGGTATTATAACTCCGCAAAATGCAAAGATATTGAGGAAAAATCCATACATATGGTTTACTCTTTCACTAAGCTACACAATCGCATACATATCGTTGAATTTCATTTCTTGGGCAAATTCACCTATGGTGATGGTTCCAGACTCTTTCATGGATGAAATCTACATAAAAATGTATATTTCAACATGTACAATCAGTTTATACTGACGTGCCAGGTTTAATTAACGCGCGACCCCACGGCACTGTCAATTAATTAACCCGCATGGCTGTAGATTAATTAAACCTGACATCCCACGTTGCGTATATACGTTGAGACCTATATTTTGACGTAAATTACATCCATGCTTTCGATAACTTAAGTAAACATTAAAAATCATAACCAAAAATAACTGTTGACTCCTTTTGAGTTTGCAGTAGTACTACTCACACACCAAAAGTCATTCAATCTTATACGTAGGATTTGTATACGGCGGGCTCTCGGACTAACTGTAAAATACAATTATTCAATGGGTTACAAAAAGAACAGTAAAAATAAAATAATACGAACCGTTCAAGCGAAATAATTATTCCAAAAATTAGTGTTAACCACGTGATTATCAAATCACGTTTGTAATATACATACAATGACGTCATAATCAAATTAAACAACGACAGATAAAAAATGTATTGTTATCTAATTTTCGTAAAGTATACCACTCACATTAAGTGGGTGCATTATACGTAATATGAAATATAAACTGTTAGTTACCTCATTTTTATGTAATTTTTCAAGAGATAAAATTTTGTTCATTTCTGTAACCTTATCTGTTCAATAACAGAATTTTAATTTATTCAGTAAAGTGATTTACATGATCACGTTTCTATCTACATAATGTGATGCTACAAACAGTATGTAACTTATAAAGTCATCATATAAGAGCCTTCACCAAATAAAATGCCGTAAGACGTAAGACATAGGGGATATCGCTACCTACTGACCCTGATTGAAACTTTGGGTAGTTTTTTAACCACGCATAGTATGAAAATATTTTTAAATATTACTAAAATTTGCTAAAAATACACTCGTTTTGATTTTTGATTTTTTTTTACCACTAACAATAAATTCAAAAAAATCAAAACGGATGTTTAACAACTTTTAGTGGTCAAAACCACATTTTCATAAGGGCACGTGCCCCGGGGCCCTGACATAATGGGGGCCTCCATAAAATCGAATAAAATCTCAAAATTAATATAATGTAAAATAATTTTTTTTTAAATGTTTTTTTGTCGTACAAATTAGAGAAATCGATTATGCTTCTAAATTTATCTTCCTAGTGCTTCTGAAAGTACATATTACGGAAGGGGTGACCAAACCAAATGATCTTGCGGGCCACTTTGGAAGCGTATCATAACTTCGCGGGCCGCATATAAAATTATGTGAAATATTTTTGAATATATGGATGCACAAGTAATGTATTTTTTTTTAATACATTGGTTTTCACTACCTTGGTCATTATAAAATTCCAAACACAATTATAAAATTCCAGGCGGGCCACATGCGGCCCGCGGACCGCGGGTTGGGCCCTGTACTACGGTGTCTGGTATTTGCGTCTGCTATGGTTGCTTGCTATGGTGAAAAAATTGCAAAATTCAAGTTTCTTTTTCACTTTAAATTTTACACATTTTAAAATTAAATTCGGAACATTTTTTTCGCGTAAATTTTGTTGATGTCCAATCAATTTTCCCTACTTTACTTACCCGTGAATCACTTACGGTTTTTATTTCTAATTTCACATCTAGCAGAAAATCTAGTGAGCTATGTATGTAAAAAATAGGTTTTAGATTATCAGTGACATACATAGGTTATCAATAGTCCACTTTCTGGAACGTTTTACCGAAAAACTGTTTTCAAAATTTTAATTTAGTAATACAAGCTTTTTCGGTGCACACTGTATATAACAAATGAAAGAAAAGAAATTTCACATAGGTAATATCTTTATAATAAATATTTATAACTGGAGGAAATTCTTACAGTATACTAGTATTCAATTTCCATACTGATATTATCCTACCTCCTACGTAAATATATCATTTTGTCAAGACCGCTCTCAATTACGTGAATTTTTTAAATCTTAGTAAGTTTTTAACTAAGTTGCATACAAAATGCAAAAATAATAATTAAGACATTCACAATTTTTTTAAGTCAATTATTATTCTTCGTGTGGGCATTGGTCGATATTACTTATATAACAGGAAATAAAAAATTAGATTGCCTACGTACTAATTATTTTTTTTCTAATTTCGTCTGGAAAACACCATTTTCAATTACAATAAGGAAAGAAAAATCCGAGCTTACTGAATAAAATACTGAGATAACTGACTAAAAGAATAAAAGTAAAACAAACGGACGTGAAATCGTAGGCATTGAAATACAGATTACAGCTTAAAAGCCAACAAACAAAAAATATATTTGAATTTTTTTTTACGACTTTTAAAAAATATACAAAATCTCTACAAAAAAAATTTTTTTACATCCTATTCAGGGGGTATTCTGGTCTAGAAATTCGATTTTTTTAATTCATATTTTCAAAGCTTAGAGGAAGGAACATTGGATGAAGCAGGCATCGCTGATTAAAAAAATGTAAGTATAACACACTATTAAATGACTTAAACTGCCCGAAACGAGACTCCAAACTTTAAACCCGTTTTTCTCGAAACTGTTTTTTGAGACTTAGTATCTCAAGTTCTAGTGGATCGATTGCTTTGAAATTTTGTACAGAGGTTCTTAATATATTCAAAATTCGTTTGACGAAAAATTTCTTGAAATTTTTTTTCTGTTTTTAAAAATTCACGAAACTAAAAAAAACGATAGAAAAAAAATTTTTCAAATGGACGCTATTTTGTCAAAAAAAAAAAATTTTAAAAAAACGCTCCCGTCAAACGAAAATGTCATTCTTACTCTTTAAGAATTCACTAAATTTCAGATCACCAAGGAAGTCGAAATCATGTCAATCAGGGGGTAGCTTGTTTTTGAATCCCTACTTTGTCGGCTTGTACTTTTTTCAACTGTAACTTTTTTTTACTTTTTTGTACTTTTCAAACGTTAATAAAAAAAACTGATAAAAAATACCGATGGCAAAAATGTTCACGTCTTTTTATTTATTATCCCTGAAAAATACCTAAAATTTGATCGTCTAAACCAGAATACCCCCTGAAGGAATATAACAAATATTTTTATTTCTTCAAGTATTTCCTACACTTCTTCACTTGTTTCTGATACGCCTACATAGTACACACTTATACATAAAACTTTCTAGAGAAAGTTCCACAATAAAGAAGAGAAAAAATGGTAGGTACTGTCAGAAATCAAAAATTTTCCAAAACAATGAAAATAATTTTCATAATAGAAAATTATAATTCTAAGATATAAGTCAAATTTACGTACGTAATACTTAAAGAACAGCAAGCGGCCGTCCTTTTTGTTCCATTCGTAAAATTGTTTGCAAACAAGAAATTCCAGTTATACAAACAAATCATTTTCTCATTTATATTCACTGTACGCAATCTCAACCATGTCAAGAAAATATTTTTTTTTTATTTGATTGGAAATTTTTTCAATAATATTTAAATAACAATCAAACGATCAAGTGGACCGTTGATTCGTCATTTTCATTTTGCCAACATTATAAATTCAGTGTTCGTATTCGTATTATTTATATATGTAGATACCTAAAAGCATAACAAAAGACTGTTATCTCGCCTACTATACTTTAAATTAATAATTAATTTTAATTAAAATATTATGAACTTTCTAACTAGAAAAAGAAAATTTCTGTGAAAAAATTTTTTTTATCCTCTTTGTCCACAGAAAATTTATATTGTTTCTGTGAATATTTATTCGGTTTGACATCAAATTCATTACTTTTTCTTGTTGTTTCCTTTACTAAAAAAACTACACTATTAGCGCGTGTCGTCAAGAGTGAGGAAGGCAATGGAAGGCCACTACTCCTCCCTGGAGGATCAAAAAATAGCAAGAAGCAGATTAATTATTCTTTCTACAGAGCAATTTTAAAACTGTAATATTCGTAGCTAGCTACTGTATAATATCTAAATTGTAAGATTAGTATAATCAGTTTAAATAAAGAAAAAAGATATTTGACGCTGCAAAAACTGAACGGCAACATGATAAAAATGAAATAAATTTATACCATTTTTATTGGTAAATATAACTGATTTCAAAACCACAGTAACAAAATACTGAATACTACGAGTATTATATTTACTAACAAATATTATTCATTAAAATATCTTACCATATTACAACCGTGTTTTATATTTTTAGAATTCCGCATTTTAAAAGAAAAACAGAATTCTTATAAAATCACTCTTGTGTCCGTCTGTCACAAAGATGTGACAGATGGACAAATGTTCATATAGTTTTCTCGAACTCCTGATAACGCGTACATATATCACCAGTCAACGATTAGAAAAAAAAATATCGGATTAAAATTTGGGGGGGGGGGTAGTTTAGTTCAAAAAAGTGTTTTAATTAATATATCGTGTAAAATATCATTTGACAGGACTACGTCTAAAGATTCAAAAATTTTCTTTTTTTGTATTGCAATCTAAAATCTTATAATATAGCTCAAAATTTGCTATAAATGACCATCCCCCCCCTGATCTCCTAGGTTTCTGAGGCTAAAATTTCGATTTTAATAGATTTAGTCATAGATTACCGGAAAATTGTAGGTATTTTTTGTATAAATTGTAGGTAATTGTAGGAAAAACGCGAGGGCCTTCTGAAAAAGAAGATAAAATCATTTTCAAGTTATTTCAACAAAAGACTTTTTTGACACTGCGACAAGGACAAAAGTTATTGACTAAAAAGGAAGTTAATGTCAGTATAATAATGACTAGGTATCGGACATGTTTCGGATCAAACAACATCGTGTTTTGTATATGCAGGCAGATAGACAGATAATATGTGTGAGTTGTATATATGTGTATGTTTTATCAAAATATCTATTCATTTTTATTCACATTAATCACATCAAGTGCGATATACCTGCATATACAAAACACGAATGCTGTTTGATCTGAAAAATATCCGCTACGTAATAATGAATTTGAATAGGTAACTAAACGAAGCAAATATTTCTTGGCGTAGTACAATGCTGAAATCTTTCCTCAAATCGGAGTATGTCAAAAAGTGACGCTTGTGGGCTATGCAAAATTTGAATCGTGATTAATGTAATTTTTACTGACGAAGCATGTTTTTACTTGGTCCAAAATATACTTGGTCTTTTATTAAAACAGGTCTGCCGCCATATCCGAGCTCTCTGGCGGTCGTTACCGCAACAAATGCGAAAAATCTTATAAAAAGTATGCCAAAATGGTACCCACGAATTCTAGACAATAATGAAGTCTGGACAACTTACTAAGTAAATGCGTAATAGTGCTTTTAGTGTATTTTAAATCGATTTATTCATTTCTGAGAAATAATAATTTTTCTTTTAAATATGCAGACGACGCTCTTGTGTGACAGACTGTATTTACTAATGTTTCGATACACTGTCAGAAAATTCATGTGTTTTTCAGAGTTCACAAGCAAATTTGGATAAGATTTAAGTATTCATAAATAAAAAAAGTTTAATTTGGTCTATTGACTGCCACTGTACAGAACCTTAATTGTGCGATCCCACCTTGCTCTTACAATCAGCAGATTTTTCTGGATAGAATTTGTATTTTCTACAGCTCAAATTTGTTACCTAAAAAGCAATTTAACTCAAAGGTCTGTCGACCCAAAAGCACTCCAGCTACCCTGTCATGTTTATACTAATTGACAGTTCTTCTTGTTACATTACTAGGCAACAAATTTTCGTTAGCTAAAAATATAAATTTATTTGAAATAATATTAGCTCTCGTGTAATGATTAAAAAAAATATATAATTATTCTACCAAAATAATTTTTCTCATTTCTTTTGTTTCAGTTGTATCCGACAGTCGAACACACTCACGAGCATCATCGATCGTGTTCCGACGAAAAACAACGAAAACAGTCGACAGTATACGAAGCACACTGTCATCGCAACAATCCGCCAGAGGAAAATTACTGTCAAGCATTAAAAGTACAAAAAGTCAAACGGAAATATTACCACACCATACCCATATAAATGGTAATGAATTATCGAATGGTAGCCGTGATAATAACAACGAAAAAACGGCAGTATTAAATTATTGTAATCGATGTTCACCAAGTTCGTCACATAACTCGTCAGAATCGGTTTAGATTGAAAACTTAAATGGAAATCTTTTAAGCAAGAAACGAGAATAGACTGACTAGCTATAAAGTCCCAACTCCCGGAACTCTACCTCCATTATTTATAATTTTAATTTAATACCGAAAATCGGGTTCCGCGCGCCAGTTTTAGCAGACGCAGCGACGCTGAAAACAGCGTACCACCGAAAATAATTTTTTTATAGTAGTAAATGTTAATTTAAAAATTTAAAAAAATTATGCTGTATTCAAAACCACTTCAAAAAATAAGATGCCGTTAAGAAATAGTATATTGTACAATAAGTGGGAAAAGAGGCTTATTTCTCACGAATATGAGTTTATTGCGCGAGCCCGCAGGGCGAGTGCAACAATTCATATGAGTGAGAAATAAGCTTTTCCCACGTATTTTACACTATACTTTTTCTACGAGCACATTTTTTTTCGTAAAATTTAACATAAATAATTAAAATAAAATTTAAATAAGTAGTAAAAGTTTTTTAAACTTATAATGTCAGTGGTAAGATGTTCAGATTTTTGTCAAAGCACACTTTGAAACTATGGAAACAATAATAAATAATCAACATACATATGTGTATTTTTAGAATTACATATGACATTATATATTAAATCAGACATAGCCAACTTTTTTATTATATTAAGCCGTGCGAAATAATTTCACACGCCTATTTCCACACAGTGTGGGCAATTGTTAATTTTTACATATAGTTAGCCGTGCGCAAAATTTTACTTTTAATAGTAGGAATAGAAAAAAATTCTTATCCTAATTCTTCATAAAGTTATGCAATTGTTAACCAATAAATCATTTACGGATCTCTGCTTTCACAAATAGTTACATAAAAGTTTAAATAATTACATTAAAAATTGTTTGCCTAAGATTTAAGAAATATGAAGGAAATAACAATAAAACAAATTTTTTAGCAATTTTATAATTTTGATTTTTTTTTATCTACCTATGACAGTAATTTTTTGTTGTCATGAAAAAATAATGATTATTAAACAAAAAATTTTTTCTTAAAAAAGTTTTTTGTTTAAAATTTTTTTTTTTAATATTTTTTTTTAATTTTTTTTTTTTTTTTTAGTTACCATGTTGAGAAATACAAATAATGATTTTTAAGGAAAAAAATTTATAAAAAAAAAAATTATTAAAGAAAAATTTTAAACAATTAAAAATTTTTTTTAAGAAGAAATTTTTTGTTTAGAAATCATTATTTTTTCACGACAACAAACGGGTAAAAAAAATTTTTTTAACTATTAAATTTCTCCATTTGTTTATAAAAAATTTATTAACAAATGACGTAAAAAAATTGCAACTAATGTTAATTACTGTCATAGGTAGATAAAAAAACGTCAAAATTATAAAATTGCTAAAAAAAAAATTTTATTGTTATTTCCTTCATATATTTTAAATTTTCAACTTTAAGAAATTACCTATAATAAACAAAATAAAAAATTTTTATAAACGTTTACCACATAATCTTCTTAAGTATATGTACAAGAAGGGCTCCACGAGGCAAAAAATTTTTAATGTAATTATTTAAACTTTTATGTAACTATTTGTGAAAAAAGAGATCCGTAAATTATTTATTGGGTAAAAATTTATGAAAAATTAAGATAAAAATTTTTTCCTAACGGGATCTTATTCTTTGAAGTGTTTTGAATACAGCATAATTTTTTTAAATTTTTATATTAACATTTATTACTATAAAAAAAATTATTTCGGTGGTATGCTGTTTTCAGCGTCAATGCGTCTAAGCTAAAACTGGCGCGCGGAACCCGATTTTCGGCATTAAGTTAAAATTTGAAATAATGGAGGCAGAATTCCGGGAGGTGGGACTTTTTTATTGCAAATTTCCTCCTCTTTAAGAATCTTTTTGTTTCGTTTCTTAACTATTAATATTTTTTAAATTATTAACAAAAAACTGAATACCTCGTTTCTTTCCATCTTATTTTGTAAATAACAATTGCAATTTTTTACGTGTTGTAAAATCCTTAAAATACATTTTTCCATTTTTCTATAGGTCATCGAATGAGCTATTGCCCATATTTTTAAGAGCTTTATTTCTATTTTTCACGTTTTTAACTTGTGAACTAGACTAATGTACAATATATGAGATATTGTCCAGTATGAGTAGCAGAGAAAAAAAAGAACTAAAACCGGAAAAGGCCCGTTGCATCTAACGCCAGGTCATAGGAACGTTTGCACTTTTATATAATTTTTTTTTTTTAAAAATAACATACTTAAAAGGCAGATTTTATAAATTTTTGACTACGCTTTATTAAAGTCAAAATAATAAACTTTTAAGCCATTTTTTTTTTGCGTCCATTGTAAATGGTGTTGACTTTATACACACAAAAAATCGTGTGTCTCCTTCGAAATTACCCTACAATTATTTAGTTCCCTGGGGAAATAATATTTACACTATTATTGTCAGGGCAACCGTAGACAATTAGCCAAAAAAAACTTTGCTAAATTTCAGACTAGCAAATACTACTTACTTGATTGATAGTGGGAAAATAGTTATTTATACAGTAAATTGTAAAATGACGTTTTTGTTTTGTTTGTTTTTTTTGGTAAGTCGTAACAGTTGTCCAACGCGGCTTATTGACTTGGCTAACTACAAGTGGAAAAAAAGCGTTATTTTACACGTGCTGCATACAATAATTTTTTTTCAACTCTGAATTTAAATGAAACAGTTTAATAAAAAAATGGAAGAAAGATCTCAATTTGTTAAGACTTACAACTACTTACATTAAAGAAATTATTTTAACATATTTGTTTTAAATAATTTATAGATAACTATATGTATTTAATGTTAACTGTAGAAACAAATATATTACTCATTTACTGTTTTTCACGCGTAAAAAATTTTATCATTTTAACACTACCACAGACAACTATACCGCATTTCAAATACCATTGATTATGAGTCATCTTTAAAGAATTAAATAATTCTTTTATTTGAAACAAATCATTCTTCTATTCTTTACTAAAAACAAACTGCAAATTTAAAATTTACGTAAGTGCAACAATGAAAAAGATAAAGCTAAGGAAACGGAAATTCTTTAAATTTATAAATGATGGATCATGGTTAAATTTAAGTGAAACGGACCATATAAAGTTAATTTTTTAATCATGGAGACTAAATAAGGAGCACGCACTCCGTATATAAGGGGCTCTAAAAATAAGGGGGCGTTAGTGTTCCGTGTCTACCAAAGCGGTAGGGGAATGAAGCAGCGGTTTTATTGTTACATCATAAGGAAAAAATTTCAATATTACTAAATTAAAATTTATTTAGTTTACTTAATTTTCCGTTAAATACATTAACTTACTTGAGGTGCCTTGAAAAACCCAAGATTTTTCAAATTTGATTCCTTGAGTCGTTTTTTATCAGCCGACTGCTAACAGAACAATTTTTAACAGCACACACCCTGCCCATTTTGATATTACAAAAAAAATTAAATTGAATAAATTCTTCGTATTTATTTAAAATACAATTTTATAAGATTTTTTAAATCATTTTCAAATTGTTCACATACAAAAATTGTGGTTATGAGTATTCATATTGTGCTGACTTCACGTCTATTTATCTTACTATATTCACATCAGCAAAAAGGAATATTAGCGCCACAAGTGCGATATATGTACAAACGTAATATGTACGATTTCCGTGGACAGATTCTGGCAATTCCCCGTTTGCTGGCGTGCTCCTTATGTAGTCTCCATGTTTCTAATTTTGAATTGTAAAACAAAGAAAACGATTTATTCCTCTGTCTAGAAGAAACAAAACAAAAATTATCTGTAAAAATATAAATAATTTCACACAAAGCTAATAATGTAGTCAATGAAGCATCATAATGATCAAAATCTCGAAATTCTGAAGCATCAAAATGATCAAAATCTCGAAATTCTCTACAACAGCTCCAATTTTTATTAAAAAAATTTTTTTAAAATTGTATGCTTCAATGTATTATTTAAAATCATAAGCATTTTAAGTGGCGGACTTAAGTGGCGGACTGGGGTCCGAAAAAGGCCCAAAATAAACGGCTAGACGGATCTTAATCAAATTTTGCTCAAATACTATTGACACTCCATTAAAAATGAACGTTAGGTTAAAATTATCCTCCTGGATCCTCGGGTCCCAAAAAAGATCCAAAGTAAATTGTGGGAAATGACCTTTAAATTTTTTTAAATACTATTAAAATGAGGAAATACCCCTGTCCCAGCATTTGCATAACATAGCGAATTTCCAAATATTAGGCACTGGCGGATCTCATCTAAGACCTGTACCCATTTAAAATAGTTTAGATTTCTAAGAGTAAAAGAATTTTTAAAATCGGCTGGGTAATTAATTTTGGTATTTTTGAGACCCAAGAACCCGAACGGACTTTATGCAGCACAGTTGTATCCATTTAAAATAATTTAGTTCTCTAGGAGTGAAAAAATTTTCAGAATCGGTTCGATAACTTATTTCTGGCGTTTTCGGATCTGCAAGATCCCGGTGGACCTCATTAAAATATTAGCTCGACCGTATATTCTAGGCGGGCTTTATGTAATATATATATATATATATATATATATATATATATATATATATATATATATATATATGTTTAAATTTTCAAAATCGGTCACTTATTTCATTTTCTACACATTTGGGTCCCATAAACCCTGGCGGATCTTTCATAACGTAATCTATATCTATCTAAAATAATTAGGCTCTCTAACAGTAAAAAAATTTTCAAAATCGGTCGGTTATTTTATTTTTGACACTTTTGGATCCCATGGACCCAAGCAGGATTATTCCAGGACTTGTTCCCTTTCTGCAGTAAACAAAATTGTTATATATATATATATATATATATATATATATATATATATATATATATATATATATATATACATATATATATATATACATATACATATATATATACATACATATATATATATATATCGTCGGTTTGGTGCGAAAACTCATTAAGTAACATTTTTAAGTTTCAGAGATAAATGGAAATGAAAAATTGTTAATTATGTTTGCTTGTCCAAAATGTTTAAGCAACAGATCTGTTTTGTTTAAATTGTTAAAACCGCTGAGAATATAAGAAAATCAAAATTTTAAATGATATTTAGTAAAAAAATTTTCAAAAGTGTCTCACAAACTTTGTTTTTCGTACTTAATGAATTTTTGCACATAATAAAAATACTGCAACTGAATATATAATGACATTTTATTTAAATGAAAATCATATTAACTTATAAGTTAACAAAAAAATATAACTCTAGTTATTGATCTAAATATAACATTATAAAAAATTTTTGTAAAATAAATGTTTTAGAATTTTATATAAGCAAACTTAGCATTACAAAAATATTAGAAACACTACTTTTTTTATAGACCAAAATTACAAGAGCTAATCTTCAACTTCGCCATCACTACTATCCTGTACTGCAGGATCCATTACTTTCCATAGGAACATTCAATTTTAATTTTCCAAATTAACAGTATCACTGTTAAAACTATGTTTTAACAATTCAAAAATAATTAAACTGTATGAATAACTTGTTTGTTATTTTGCCTGGAAAATGGTCTAATGAGTTTTATATCTCATATTTCTAATATTTGTTGTAGTATTTTGTAATGCAAAAAGTCAGTAAGTGACTTTAATGATTTTTAGTTCTACAACAAAATGGTAAATATCAAATAATGATTATTTGCAAACACAAAATAAGGAAATCTAGTGGTCGTATCATCTAGTGAGTATTATCAATCAAAAGAGAAAGTAAAATTCAGCTGAAAAATATAAAAAACTCATTTTTGAAAAATTTGTCACTTAATGAGTTTTCGCACCAAACCGACGATATATATATATATATATATATATATATATATATATATATAAATTTTAGTAAATATTATTTTCGGTTCCTAGGGACCTCAAAACAAATTTCTGCCATGGTCCCGGGTTCAAGTCGCGTCATGACAGTGGCTGTAATAGCTGAATTCCATTCTGGAAATTCGCTAATAACGTTGCTTGCACTACGTATACACATTGATGAGCTTTAATCGAGTATTGTTGAGTTTATACTTTAAATATGTATTTTTAAGTGGCTTAGTTATTATTATCTTAAATTCCAAATTTGACTCTGGTCTACATTCCTGCTGACAAAATAGGCTTTAACGTCCTGGCAAGTAACATTTTAACGCCTTGGCCGATAACCGTAGCTGCAACAAGGGAAACAGACCGAGTGTAATACCGTTTTAAGAAGTTTTATGGCCCATTTTCTTTTAATTTTTTTTACGAGATAGGTTATTTTAGTTAAATATTATATTTTATCATGTAAATACTATTTTTGTATAAGAAAGAAATTGTTTATTTCACAAAACGCGATTTTTTATTAAATATAAATTTTGTTTACTGCAGAAAGGGAACAAGTCCAAAAAACAAAACATTTTTCTTTTTAAATAACTACGCATACAAAAATTAAATCTTTTACAAAAGGTTAATCAGCTAATCACTAACAATATTTAAAAAATACAATTTCATTAGTTTGTAAGAAGGGTTCCAAATAAAACGTTTTTTTCATCTCCTGTAAAATTTTATTTTATGGACATGTTACCTTTCTGCAGTTAGCAATTCATATAGATATTTTAGCAGTTCAGTAAGTAAATACATGTATTATATTTTACTATTCAAAAACCGTTTTTTTGAAATCAGAAATTTTCATTTTTAAATTTAGGCCCTAAAACCTTTTAAGCACCATTTTTAATGTTTATGATTTTCAATAGTACTACAAAAGGAACAATTAAAAAAAAAATCATCAAAATCGGACCTGTTATAAAGAATTTAGAGATGAAAACCTTTATTGACTACAGACTACACTATAAAAGTAATGATATATTTTGGTACTTTTAAAATACAGTGAATTTCATTTATGACGACCGAAATCCATTGTAATTATCATGGTTTTATAAAGTAAAAATTATTATATAGTATACTTAACTCTTTGAGTTAGGATAAAAAAAAATAAGTACAAATACGTCCAAGACGAATAGTGGATCAACACGTTGATGAACACAACCGCGAAACAGCGTCATGTTGAACCTGATTTAATTGTGACACAACGCTGTACAGCGTAAATAGTTGCTATTTTCTTTGCGATGGAGTGACGGTACTAACAGTAATGACTGAATTTAAAATATTCATAGTGTATAATTAAAAAGTTATAAATAAACAGTGACGTAACTACAATGGAGCAAGTGGCGCAATGAATCTAGTTACATCACTGTAAATGAGTAACATATAACCAAAATAGTATATAGTTTTCAAAAATTCGAAATGTTTTCATAATTACCGCCTGCGTCCACCAACGTGTTAATGGGTATATAAATTTATATGTAAATAGTAATTTAATTGTTACATAAAAAAAAAGAGCTTGTATTTTGAAATTTAAATGGTTCATATTAATAAAAATGTTATTTCGAAATGTTTATTTATTTTTCCTAAATCACGTTAGATAAAGTTTAAGAAAAAAATTCGTTTGATTCCGACATAGTTCGAAAAACAATTGGAGACATAAGTGGATGAAGATGTTATGTAACATTTTTTCAAAAAGTCATTTTTTGCAGTTTTGAAATATCCTGAAGTATCATATATACTAAAATTTGATTTCATTACGTCCAATAGTTTTGTAGAAATTCAATAATAAACATGTGTTATTGCATGGGAAATATATGTAAATAAAAACGCTTTCAAACGCTTCTATTGTAAAATTATAAAAAAAATGTTACATAACACCTTCATCCACTCATGTCTGAAATTTAAAGAGCAATATAAAAAAAAAAAAAAAAAAAAAAAAAAAACATTATATGATACCACCTGCCACATCCACACCAAAATCACGTCACTGTCTTCCGTAATTCTAGCATGATTTTCGATTTAAAAAGATTAATGCCTCTAATATCTTATAAAATGTAAGTTATAATAAAAGTGAAAGAAATACCAGAATACACAGGTAAGTACTCAATTTTCAAACATTTGTAATTTTACTCTGAAACATTTTACACTATTCTTAAGGTGGGTTCACATGAACCTCAACCCAAAATTTTTTTATATTTTTTGGAAGTTAATTATGTGTAGAATATAATATATTACTAAAGTGTTTTTGTCAAAACAACAAAATACCCCTGTTTATATAAGGAAACATTAGATATCAATTTGATATCAACTGCTATAATAATAATCAGTATAAAATCCTATCTTCAAAGGAAGCCTTCTAGGTATGTTACTAAATAAAAAAAAAAAAAAAAAAATGGACACAGCCACTACAGCCCACACATTTCTTCCTACGATTGTTTGAAAGTTATGACGGTAGCTTTCTGCAGGCTACGGATTGATAAGTATTACATTTTTTTGACGTGGAGAACAACTTTCGTTTCCAAACTAGAATCAGTGGCGTAGCTAGGCGTGGACGATGTGGGCCCTCGCCCACGGCTTCGCATTTAAAAGGGCCTCTCGAGTGACTTATTTTTTAGATTGTTGCCTAATTTTTAATTGACAAATTTCAAAAAGAAAATTAAATGGGGTTCTTGCAGAAATTATCTTCCCCACTCCCCATTTTCGTCTTGCGACACCACTGACTAGAATATCAAACAATCAATGTTACAAAAAAAATTTTTGTAAAAACAAATTTAATAATATGAATGAACTATACGACATTTGAAAAAAGAAGCACCTTTAAAGATCAACTGAACTTGAGGTATTGAATGAAGAGCAAACAATGAATGAAACAGATAAGGTACACAGAATCAAGGAGAGAAATACCTTTAGGCAAGCGAAATAAAGACAATTTTGGGAATTTTTTAAAAAGAAAATATTACTAAAATCGGATATTTTATTTACTATGAACTTAAGGTCTTGTATCATTTTTTAGAGAATTTCGAAAACTCAAAATTCAGCTATTACGGCCGGTGTCACGGTGGAACCTGAGGCCGAGACTATAACAGAAATATGTTTTGAGGTCCCTCGAATACGAAACTGATATTCACTAAAATTTATATATTAATGCGTATAACCAATCAATACGTATATTATATTGTTTTTTAAAAAATTATTCTCAAATTTAAAAATTTGCTTGATATCACAATTGTAACAGGAGACATTTTGTCCCAACTTCAAAAAATTTTTTCATATTAGTATATTTTTCATATTGTATTGTTTCATATTGTGTATTTCTTGGACGAAGTTCGATGATACTGATTTGGCTTGGCGATTCATAGGGTTGACTGTGGTTCTTTACATATGATTTCTAAAATGATTTTTTCTTTGTTTTCTTTCTTTTTGTTCTCGATTACTATTTGTTTTTTGTTTTTTGTGTGTTTTTCGATGTTTTTTTGTGTCTTCATGATACAAGTATTACCTTTTTTACAGCAACTAGTTGCTATTTTTGATATGGTTGTTCCGTTCCGTTTTTGATTCAAACTAAAGTTTTTGTTTTTCTTTTCTTTAATTATTGAAAAATTTTTTCTAAAATTTTTCATTTTTTGTGTATTTTTCTTATCTTTAGAATGGTGGTTTGAGACACCGAAACCGGTCGACATGTTTAAGATTGCTTAAAAATTGTTTGTTTTTTGCTGGTCTTAATATTGAGTTTTATATCGCCAAATAAAGTCAATAATGGAATTACAAGCTTAATAAATATCATTTTTTTTATTTTATTTCAATTCAACATCATAAATAATATTGATAATCGATACGAAAAATTTTTTAAAAATTATATATAATAAATAATAAATTAATTTTAAAAAATATAATTTGGTTAAAAACAACACTACAAAAGATCGCGATGTCTGTGACGTCATAAAGGTAATATTTCAAAAGTGTCAAAATTATTAAAATTTAGTAGGAAAAATTATTGATGGTTGTTTCATTGATTTCGACGTTCAAAATCTTGAGAGACATTTTTTCTGGATTTATTTTTATATTGCTATCACAAGCAAGCACAATGGTACAAAACAAGCTCGATATTTCTTTAGTTTCGATATTTCAACAGTGAAGTTTATAGCAAGCAATAATTTGGTTAGAAACAAGAATTTCAGAGCAACAATAATTTCATAGTAACAATAATTTGATAGCAACAATAATAGTACGAGAGCTGCTGGCCGATTTGCAATAGTCATTTCAACACGCGTTAAATTGAGAGGATAGGACCTTGGATACTACTTACTCTGCATAAAAATTCAGTTCTGGCAAGCCTATTCGGCCGGGTTGAGTCGAATAGGCTTGCCAGAACTGAATTTCTGTGTAGAGTAAGTATCCAAGATTCTATCTTCTTAATTTGACGCGTGTTGAAATGACCATCGCAAATCGGCCAGTAGCTCTTGGCCTTTAATCTATTTGAAAATAAAAAGACACTAATGTAGCTATGTTCAGGCCATATGACCTTTATTACGTCACATAAGCGCTCGCGAACTATCGGCCCGTTATCGGCTCTAAGTTTGAAAATTTATTTTTAATTTAATATAACTTCTTAATTATTACGTTTAAAAAAAACAAAAAGAGTTTTCTTATAAAACTTATATATGATCTTTCCATTTATGACAAAAAAAATTTTTCTTCAAAAACCTAATTTTGCGAGCTAGTTGCGGGCGTGTTACGATCGCCCGGACCGGTCCTTAAGTTGTTGATATTTGTTTTTCGGCTCGCGGTCTTTATTAAGTTGCACATGGCTGATATAGAAATATATATGTAGAATATAATTGGTATAAATTTCAAAAAAATCGGTCGAATAGTTTTTGAATGAGAGTTCACGCCAATTTTAAAAGTTCTATTTCGAGGAAAACGTGTTTAAGATTTCAGTATGTAATAATAAAAACGAAACTAAACCATACAAACGCTTCTCGAGCAAGTTTTATGTTCAGAGGCTAAAACATGAAAGACTTCGAATATCGCTCTGAAGATTTGGGAGCTTATTCTTAGAATGTTTTATTCATGAAAAAAAAAAAATTCAATTTTTTCTTTTTCTAAAGATATTTCTCCCCTTGAAGATCTATAAATGAGGGATTAAAAAAAATCCAGGAACTTGACGCTGAGCGTCACTGGGTTCGCCGAGAGCGTTACAGCATCGCACCAAGGTAAACAAAGACTCGATACGAATGAAAAGAGCGTCATACACAATTACGTATAGTGTCGTCAGTCGTCACATATTTCACATTTTAAAATACTTATCCTTACGGCTGGTTTTACATTCACATTTAAAGCCGACTTTAACACTAAAGCCAACTTTAAAACTGATTTTATTTTTGGTACTGTTTTACAATCAAATTTAAAGCCCCGTTAGTGTAAAAGTCGACTTTAAACTAAAGTAAAAATCATCTTGACTTTTACTGCTTAAAGTTGGCTTTAACATATTTGTTATTGCTAATTATTATCATTGAATTTTGTTTATAAGCATAATTTTTCTATAAAATATTCGTACCTTAAATAAATAAAATAAAAATTTTATTTGTTTGCTTATTTTCAATAATATTTTTGATTATTTTTACGTCTTGGATTAATATCAAACATTCCTTTTGGGTTAAACTGGCTGAACGATTTCTGGGTTACCCACGATTTCTTTTCTAATTCATTGTATTTATGATAAATTTCTTTTTAAAAGAAATAATGTAGTTTTCTATTCGTGAAATGCGTATTTTCTGAAATTCAATCATGTTATTTTCGTTTCTATAGTTATTTTTTTAAAATGTAAGATTGGCTACGATCATTCATAGTTCGTTTTATCCATGCAACACTTAAAAATCCATGAACAAAAGTAATCAAACCTGATCATTGTATAACAATGCTAAAAATAAAGTCGAATTTAAATTAAAAGTAGCTTTAGTTAAAGAACTTTTAAAATTATGAATGTAAAACCGGCCGTGAAATATCCAAGATATTTTTATTTTTTAAAAATAATATTCATGAAACCTATTTAATTCAAGTTTCAAAGGAAAATTTTCATTTTACCAACTTAAACAAAACAAATATACCTACATACATATAAAAAATACAAAGACAAAAGTTTTTACGTTTTCAGGCCATCTCTATTTTTAATTACGTCTTTTCTTCTAATTTCATTTACGGTTTAGTTACAACATCAAAAAGTATATAGCGTTATTTATAAATTAACTTATTTATACGAGTACTCTACATACACTTAACACATATTTATAACATATTCGATTAAAATTCCATACTACATTGACATTAAACAGTAGCAGAGATTCATTTAATTTAAAACAATACAATGAAGAAACTTTCAGAAAACAAATTTCCTACGTGGTCATTTCTCCTCTCCTTTCCTTATTGATTTCGACATTACAAAACTTTTACTGTTGACAGATCATTATTAACAAATTGAAATATAGAGAAACTGTAAATAAAATGTTTGAATGTTATGCAATAGGTAATTTAACATAAATTACAAAATATCCGCATACAGTAAATAGTTATCAGATTTATATATCATGAGCATCAAATAATTTTTGTAATAGGGAAACTTTATTTCAAAAACTTAAGTATTATTATTGAATATTTTAGTTTAAAACATGTTCTAAGCCAACAAAGCAATTCTTCGAACAATAACAATGTAAAAATTTACTTTTAGTTGTTTTGTAGCACTCTACATGAGATAAAAAGATATCACTTCAAAAACGGATAAAACCGTTAAAAACTATTTTATTCTTCAAAGTAAATGTTTAAAATTTTTGTCTTTCACTTTTTGGTTACTTATTTACTCGACGTAACATGTTATCAAATACTGATTCTAACACTGTAGTTCCATTTTCATCTTCAACTGCAGTATGTAGATTGACGGGCAATCTGTCTGCGGGCATCTTACGAACTGTTGAAGTGGGTAGGTAATAAAATACTTAACAAAAAGAAAAAGTATTTCAAGTGGTCAAACCCTTGAAAAAAATTTTTCTTTACTTTCTAACAAACTATTAGGTAAAAATAAATTTATTCTGCTCATCAGTATACATCTAGAAAAATGAATTAAAACAATTAATGTCTGGATATTAATTAATAATGTTAACATATCGTTATTATAGGCAGTCTACTTACTTCTTAATTTTAGGTAAAAAATAAATAGCCGATAAAAATTTTTTTTTTATGATACACCACATGTATTTTGTTTATTTAAACCTAACATAACCACAAAAGATTAAAAAAAAATTCTGTCAAATATGTACTCAATTTTGTATTATAATGGAGTCGGATAAACAAAGTATAAGGAACTGTTTCCCCCCTCAATTTTTTTTTTTGTAGCATGTTAATTACATCGAAGACTATACGAAATGAACATTTTCTACCACTTGCAACCGCCGCTACGAAAGTTATCGGCCATTTTGTGAAAAATCGACCATTTTAGTCGTACTTTCTTAATATAGATGAGTATATCTCGGTATGTGTAGGTCTAAAAAAAATGAAAAAAATTGAGGCTATTCACTATGATATAGTCTACCAGCGGTTACAGTATGAAATTTTTATCTGCACACATAACCTTAAAAAAAAATTATAACTGGAGATACTGCTAAATTTTGGTTTTTTGGTCTTAACTTCGGATGTTTTAAGTGCAATTTGATAAAATTTTCAGAAAATATACTTTATAACGTGGACAATAACTGGTTAAAATTTCAAGTCAAAATATCCAACACAAACCCCGAAAATTAACGTCAAATTTGAAAATTGACTGGCCAATGATTTTTGTGCATTTTATCGTATGAGGTTCTTTTTTTTCTTAAATTGTAGGTTTTTTTATGCACTTTATGATGGTGAACAAGAAAAAATTTTTATGCTTGAAAAAAGTGAAAAATATTGATTAGAAATTCAAAATTTTCGGCAATCAACAGTATTTGAAAAATAATTTATATCAAGTAAACCGCTATAATTTAAAAATTTAAGTAATAATTTGTTCCATACAAGGGTTAGAAGCTTCCATATAAGGATTACACGAATCGAACCCGATTAAAAACCAAGTTTGGAGAAATTAAGGTTCAATTGTTTTCAAAAATACACAACATCAAAAGTATATAAGATGGAAGCTCCCATCACCTCACAAGCTGCAAATTCAATATTCTTTAAGAGTGTACTAGCAAACTAAGAAACAAACTAAGTGATTTAATACCCATGAGTCTTCCAAGGAACTATTTACTTAATTTTTCGAAAGTTGGTTTTTTAATTGGGTTCGATTCGTGTAATCCTCATGTGGAAGCTTGTAACCCTTGTATGGGAGCAATTATTATAAATCATAATGTTTAAATTATGGCGGTTTAAATTATTGCAGCTCTTGTTGAATTTGCAGCTTGTGAGGAGGGTGGGAGCTTATATACTTTTGATGTTGTGTATTTTTGAAAACAATTGAACCTTAATTTCTCCAAACTTGGTTTTTAATTGGGTTCGATTTGTGTATAATCCTCATATGGAAGCTTCTAACCCTTGTATGGAACAAATTATTACTTAAATTTTTAAATTATAGCGGTTTACTTGATTTAAATTATTTTTCAAATACTGTTGATTGCCGAAAATTTTGAATTTCTAATCAATATTTTTCACTTTTTTCAAGCATAAAAATTTTTTCTTGTTCACCATCATAAAGTGCATAAAAAAACCTACAATTTAAGAAAAAAAAGAACCTCATACGATAAAATGCACAAAAATCATTGGCCAGTCAATTTTCAAATTTGACGTTAATTTTCGGGGTTTGTGTTGGATATTTTGACTTGAAATTTTAACCAGTTATTGTCCACGTTATAAAGTATATTTTCTGAAAATTTTATCAAATTGCACTTAAAACATCCGAAGTTAAGACCAAAAAACCAAAATTTAGCAGTATCTCCAGTTATAATTTTTTTTTAAGGTTATGTGTGCAGATAAAAATTTCATACTGTAACCGCTGGTAGACTATATCATAGTGAATAGCCTCAATTTTTTTCATTTTTTTTAGACCTACACATACCGAGATATACTCATCTATATTAAGAAAGTACGACTAAAATGGTCGATTTTTCACAAAATGGCCGATAACTTTCGTAGCGGCGGTTGCAAGTGGTAGAAAATGTTCATTTCGTATAGTCTTCGATGTAATTAACATGCTACAAAAAAAAAAAATTGAGGGGGGAAACAGTTCCTTATTCACTAAAATTTGGTAGTTGTCCGACTCCATTATTAAAATTAATTTTATATTTAAAAATTCAAAATTTTATTACTTACTGAGTTTTTACGTTAAAAAAAAATGCTAGCAACACTCTTGAATACTAATTAAAAAATCCGAATATTTCAGAAAACGCCAGTAAACAAACCACAGTCACCTCTGTGAATGAAATATTTACTATGTTTACTATCTCTGCGACATTGTCTAACTGTCATCTGACTAAATAAAACTAAGCAAGAGAAAAAATAAAATATATCAATATTATATTCCGTTTGGATATTTATGACTCAAGGTTTGAGCAGTGACTTATTATATAACATTCAAGCAATAAAATCTTACTGTATATAATTTAGATAAAATAATACAGTATAAAAGAAGCTGTATATTGTATATCAATTATAAATATAGTCTGAAAATGAATTATTATAGGTTAAATTAGAATATCTTATTGGAAAGATTTTCTGATTTAATATAATGTCAAAATAGTGGGACGCTGTGCTGACTTTCTATGTTGTTTCTAATCGAATTCTAGGATATTTCGATACATCATTTTAATTCTTTCAAAAGCGGATATTGGAGGTTGATCAGGGGAGTCATAACCCCCCTGAACAGAGATTAATTCAAATTATATTGTAATTAACTGATGACATCAGAAAGTTTACTAAAATTTTTAATCACTTAAGAATCGTAAATAAAATGACAGAATGATGAAACTAAAAACAAATTCTAAGTTTTTAAGGTCATTTTTCTCATTTTTACGTAAACACGTAGGACTACTAGAAAAAAAATTTGTCAGACCTGTCTCACTTATAAAAAGAGTTGCGTAATTTTGATAACAAAAATTAAAAGTTCACACCCAAATTACCCGAATCCAACCAATCTGCCAAATTTAAATCATTTCAATATGTAAATAATAGACAAATATTTTACTTCGCAAAAATACCACTTTTATTTTGAAACTGTGACAATATTGTTTCGAACCGTCAGTTCATTTTCAAACAGAATCTATTATTTACAAATATGTAATACCATAAAGTAACGCTCAAATCTATTAATATCATTTCAATATGATTTTCTTTGAGAAAAGGGAAATTTTTCAATTTATTAACGTCATCAAGTTTACTAAAATTTTTCAATTCCTTAAAAGTAAAATGATAAAATGGTGAAACTGGAAATGAATTATAGGTTTTCGAGGTCGTTTTTTTTCATTTTTACCAAAATTAGGCAAATAGGACCACTAAAAAAACTCTCCAGTTGGATTAGTCACATTTATAAAAGGAATTGGGTTCTTTCTATAGCAAAAATGAAAAGTTCACAGCCAAATTAGTTAAATTCAATCAATTACTCTAATTCAAATCACTTTAGTATGGTTAACTTGGAGAAAAAGGATTTTTTTTTACTTTAGTGACGTCATCAAGTTTACTAATTTTTTTCAATACTTTTATTATCAAAAAAACCGAAATCCATTTCGAAAACATGATTTAGTAGTTTCATTATTTTAAAATCAATGTAGTGATTTGTCAAGAATAATCTGTATAAAACTGAATGGAGGCTGTTTAGTAGCAGGATGAAATACATCCATTGGTTTAACTTTTATCGAAATTCTGTAGACTCAAATATCAATGAATTATAGAAATCAATAAGGATGTACACATAGTAAGCACATGGACACACATACAGATACAAGATCGAGCCAAGACAAAGTTTAATAATATGTGCTGAAGGTCTAAAGTAAATAAACAGTAACATGATGTGATCACGCATCTAGAATTAAACAGAAAATACGGAATCAATTGCACCTTAGTGTAATGTAAATTAAATGCTATTTACATTAGATCTTACGGACAGCTTTACACTTACATTATATATAACATAACCCACACAAATTCTTACAGGGCCAACACTAGCGTTTTTACTAGCCCAGGAAAGAATAGAATTTAGCACCGCTCTTTTATCGAATTTTAAAAATTTACGCAAAAAATTGCTTACATATATTGGACATACTTTATAGTCACATTTTTTCACCCTTTTTTGTACTATTAAACGCGTAATTTACCTCTTGCAGATAGAGTTATTTTCGTACGTTCTAATAAACTTCAGTTTTATTTTTTATATAATCTTGTTCTATCACAAACGCTAAGAATATACATTTTTTTTTTTTTTAACATATAGAAAAAAAAATTTGGAAACAACAACAAAATCCGGTAAAATTCGATTCGTCAACAGAAGGTTCCGTACCATAACTTCTTGCATTACTTTTTTCCAGAGGCGTAACAATAATAAAATAGGTGGAGTAGTCGTTCCAGGACGCAGGATAAAAGGAACCCTTTTTATTTTTGCTCGTTATTTACCTTTTTTAATGAAACTGAACTTTTCGTAAAGGACCGCTCGAATCAAAATTTCTCCCGCTCTTACGTTACTTAATTACTATATTTTTCTATAACAGAAAGACGATTTCTAAGCGTTCTAGGATACGTTACCCCAAAGACAATTATCCAATTTATAACAAATTATTGTCACCAAAACTAAAAAATTTGAAAAGAATAGAAATACACATACAACTAACTAAAATCAACTCATGTAAACGTAAGTGAAATCAAATATTAAAAGTAAAATTTTAGCTCGAAATTTAATATGAATTTATAAAAAATACTGTCGCTATGAGTAGCCATCATATAGATAAGTGTCCAATTTGCTCTTACGGTCGCAACAAACCTCTAATGTAAAATAAATCAAAACTAAACAATTTCAATAAACAATATAGGTACATGTATTTAGAAAAAAAAAAATTGAAAATATTTTCTTTCTACTCCTTTTGAAAAATACAGTTGTCAAGCATTACATATATACATCTATTGTTGAATGTTGAAAAACGTATATATTATTCAAAGGTAAGTATACAGAAATATTCATTATTCACTATATTACGGCCAATGAAATAATCGTATTAACCCGGCGTGTGTATATTGGGTCTTTAAAGGAACAGTCGAAATTTAAGACTCAAATTTCTCTCTCATGAATAAAGCGCGGGCTTTGGCTACCTTCCGTAAAAAATCTAGTTAGTAGTGGGGGCTCAAGGTCCAATGGATGCCCGGGTCTGGCGATTGACTTGCTGATGCGAGCGAGTGAAAGTTTCATCCGTTCCCTAAAAGGGTCAGTGTACACACGGCGTCAGTATTTTCGAAGGTAAGTGAATGGTGTCATTTTTATCTTTGTCGTAGTTTTTCAGTTTTTTTAAACCTAAAATAAATTACTGCATACCGTTATAATTCATTGATGGATCTACCTTAGATAACATGGATAACGTGCACAGCAGTGGAATCGCAACTTTATTTTTTCATTTTTTTTTTATTTTTTTATATAAAACAAAATCTTGCTCCATTTTTTTTTTCTTTACTTTCTTGCTTTTTCTGTTTTTTCTATTATTATTTAATTTCTTTTATATTTTCAATAATAAAAACTCATTTTGTGCCAAATAATTACTGTCCGTTTATTATGACTTGCCTGTAAATATTCCCCATTTTCAGGTGCTTGAATAATTCAACTTTTTGGAGCCAATGCCAAAAAAATTATATTCATTTGAAAGCTCATAGTATAAGCTATAAATCCTAAAACCATTTTTTTTTAATATTCGTTCATTGTAGAGTTAGGAATTTTTTTACAAAATTTTATTTTTCATGCTTTTTGAACTACTGGTCGATTTTTATTAATAACAGTTTTAAACTTTTGACTCTGGAAACTGCTGGGCCATGTAGTAGACACTCCAAAAAGTAACTCAGAATTTTTTGAGATTTTTTAGAAGCCTAGAAAACTTTGAAAACACGATCGTTCCCTGAAAGACCCAGTGTACACACCGTGTTCTTGAAAATATAGTGTACACACGCCGGGTTAATTATTATTCACTAGATAGCAATTGTTTAGAACATTAAATCTATGGTCCATTTCATTTAAATTTAACCATGCTTTATCACTTATGAATTTAAATAATTTCTGTTTTCTTGGCTTTATCTCTTTTATTATTCTACTTACGTAAACTTTAAATTTGCAGTTTGTTTTTAGAAAAGAATGGAAGATTGATTTGCTTTGAATATAAGAATTATTTAATTTTTAACTTTGACTCATGATCAATTGTATCTGAAACAGGGTATACTATCAAGTTCTTATTTTCAGACGTGTTGTGTAGTAACATAATATATAAGTAAATAAAGTTTATATTTTATGTTGATCGTTTCACAAATGGCCCACCAAATCTTAGTTTTTACTTTATTACTGTGATAAAATGAATTACTAGTGATAGTTTGTCCAAGACAATTTGTCCCTGGGGCCCTTAAATTCTTTTCACCGCTCTGGGTACGTATACTACCCTGTGTAATATAGACTGAGTATTGAATAAATAGATGGAATACAGGGATATATACAATGTATATGAAAATGAAGCCGAAAAAGTGACAGGTGTTGACAAATATGGCGGTTAAACAAGGTTGAATTTAAATTTTTTCTATATTTATTGATGTTTGTCTCAAATTACAACAAAAATTACATACAAATTAAAAAATATTCATTACCACCAACACTTTGTAGGTTATAAAAGGTGTTAACAAATATAGCGATTTTGCTTCAAAAAATAATGTGTACTCCATCTATTGTAAGTATTTTAATATCAATGAGTATAGATGATAAAGTGAGTGTAAAATAGTAAAATTCAATAATAAAGTAAGTTTTATTTGTTTGAACCCACGGATATACGTAACAATATCAAGTAAAATCACAAGTAGTTAGTAACAAATATGAAATATTATTTATTATAAATAACAAAAATTTTACAATTATTGTAAAAATATATCAAACAAATTCTTAACACTTTAAAAGACTTTTTAAAACTAAATATCACATATCAAAACCAAATAAAAACAGCACAAAATCACACGAAATATACAGAATATTCAAAATGAGTAGAAACCGAATAATTACATAATAAAAAATTAATTTTGAATCACAGACGATTTAAAAAATTTCAAAAGTACTCTAAACCGTTTAAATAATTAAAAGACAAAATTCATCAATAAAACATTTAAAAAAAAAAATAGTAATAATAAAAAAAATATTAAGATACGTAATAATACTGAAATATTAAATTTTTTAACATTTTAAATTACACACTCTGTATCATGAAAAATATTACAACTGTACAATATATAAGAAATAAAAATAAAGCGTTTATAATAAATGTATTACACTGAATGACTTACCGCCCACGGTTGTATCACCTTCAGCCGGTAACGGTCCAACGGCACCAAAAAACCGTTTATCAAGTACCTGAAGCAACTGTAACGCGGTATCATGAACGAGTGTACGCGGACACCCAGTATTCATTAAGGTGACATTAATCACGGCCGTATAGTGATCGCAAGGATATTCTCTGAAACAATAAAAAAAAAAAAAACAACCAATGAAAACTGATGAAGTTGATCAAATTATATAGGATGTGTTTAGAGCTCCGAAGAGACACTTTCGTCCTTCGGAGTCCTGATGTGTTTGCATTTTCCTTAAAATAAGTGTTGTGCCATCTCGCACTTCACGAACTTTCTTAAATGACAATGTACATAATCTCTTTTTTCTATGAGGGATTTATTTTTGTTTTGTTTTGTTTTTTTTACAATGATAAAACTTTTGATAGGGATATTTACGAATAAATAAATATTTTTAATTTTTTTTTTATTTCACCAAATTTCAATGCTTAATTATAAACCGTTTAAGTACAGAAAACGTTTTCCAAAATTTTAAAAACAATTTATAATTTTTGAACGGTTCGATCAATTTCGCTGAAAAAAATTTATGTTACAGAGGTCTCTGAGATACATTTGAGAAATTAATCTTAGGTGAAATAATTTTTTTATAAGAAATTTTATAATGAATAATTATTATAATAGAGTCAATCCATATTAAGTGATTTTAATTAATTTTTTACCTGATCACACTCAATATTTTTTTTTTTTTTTTTTTTTTTGATTTTCTGGAAGAGCTACTCTAACTTAGCACAAATTTCAAATTTTTATCACTTGTGGTTGCCATTTTAAATAATTGTGAAATTTGGAAAATTCGCAGATTTTGACAGTGTAACATAATACGTTTTTTACTGTAACTCCGTTTAGGGTTGTAATAGAAATATAAAAAAAAACACCATTCTCTTCAGAATTGCCTAAGCTTTAATTTGATATATTACAGGTGTGTGTTTAAAGCAATTAAAATTTTTTATATAAAAACTCAAAATTTCAAAGAAGATTCCAAAAAAATAATATCTCAAAAATTTCGAAAAAAATCCTGGTTATTCTTTTAACTTTTATAAACGAAATTTAAAAAAATCAAGTTGGGACCTTCATGGGATCATATATATTTTTAAATATATGAAGAGACGTTAAAAAATGCGTTTAAAGGATCTTGAAGTTAGTGTGTTCTGATGATTATAACTCAGTTTATTAGCAGATATAGGGTTTATATGTGTAAATCAGGGCCAGCTTAGCCAATAGGCCACCCTCGGCCATGGCCTAGGGGCGGGAGATTTTTAGGGGCGGTAAATTTTTAAAATAGGGCGGGAAAATGAGTAATTAAAGTCTTTTTTTTTTGCTCGTCACTTATTTTTTGTAAGAGAAAGTTTGTAAAAAAGGTAGGAATAGGGACGGCAAATTTTTAAAACACGGTAGAAAAATTTGTGATTGACGTTTTTTTTTTCAAGATTTCCTTTTTTTCAAACAAAAGGTAGGGGCGGCATTTTTTAAGGTGCCTAGGGGCGGACTCAGGGTTAATCCGGCCCTGGTGTAAATAGTAATTTTATGTATGTTATGGAAGAAACTTAGTGGTGTCGCAAGACGAAAATGGGGAGTAGGCAAGATAATTTTTGCGAGACCCTCTTTAATTTTGTTTTTGAAATTTCTGTCTTAAAAATTAGGCGACAATTAAAAAGAAAAAAAAAACGAAAAACAGTCATTCGCGAGGTCCCTTTAAGTGCGAGGCCGTGGGCGTGGGCCCACATCGCCCACGCCTAGCTACACCACTGAAGAAACTTTGTAAGTTTCAATAAGTTCTGATAAAGATACAGTTATTCTATTTGTCCTGAGACAGTCAGGCTGTGACAAGAAACAGACAAGTAGGATCTTGCAAGCAGAACTTTAGATATGAATCGATCTCATGCCAGTCCTTAAGCAGTGCAGTTCAGTTAATTGTTCAGTGTTTCTACAAGTGGGTCTTTATGTTCAATCTGATCCAGCAGTTCGGTGTTCAATCACTGAAATGTATAAAAAGACAACTCGAAAAGTCGTTTAAAAAATTAAATTATCATTACATTATAAATGATAAGACACATTTCTTAAAGGAATACTAACTTTGAATCAGGGGTATAAAAAGATACTACTATATTAAAGTGTTGTTATCACACTCTTATAAATTGCTCTTTCAAAATTTCAAAAAGATTTGACATATTATTTTTTTGGAATCAAATTTTCAAAATTTAAGTTGAAAAATTAAAGGTTACAATTTTTTTCAAATTAGCTTGTTGCATATCATTTTAAAGCTTATAAATTTCTAAAAAAATGGTATTTTGCTCCAAAATATCTCTTTATTCTAAGCCGAGATATAGCTAAAAACGTAAAACAATGTGTACCTAAATTTTACATCTTTCACGATTTAAAAAATTGTTTAATAAAAAAGTACCTGAGATAAAAACAAAATCTTTTGGTTTCTTTCTTCTTTCACCTAGTATAACCAGAGGACAAAGTCTTAGGTTAATATAAAATAGTAAGGTAATTATCTTTGGATCACTTCATATGGACTGACCCAATAGGTAACTAAAATTTTCATACGACCAATAAAAAAGGAAATAGGTCACGAAAAACTAATTTTTATGATAACTGACGTTGAATAATTTTCTTAACGGACATCTTGGGATGAACTTCTGACACGTTACTAATGAAGTGTGCAAAAAATCAGGGAAAAATCAAAAAATTGTTAACAGGCAAACAATATATTAACTAACTTACCGCGCACTAAATATGGTGGCTAATGCCAAGAAACATCCATCAGCTACTTGTGGTGTTCCAGTGTAGCAGCGATCCACAACCCAGTCCAACAATGGACCAATATCTGGGTTGCATTCTAAAAGTAAGATGACGGTTTCTCTTCCAACCGAATAAATCTGTAACAATTTGTAATGGTTTCGTTGTTTTTAAATTCATCGCACATTTAAGCATACACTAACCTAATCCTTAACCCTTTTAAACAAACCATATGGAAAATTTTTTTTGTCTCAAAATGCCGGACTTTTTACTGCCAGTGATAAATACAATAGATAAGTTTACAAAAAAATAAAAATAAAAAAATAAAAGATCCCAACATTAAAAAAGTGAACCCTAGGAATATACAAAATATAAATTATACTAAACTATGTTGATAAAATTGAACATTATTTAGACATATAACCGTATTTCGGAAAATCTATCACAGATGGCGGCCCCTGTACCAGTGAATATATACATCTTACAGCATTTTGAGTCGCCATATTGCAGGACGAGTTAACTCGTCTTAATCATTTAAAGAGTTAATAGGTATAATTTGAATTACATACATCCAGATATCTTTTCAATGTCATTTAAATATTTACCATGAGAACTCCTCCCTGACAGACCCCCCGAAAACATGGAAAAATCACTTTTTCCCCTCTGTACTCCCTCCAAATCGTTCTAGGACATTAGTAAGAAAGAAGTAATTTTAAATATGTTGTCGACAATTGACTTGGACATTAAATCCAGCCGATTTGGAAAAGTGTCATCATTTTAGCCCCCCCCTCCACAACCCCTTTGAAAATTACGTCAGATCTTCAATCTTGCTCAAAATTTACTCCCAATTTATGGTGTTATTGTACCTAGGAAACAACCCACTTATCAAATTTCAGTTCATTTCATTCATGGGATAGGGGGCTACTTCTGTCAAAATGTAGCGGGAAATATATGGGTATATAAATACATATACTTTTATTAGTCTACTTGTGAGGTGTCAATTGCATATTACACACGAATGAAAAAGTTACGTACAAGCCGCGCAACGAATGCATAATTGCACAAGTTTGTAACATGCCCTACAGTCGAGTTACGTACCATACTTTATCGACTACTAAAAGAAAAAGTAAAGGAAAGAAAATAATTTTAAAAATAAAAACGCCGTGAGCAGCGGAGCCCCATCACGGAAGTCGAATTTTTCCTTTCAACTTCGGTATTGAGTGTCTACAAGCGAAATGTAATTGAAAGTCCACAAGTGATTTGTCATTTTGGTGGTTTCAAAACTGATGATGAGTGTCCGGTTGATCGGGGCTTTAAAAAAAGGTTTAAACTTTTTAAGGGCTGAATCTCAGTAAATTTCAATTTTGTGCCGATAGCAGTTAACAGGGAAAAAGCCAACACAATTCGTACGAGAGCATTCCTATACATGCTTATCCGCCAATTGCCTTTGTGTTTTATTTTTAATTATTTAAAAAGGAACTTAAATAGTAAACTGGAAGGCTTTTTATGAAGATATTTTTTCTTTCCAAAAAAATCCAAAATTTCTCTTTTATAAATAATAAAAATCCAAAATTGCTAATTTATAAATAAACAGTGACTTTAATAACATTTTTAAATTACTTAATATGTATGTATTTCATTTGTTAAAAAATTATATTCACTTTTTTTTAAATTTTTTAAAATTACTATTCGCCTACTTGTATTTAGAATAAAAATAATGCATTTAAAACACATTTAACAATAGCATTCAATTTCGATGTAAAAATGGAAGAAGTGGGGGGAAAAGTAATGTGGACTCCCTAAAAGGTACTAGCTGGATACTAACTGAATACACGTACAAAATTTCAGCCCTCTAGGTTTCTTTAGAAAGTCTCTAGACGCGTTAGAAAAATAGCAAAAAAATTAAGGAAATATTGGCGTAAAAATCGTGGGGGTTAGGGCTAAAGTTGAAATCCCCAAAAAACAGTGTCTGGCTATTAGCTTAACATGTACACAAAATTTCAGCCCTCTAGGTTTATTTGGGGAGATTTTGACCCGGACGAAACTGTTAAAAAACAAGAAAAATCATGTTCTTTTGGGTATAAAAAAGGGTGGGGGTAGGGGTTAAGTCGAGACCCCCAAAAGGCACCCCCTTGATACTAACTCAATCCGAATACAAAATTTCAGCCCTCTAGGTTTATTTGGGTGACCTGTGCGAGTGGTACAAACTTCGAAAACATCGAAAATGCATGAAATTGTAGCTTAAAAATGAGGGGGGTGGGGGTAAATATTAAAACCTCCAAAAAGCACAACCTAGGTACGAACTTTACCAACACACCAAATTTCAACCTTCTACGTTAATTCTGGGGGGCTGGGGGCGTGTTAGATCCAGCGAAAATCGTTTTTCCCCCCTACTCCCTCCAAATCATCCTAGGAAACTGAATTTTGGATATGTTGTAGATAATTGACCGAAACATTATTTCCAACCGGTTTGGAAAATTTTTGTTGCTTTTCCGCCCCCCACCACCCCCTTAAAAGTTGGGTCGGATCCAAAATTTGACCCCACTTTGATAGTATTGTTGTGCATCGGAATGAGCCCCATTTACCAAATTTGAGCTCTTAACTTTCATAGGGGGGCCCTACACATATTAAAAGGTAGCGGGAATATATATATAAGTATATATATATATATGACTTTTTTTTCTAGATATTCGTGTTCTGCGGGTCCGAAAACGGATAGCGTCCCTACTCTCGCCGTTCTTGTCGTATAGACTGTATAAGTCTAATTTTTTCAAGGAAAAATTCGACTAAAAATTCGCAATTAACCAATTTTAATTTAAGACAATAACTGATAGCTGTTTCTTAATTTCTAACGCGCCAATCACCTTAAGCTTTTTTCTCTTCCGCTTTTTGTGAAAGACATATTATTACATCGTAAATTACAAACATGTAGTATTTTTCATGTAATTTTCACATATACTATTCAAATTTTAATATACCAAAGCATATCCACCCTATTTCAAAATTTACCCCCAATTTTACCTAAATAGCGCCTCCAGTAGTTCGGACCCTGACTTAATACACATCAGCAGAAAGCTCTCTAAAAATAAAGTATTTGGTCAATTTAATGTTTTTCTCTATCTGTCCTAGTTTTCAAGTAATTAAACAAGATTTAAAATTTATCCTAACTTTGAGGGATGATTTCACCCCTTAAATAGCGGTGAGAGATAAAAAAAAATATGGATTCATTATTTCTGCTTGTACTATAAGTATACGATATTTCATCAAAATTGCGAACTGACAGTTCAGAACCTTTCCTTGTAGGTAAGTACTTAAATTTTCATCATATTCGTTTCCTATTCTATAAAAATATTGGGAGAATTGTTGATCACCCATGCATAGTTTATGAGTATTGAGTTAACGTATACATTCTAAAGGTAATAATCAAATATAAAACGCTTCAGTAAAAGCGTACCTCTTATTTGTTTTTATATTTATTCATAATATAAAACCTACGAAACCTACTACTATGTATATTCGCTATATTCAGTCCACAATAGAGCAATAACGAACATAAATGTGTAGGTTAGAATTGAATACAGCTGTGTACAATAATAACAGACTATACCTAATTATGTTCACTTTTATAACGACGCAATAACACAAAGCTCTTATTAAGTATTGTAGATAGGGTGGGTGTCTATACATGCCGGTTTCCTAGGATTTGTCGTGGTTTTAACCCTCCTGGATTAATTTTGAGTTCGCGGTAAACAACAATTTTACGAATAATTCAACTCGAAATATCATATTAAGGAGCGAAAATTTTGTTTTCTTGTTTTTAGTGTTTTTAATTGTGCGTCACGAAAAAATATGAACACCCTAACTGTAGACGTAGACAGTTAGAAACTATTATTATTATTAAATTTAACGATGCCTGACTACAACTTATTGTTTGATCTTCATATTTATTATAGCGTTTTATTATTCTAAATAAAACTCATTATTCCTGAAAAATATTGTTGTGCTCTGCTATTTTAAACTTAAAGGAGCATTGTAATTACCTTTTTGTCTCTTTTCATATAATAATTTTTGAAAAAAAGTCTTAGTTTTTGAAAAAAAGCCTTTAACTTTCAAACTTTTTTTAGTGGAGTTATGCACTAGGTTCAGCGCGACCATGTAGGCGAACTAGTTGACCGCCTAGGGCGTATTTATAATTTATACTCTATATAATTATAATTAAATTCAATTTAATAAATTTAGTATAATAAAATACTAAAAATTAAAGGTAATAAGTTGTCATCATACCAAATTTCATCAAAATCCGTCCAGTAGCTTTTGCATGATGCGTGAACAGACAGACAGACAGACAGACAGAAAAAAATTTAAAATACCTGTTTTGGTATCTACGTCGATAACAATTTACGTCGATAGCAGTACAATTTTCAAAAAATACTCCATGTACAGAAACGGTCTCGGTACAGTTTTATTATATGTAATATAGATATATTTTGTTTATTGTGTTTGGAATATGAATCTGTTCTGCAAAACAGAGAAGGAAATATGGTGTTCATAGGTATATATATATACCTATATATAGCTTTTTATTTTATTTGGAATATGAACACCTGGAATGAACACCATATTTCCTTCTCTGTTTTGCAGAACAGATTCATATTCCAAACACAATAAACAAAATATAATATAGATTATACTCGTATACCATATTATATGTATACACTATAGTAAAAAATTTATAAACGAGACAAAAAGGGTAGGACTGCAGGTAGTTCGGTTAGCTGTTTTACCGCCATCACTTTAAATTCCTTCTTAGAATCTTAAATGTAAGATTTTGAAAAGATGCGCCTGCAGCTATGTTCTTAGAAAAACTATGCCGATATTCACCTAAATTTGTGAAAATAAACTTCAGAAAAATCTTCATAAGCATAGTCCGTTACGGAAATCCGTATTACGTTCAGTATTGAATGTCGAGAAGCGAAATGTGATTGAAAGTCTACAAGCGATTTGTCATTTTGATGGTTTCAAAACTGATGATGAGTGTCCGGCTGATCGGGGCTTTAAAAAAAAGTTTTAAGTTTTTAAGGGCTGAATCTCAGTAAATTTCAATTTTGTCCCGATAGCAGTTAGCAGGAAAAAAGCAAACACAATTCATACGAGGGCATTCCTAATTGCTTATCCGTCAATTGCCTTTATGTTTTATTTTTAAATATTAAAAAAGGACCTGAAATAGTAAACTGAAAGGCCTTCACGAAGATATTTTTTCTTTCCAAAAAAATCCAAAATTTCTATTTTATAAATAAAAATCAAAAATTCCTACTTTATAAATAAACACTGTAGGCTACAGACTATGTAGTTGAATAAGGAGCTAATTCGTAACAGCTGTTTATTGTTTCATATGTTCAGTTGTACTCCAAAGATGATAAATTCACAAAGTGCTATTAAATTTAGGCGTGGGTTTTTACGAACGACGTAAACTTATCGACTCTTAAGTTTTTAACTATAACTCAAAAATTATGCATTTTTCGTAAATAAACATGATATGATTTTTTGTAGAGAATTAAATTTCCTATCAAAATGGCACTTTATGAACTCAAAAAACTTTTTTCTCAGCAAAATAAGTTAAAAAGAACTATTAAAAAAAAGCGGAAATTTTTTAATTTTTCTTTTTTTTTTTTAAATTCTTGTGCAGCACTTTTTTCTGAATGAATTTAGGTATAGGTATTGGTTCACAAAAAAGAAAGCTGATGCAATTCCCGTCAGAATGGTGACCGACAAAAATATTTTCGATAAAAATTGGCTGAAATACAGTCGTTCAAAGTTACCTACTTTTTTACAATTTTATTACTTTTTACTTTTATATCAAGTTTTTTGTAATTTTTACACGCAAAAATTATTTTTATTCAGTACAAAAATTATTTCTGCTTTATCAGAGATAACGATAAAAGATTTGGTTAAAAATTTTGATATTTATATAATCTTAGGTATTAAAAAAAGCTTCAATATTGTACTAATTTATAATTGTTCTATTTTTTTTTTTTTTTTTAATTACATAGGGTAAATGTACCAATGGTTGACCGAGCACCAGTAGTTGACCGCTTCTGTATAAAAGTCCTAAAATTGTCGCCAAATGAGTATCTTGTAGCCCGAAAATTAATATATAATTATTGTTAAGCTTATAATAATCATAATTTGTAGCTGCTCAAAATATTATGTAATTTTTATAACGTCGAAAATAATTCATGAAAATTTTTCACAGCATGATTTAACTGAAATCGGTCAGTTACTATAGTAAAGTATCTGAGAGGTGAGTGCATTCTTTAATTGATAAAATAATTTCTATTGGGTTAATCTTGCCAAATTAAATTCTATACTAGTCATTAATAATTATTTAACAAATTTATTAATGAGAACTTGCAAAAATATTCATATAAGTACCAATTTAATTACCGGTCAGGCACTGGTACAATTAAAACACTGTTGTACCATAAATAAATGATTTCGGTCATCCATTGGAACCCGCGATTTTTTACAACACCAATAGTTGACCACATGCGCATTCGTAAGTTTCTAACCTATACAAAATAAAAATGTCATATTCCTACTAATAAAAGTATAAATTTTGAACCTGAGCATGAATTAGAGAGTGATTCAAACTCATTAGTCCTCTCAACATCTGTTTCTCAAGAAATTTCAAATCAGTTATCTTCGGAATTAACAGAAAGGACTGACATAATCGATAGTGAAGGTCAAGAAATTTTATTGTCCGATGCTGATGACACTCAGTCACGTTACACGATACTGTACTATTAGGATCAAATAATTTAAATTTAGTGAAGAACTTAGATGATACTCTAAAATTGGAATCATTCAGTTATTCTGACTTAATAAATTTAGAAGATACTGTGATTTTGCCAAAGGACAGCTTGAGTGACACCAGAATATTGGAATCACCCAGCAATAAATCTTCTATGAATTTAGATAATACTGTGATTTTTCCAAAGGACAGCTTGAGTAACACCAGAGTATTGGAATGACCCAGCTATAAATCTTCTGTAAATTTAGATAATACTGTGATTTCAGAATATAATTTGAATAATAATAATATTTATTGCAAATCGAGTGAAGGTTTGAACGAAGCTGAACGGAGTAAAACTTGGAAGGAACATTTACACTTTCCCCGAATTGAAACAGACAAAAAAAAAAAAAAAAAATAAGAAAAGATAAGATTTTTGCAATTACTTCCAAGCAATTTCAAGAACTTGAAATGGAAAAACTTCAATTAGAGGTCGAAGAAAAACAATTGAAATTACAAAAGCAAACTGAAGAATTAATTAAAAAAGAAGAAAATTGAGAAAGACAAAAACGAAAGAGAAAGAAAGAAATAATAGCGGTTATTGAACGAAAAATTACAAGAAGAAGCTAAACTTAAAAAACAACAGGAAAAAGAAAAGAAAAAACAAGAACTTGAAGTTAGTAAGAAAACAAGAAAACCAAACAGGTTCAAGATGAATCTGAAAGTATTGCTATAAAGAATTTACATAAACAATTTTATATTTAAATTATAAATGCTATATATTTTACTCTTGTCACTAATAAATTTAAATCGTTGCTCACACCTAAGTAAGTAGATTAGTAGTTAGTAATTAGTAGAACAACTTAGTAACTTAGTAAAACAACTTAGTAGTAACTGGAACAGGAAAAAATATGACAATATTCGTCGGTGTATTTTAAGTAGTGAAATTAAATTGCCTGCAATAAACGTTTGTGTATTTGTATTAAATATCCTATAGTACATACATAATTATATATTGTTAGGTAAAACATAAAACAAATAGTCAAGTGCAAGTTGTTTAGATATCTACACTGTTAAGAATATTTCCAAAACGTTTTTGATAGTTACAGTATATCACAAAAGTGTTTAGACAAAAGTTTTTTTAAAGAAACGTAAAAATTTTGTTTAATTTTTTACGAAATCTTTTGTACAAAAGAAAATAGAAATAAGGAAAATAAATTCTTCAAAATCTGTACTACAAAATCATACTAATCAAAATCACAGCAAATATTATAACCCTGTTTAAAAAAATTAAATTAAATTAAGACATGTATTATAGCACTCACAAAAGTCTTTAGACAGAACACTAAACAAAAAAATTACAAGTTCGGAACATAGGATAATAACTATTTTTGATATTCCGTTACACATCCCTTTGCTTTAATTATTGCTTGCAAGCGATTGGGCATTGTTGCGATTAATTTTGTTGTGAAATCCGGACTGCTTTGGCTCTATTCATCAATTTAATGCTTTAATTAAATCCTGTTTATTAGAAATATTACGTTTTCTTATTTGAACACCTAGATATTGGCCATAGATGTTCGATAGGGTTTACATCTATAGTCACTGTGGAGATGTATGTATGAAGCAAATGAGGCACGCAATACAAGAAATACTGCTTCACTACAATGCCGAATGTTTAGGGCCATTTTCCTGTTGACAAATTAGTTCTTGGAAAGCTTTCGGATAAATTTAATTTTCTGGTGCTTGCACGCTAGTTCTTTTTAAAATATTCCGATAAACATATTTATCCTTAATTTGATCCAAAAAATGTAAATTTCCAACAGGCCTGTATTATATTACAGGCTGTAAGGGAAATAACTCTTATCCTTTTGAGGGGCAAAAGGACTGTTTATTCCGAAAAAATTCCTGCGGTTTTAGTGTCTACAGGGTGCTATGAGTCACCCCTCAAAATATTAAAACTTATTTCTCTGACACCCTGTATGTATATATATATATATATATATATATATATATATATATATATATATATATATATATATATATATATATATATATATATATATATATATATATATATATATATATATACCGTTTGTTAGAATAAAATGACAGATATATTTTATTTATAGTATATTGAAATAAAAATAATATTGATATTTTTAAAAATTAAAAGTGATCAAACAAATTGTTATAAATAGTTTTATTATTTTTATTAAATTAAATGTTCAAACTTTTCTCCATTAACCGCTAAACAATATCCTAATCTATTGTAAAATTCATTCCGAACATCTTGTAGCATGTTGAGAGTAATATTAAAACAGGTTGCCACGATACTCTCTTGCAAAGATTGCGTATTTGGGTGGGACCTTGAAGTATAAATTTTGCTTTTTAAGTGACCCCAAAGGAAGAAATCATTTGGCGATAGATTAGGGAAACGTGGGAGCCACTTATTACGCCCCCACGTCCAATCCATGCATTTTGAAAATACTGATTTAAAAAAACACGCATGGTCTATAATAATGTCCAGGTGCTCCATCTAATTGATACCAAATTGTATTGTTTTCATCATTTACCACAGCTTCGATGGTTGGGCCAATGTCGTTTATTAACACCTGAAGGTATTTATCGCCCGTGAGTGCCCCATTAATAAAAAATGGTCCTATAATATTGTCGCCCAGGATTCCCGTCCATACATTCAGTTATTGTCGATACTGCGTATGACAATCTACGTAAACATGTGGATTTTCGGTTGCCCAATACCTGTAATTTTGGGAATTGGGATGTTGTCGTAAAGTAAATGTACATTCATCGGTAAAACACACAAATTTCAAAAAATCAGGGTCTAGATTGGATTTGTTCATCATTATTTCGCAAAATTCGTTTCTCAGTTCCAAATCTTCAGGGAAAATTTCATGCAAATTTTTATACTTGTATGGAGTAAATTTGTATTTTTTCAAGATTCTATGTACATTTGTATGGTTAATATACTTTTCTTTAGCAATTGCTCTAATACTTTCATTAGGATTTAAATGAAAAGCAGCTAAAACATCCGTCTCTAAATCTTCATTAATGTTTCTTGGCTCATTTTGTTGTCTTAAACAAGCACTATTTACACAACCCGTGGTACGAAATTGGTCTACAATGTGTTTTAAGTACTTATACTGGGGACTTGTCTATTTTCGTAAAACACTAGATAAATCACGTGTTTTACGATAACTATTGCCCGCCAAAAACCATGAGACAAGCTGAATTTTTTCTTCGGTAGTATAATAAACCATTATTTGTAATTTTAGTTTTCTTTCAATTGATAAATTCGCAGTAAATTTGATATTTAGTTTGACAAACATCAAAATATTGTAAATCCATGGTAACATGATTTAAATACGAAACATTATTGATTAGAATGTGTCAGAGAGATCACACTGATCCTGAGAAAAATTCCTCATTGTATTTGCCCTATGTTCGATAAATCTGTTTCCAAATCTTCACTTAGAAAAAAGTACTGTACAAAAATTTAAAAAAAAAAAAAAAAGAAAAATTGAAAAATTTCCGCTTTTTTTAAAACAGTTTTTTTAACTTATTTTGTTGAGAAAAATTTTTTTGAGTTCATAAAGTGCCATTTCGATAAGAAATTTAATTCTCTACAAAAAATCATATCATGTGTATTTACGAAAAATGCATAGTTTTTGAGTTATAGTTAAAAAAATTTAAGAGTCGATAAGTTTACGTCGTTCGTAAAAACCCATCACGCCTAAATTTAATAGCACTTTGTGAATTTATCATCTTTGGGGTACAACCGAACATATGAAACAATAAAACACCTGTTACGAATTAGTTCCTTTTCCCCCTGTTTTTTGTACATAGTCAATAGCCTATGACTTTAATAACATTTTTAAATTACTTAATATTTATGTATTGTATTTGTTATAAAAGTAAGTTCATTTTTTTTTTAATTTTTAAAATTACTATACGCCTACTTGTACCAGAATAAAAATAAAGCATTTAAAACACATTTAACAATACCATTGAATTCCGATGTAAAAATGAATGTGGAGAGTAATGTGGAATCCCTCAAAGGCACTAGCTGGATACTAACTCAAGACACGTAAAAAATTTCAGCCCTCTAGGTTTCCTTAGAGAGTCTCTAGACGTGTTAGAAAAAAAGCAAAAAAATCAAGGAGATATTGGCGTAAAAATCGTGGGGGTAAGAGTTAAAAGTTGAAACCCCCAAAAAACAGTAGGTGGCTATTAACTTAACCTGTATACAAAATTTCATCCCTCTAGGTTATTTGGGGAGATTTTGACCCGAACGAAACTGTTAAAAAACAAGAAAAATCATATTCTTTTTGGTATAAAAATGGTGGGGGTAAGGGTTAAAAGTTGAGATCCCCAAAACGCACACCCTTGATACTAACTCTGGAAAAGTTCTATTGTTTTGTTACCCTTCACCACCCCCTTAAAGGTTGGGTCGGATCCAAAATTTGCCCAAAATGTGACCCCACTTTGATAGTATTGTTGTGCATTGGAATGAGCCCCACTTACCAAATTTCAACTCTTCCCTTCCATAGGGGGACCCTACACATGTCAAAAGGTAGCGGGAAAAAAAAATATATATATATATATATATATATATATATATATATATATATATATATATATATATATCAGACTTTTTTTCTTCAGAATCGTGTTCTACGGGCTACGGGTCCAAAAACGGATAGCGCTCCTACTCTCGCCCCTTCCCGTTCTTATCGTATAGGCTGTATAAGTCTAATTTTTGCAGTTGAAAAATTCGACTAAGAAATTTAGTATAAAAAGGACACAAACATTAGACGAAAAACATAATATTTCTAAAGCAACCTACCTTTTCATTGCTGGAAGCCAGAAGCATATCCAACCACGGATAAAACATACCATCCTCAGCTAAACCATCAGCATTGAAACACGGTCCACAACAAAGTAGAGCACTCATGGCCTGTAACGCGGCCAACTGTAATTCAGTACATCCTTTAGGAACCTCAGACGTATCGGTTGCACTGTCATGTGAAGACGATAACGGTCGCCCGTAAGGACCAGACCACGTCGCAAACAATGTAAACAAATTACGTCTCAGATCTCGTTTTAATAAAGTTGTACATGTTTCCACTGAGAACAAAAGAGAAATTAGTTATACAAAATGATTCAAAATTACCACAAAGTGACACTTACACGAAAAGCTTTTTATCATTTTTCGTATAAAATTACAAAAATGTAACGTTATTTCCCGAACGGCCGGCGTTTCCTTATCCGGTTCACTTTCTAAAAACAATCTAGCACCATCCATATATTCAATGAACGTGGGATGAAGTGATTGTGTTTCACGATCCAGAACAGAAGGGCTAATACCAAACGTTCCATATTCAGCAATCAGTTCAAACACTCGAACTAATTGCAAACGTAATGCATCACGTCTTCGACGACGACGAACGTTCTCTTGTTTACGATCAACAGCCTCACGTATGTACACGACTAGTTCCTCCATTAAATCTCTTTACGAAATAGATTTTATTTTAATATTTCAAGATTGTAAGTTTTTGTTTTTAATAACTTACTTTAAAGCTTCAGCATTGACTTTTCCGAGAGCGTAGACCGCAGCATCTCGAACATCCGTTGTTTCGCAACGTAATAACGGCACTACTAACTTGTACAGGGCTGTTGGAGATACGTAGCCACCTGGTGATTTATTGTCACTACGTTCTGCACTCAGACTATCCGGTGAAGAGCTGTCAATAAAAATTATATATATTTCTGTTTTTTCTAGAAAAAATTCCGAACTGAAAATAATTTACTAAAAAGTTATAAGGTCACTGGCATGCTTTTTTGGCCTCATTCAAAATTTGAAAAAAACCTAACTACAATTTCAAATAATTCAGACTTTTTTTTAAAAATTTAAGAAAGGACTTTTCTAAAATTATAAAATATTATTATTATTATCTATCTCTAAACGAAATTAGTCTAAAACAATGGTTCCCAACTGGTGGTCCGCTGGATTGATGGGCGACTAATTTCCCCGGGAGAGGCGTCAAGTGGGAAAAATATTTCTGCACTAATTAAATCTCTAGTTTCATAAATTACAAAAACGTAAATATTCTATTTCTCGGCTCTGAAAACTTTTGTTCATCCGGAATGCAACAAAGAATAAATTAAAGAGTTCCAAGTAAGTTTTCTATCTCACTTACAAAAGCAGAAAGAATAATTCTTTCAATATTTTGTTGAATATACGCAAGTCGATTCTGATGACGTACGTGGACAGTGTTGCCAGATTGAAAGTTTTCTCTCCAAAACTGGAGGATTTTCAAATTGATGAGGGGAATTTTGGAGAGATAGTTTCTTTGGAAGGAATTTCGAATGGAAATTTTCAAATTGGGGTGGAATTTCGAGGTTTTTTTTCTTAGTTAAATTTAAAGAATATATTTATCATCGCTACTCAAAAATCAGTTTAAAATCAACCATCAAAATTTAAAGGTGTGCTACGATATTTTAAGATAAGATCGAAAGTCAACAATCAATTCTACGTACCTTAAGCGTTTAAAAAAATACAATAAACAATTTCTTGGAGATAATATTTTTTTTTTATTTTGCTGTACAGTTCAACAAATCTAACTTTGCTACTTCAAGATCATTTTTTCTTTATAGTAAGTACTATCTCACTCCTTTATAGCCTGTTCACATTATTCCAGTAGCATTCCAGTCCAGTGATCGAAACCAGCGCTGGAATGTCATTGGAATAATGAAAACCGGTACTGGAATGCACTAGAATATACCCATTCCAGTAAGCAATCCAGTCCAGTGACTGGATTGACAGTCTACTTTTCATTCCAGTTAGCTCATTCCAGCGCCACTGAAATAGTGCAGACGGCCAATCCAGTGCTGGATTAAACGTTGATCAGTGAACAAGCATTGTGGTTTTTTATAATGTAATAGAATGACTGGAATAAACCATTGAATGACTAGAATAATAGCCAGTTCACATTATTCCAGTAGCATTCCAGTACAGTGATCGAAACCAGCGCTGGAATGTCACTGGAATAATGTAGACCGGCACTGGAATGCACCGGAATGTACCCATTCTGGTAAACAATCCAGTCCAGTGACTGGATTGACGGTCTACTCTTCATTCCAGTTGATCCATTCTAGCGCCACTGAAATAGTGTAGACGGCCAATCCAGTGCTGTATTAAACGTTGAACAGTGAACAAACATTGTTATCTTTTGTAATGTAATTGAATGACTGGAATGAACCATTGAATGACTGGAATAATGTAAACGATATAATCCAGTCCAGCACTGGACTGGATTAGCTCACTGGATTACTAGACTGGAATAATGTGAACAGGCTATTAAAGGTCCGTCCACACGGCTCAAGCTTTACCACCGACTTACTTGCGCAAACCAGGTTTGTGCAAGTAAACATGTACGTATGGACGGGAAAATACGTACATGTTTACTTGCACAAACCTGGTTTGCGCAAGTAAGTCGGTGGTAAAGCTTGAGCGTGTGGACGGACCCTAAGAATGCATTTTTAATGACCTTGAAGCGGCAAAGTCAGATTTGTTGAATTGTAAATTATTTTGTTTTATTAATTTTTTTGTACTCCTCAACTGTCAACTGTGTGAACTGTGTTATTTTTTGAAGAAAGACATTTTTCAAAAAATGACCACCTTAAATATTGACTATTTTTGGGCTATTCGGACGCCGCTTACGTATTTCATGTGCCTTAAATAATTTTTTCGATTTTTGGAGATTTTTTCTCCATAAAATGCATTTTTTGGTGAGATTTTGACTAATGTTGAGGGGATTTTATTGAGTCAATCTGGCAACACTGTACGTGGAAAGACTAATACGCAATACATTCACTATAAATGTTAAAGATGTTTCTGATGAAATACAAAAGCAACTCACCGATCTTCAAAATGATACTAATTTAAAATATTTATTTGAATTTGGTATTGAAGATTTCTGATATAGAAGGCTGCACGAATGTTTATGGCTTTCTCAACCACGTAAGCAAGGTTTATATTCTTAACAAACAACTGAATCCAAGTTACTATAGGGTCTACACGGGTAATTTTAATCAAAATTATTGGCACAAGAATCCCGTAGCTGGTCAAAAATACAAGCGCCAATAAATCACTGTAACATTCGAACTAAAGAAATTACAGTTTGTGCAAATTAAAAAAATTTTCTATTTCCTTTGTATTTACTTTTTTTTAAAGCCATCAACTTGTGAAAATTTACAAAAATAGTCTAATAATAATCAAACTGAATTGGAAAAGTGGCCTACAGCTTAAATTGAGTTGGGAACCGCTGGTTTAAACCACTTAAATATGTATAAGTATTTCCGATAATCGAAAGATTTTCTAGAAATAAAGTTAATAGTGCATGATACTAAATTGTTTATTTAATTTCCCGAAATATAAAAATTTTACGTAGGCCGTTTTTGCCTAATGTTCACTTTACATTATTTACATAAACATTTTTTTTTTAGTTTAGACAAAACAATGGAAAATTATTCTAACATTTTAAAACATGCATATGTAATAGCTATGCTTTATGCAAACGGTAAGATCCTTCGGGAAGAAGTCATGCTTTAACTAAAACAAGCTAAGACTATTATATTTATTAGATCATAATAAATCAATATTAAATACCGATCAATATAACTAAAAACAAAATCCAAGGATTCTTTGGGACGCCAAGATATGAAATCCCATGCAAAATAGGAGAACGGGTTTTGGGAAACGGGAGGGAATATTCTGAAAAATTTGTATAGTTAATTTCGTTGATTTGTGTTATATGTACGTAACGAAAAATATTTTTATTTAAAGGAAAAATTATTAATTTTAGATAGTATGCTAGATTTAAACGGAAGTTTAAACGGGTAAATAATTAATTTTTAATTCATCAAAAATAACATAACAAAAGGGGGGGGGGGGTATTTAACATTTTGACGGTCATAACCTATAATGACAAAACGCCCAACTAATACACTATTTTGACAGCTAATACACTTTATATGGAATTGTTGACATCCTATGACGTGGTGTGTGAGTTAGTAAAGTATCATGTCGTCAATGTATTAATTCGTAATATCTTTTCAAAACGAAAATCGTTAAAAAACAAATTTTAAAATATTTTTATGTGATTTTATTGCAGAACGTCCAATATAATGCCGAATCGCCTTTGGCTTGGAATAAATTTTGATTAAAAATTTAAGTTAACTCAAAAAAACAATAATAAACACCTGACTGAAGCCAGCAGAGCCGAAACCATGTCGCTAGAAATTTTAAATTTGTAGAGTAAGTTTCTTTTTTTAACGTAAGCACTCAGCACTTTGGAGAAGTAGGAAATTCCTAAGGGAGTGAAAAGAAGTGATAAATTTTATGAAAATACGAGTAAATTTTAACGGATTATGATTAAGTTTGTTTCCAAAGGTTCAAAATTTCTTAAATAATATAGGTACATAAGTAAATTCCAAAGAATTGATTTTGTACAGAATTTCTGAATATCAGATTTAAAAGTAATTCGTTACAATTAATACAATCAGATTTAAAAGTAATTCGTTACAATTAATGTAACTCTACGTGAGCGAAACGCAAAACTCAGCTAGTCAAAAATAAAATTTAAAAAAAATACCTTCACTGACCCCATCCGTATCATTATTTTTGGACCCTATATTGATAATTAACGATAATAATAAAATCAGAAAAAGAAGAATTACCGTCCACTTTTCAAACATCTTATCTATAACAGACGTCTGTCGGTTTCTTATACATAACTGAAGTTGTTTTTGATACATTGTCAAAAATTTCCTGCCTGTTTTTTGAGTTAAATCAATTTACGTCTAGGCGCTTATTAAAATGTTTATTTATTTTAATGACCTCCAAGGACTATTAAATCCATTCCAATTAATTTGCCAACGATTAAATGAATATACCTAGTTTTTCTCTCAATATGACACCTAATGGATAATATGTTTATAGTTTTACAGTAAGTATCGAATTAAAAAGAAAATTTAAAAAAAAATAATAATAATTCTTTTTTCATATATTTTAAGGAATACCCTTTTTAGCACCCTCTAAACTATACAATTTAACATATTAAATTTAATATTTTTATCTAAATTTTGTTTAAGTTTCTTAATGGAACATTCAAAAACTTTGAATCCGTTTAAATCTAGCATGATATTGTGACAGCTTGCTTGCTTGTACGTGCAATCATATAGTATCATATGCAGCGTGTAACGAGTTAAGTATATCATCAAATCAACTTTTTACAGCAAAATAATATAACATCACCTGGTGCTACGCTTTTGGTGTCTCCGTATTGCAGAAAGTGGTAATGTAAATCGACCTGTGGTCCCTAAGCCTTGCAAGAAGTGGGGCACCTGATCAAGACTCTCTAAAGACTGACTTAGATCACCGCCCATTAAATCCAATGTCGAGGTTCGGGGCCCCGATGTTAAACTTTAAAAAATCACTACCGTTATCGTATTTATTTATTTATTTAAATTAACAAAATAAAACAAAAATATGATAACTTATATCATCTAGCCACCAGGATACTTTAGCACAACTTTTTGACATGAATGATGTACGATATGTGATGTGAGGAAATTAGATATGGCAAAAACAAATATTATGTACATGAATTTAAATATAATGAATGAAATACGTACGAATAAGGAAATTTTGTTAATCGATACGAAATCATGTACTTTCATTTACAATTACGTCGTATAAAACTAAATTATCGATAGTTCAGTTTACTAAATTTTTAACAATCCTCTAACAAAAACTGCACAAATAGCGCAAATTATTTTTAGTAAAGTTAATTAAAAATTTTCGATATGTTATTAATGCGGTATTCTAATCTAGAATTTGAAACAATTGATTTCTTTTACATGTTCTTAAAGTTTAGAACTTTAAGAATATATTTCCAAAGGAAAAAGTTAAAATTTCTAATATTTACTGAGATATAGCTATTTAAATGGTACATCGCGCTGGAATAAATTGAACAATAATCTACACAAAATATCCGACTAACTACACTGCATATATAAATATACGTAACTATAATTGAAAAAATATTTCCAGACACTTTTATAGGTTTCCTTTTTTTTGTTCTTGTCGTACACTTTTCAACACTACACCAGTGTCCTTAATCAGTGATTTTTATTTAGTTTTTTAAATATTTGACATAATAATATTTCATCTTCACAAAGTTAAAAAAATGATGCAAAACTGTAAGGAAAAGTGAAATATGTTATTTTCAATTAGAATAAACTATTTTCGCTTGATTTTAACTCATTTGAAAATTCTAGGCAGTACATACATATTGACATCCACTGATTTTTGTTTTTCAAAATTATATTTTTAATAGTATTAAATATTTTGCAATGAATCCAATCATTCAGTTATTTTATGTATATGTTTACAGTTAAGTTGTAATATATCATTAATGTCATTTGTTTTCGGTTTCTTTAAGAAATATTCTTCTGTAATCAAATTATTATTGAATAAACAGAATTTACATAAAAATATAAAATAGTGTTATTAACTTATTATTTATTATTATTTCGTAACCTAATGTTCAATTAGTACCCTATGCACTATTTATTTGTTTGACTGGAATTAGAAAAAGACAATCATACGTTGACAAAGAAACTATCAAAAGTGTCTGAGAATATTTTTTCAACTATATATAGTCAGTTTATAGTTAATTTAGTTCAGTTTTCAGTTTAGCTACAATCTTTTGTCTGAAATTTTACGAAAAGCTTTAAGCGCGTATTCCCGAAACTACTTTATTGATTTGGTCGACATAAAATATCAAGTTTTATCAAACTAATCGCCTTCAAATTTGATATCGACCTTCAATAGATGTTGCGCTATGATTTAAATTTTAAAAAAATCAAAACTATTTTTTTTACTATATTTTCAAAAAATCGAAAAACTGAAAAAACGGGTAAAAAACGATTCTTTTTTTAGAGAGCCGTCGTTTTACGATATGTTTGGGCCATAATCAAGAAACTATGTATGATTTTTGTTTCAAATTTACGAAGTGTGACTAAATCATGTCGATTGTACCATACAATAGATGGAGTACACATTAATATCTTTTTTGAACCAAATCGCCACATTGGTTAACATTACGTTAACACCTTTTATAACCTATAAAGTGTCTGTGGTAATAAATATTTTTTAATTTGTATACGATTTTTGTTGTAATTTGAGACTATTTATTAATAAATATTCTAACAATATTTATACCAACAAATATAACATCAGTAAATATAGAAACAAATTTTTAATTAAACCTTGTTTAACCGCCATATTGGTAAACACTTGAACCTTTTTTTTGGCTTCATTTTCATATACAGTGAATATATTATACCTGTACTCCCTCTATCTCTTCAATACTCAGAGTACTTCAATTATCTGTTTTTTTTATTTGAAAAATATGATAATACATAAACGATTAGGTAATTGTGTAACATAGGTACTAAAAGAAATTTCACTCAAACGCATGATTTTTCTTTGTTTTTGTTAGAGAATTTAATTTACTATACTTTACTGTGCCACTCAAAATATTCGAGTTTTTACTTAGTGAAAATTTTTTTGTTTCTAATCTGTTAAAATATTTTTAGCTAATACGCAAAATAGCACTACTAAACTTTCTGTTAAGAATATGTAAATCTAAGTCAGGAATAAAATATCAAACGTTAACACCAGGATATTAGTTGTTCAGTATAATTAGAATTCAATATGAAAATTAATATTACTATTCTATTTTAAAAAAGGTATAACTACTTTTATCAAAAAGAAACTCACTACTTTTTATGTATTTCTTTTAGGTAAATATGATAATACTATAGTATTCAAAATATTTAAGTCAAGTGAACAGAAATGAGACTATGTTTATACTGTGAATTTTACTTAACCAAGTCAAATGATTTTATACATATATTACTATACATGTGTAAAAAGAATTATTCCTTCACTATATTATAGACTCTCATTTAATAATATATTAATTGTCTGACAAATCCGTAAGTGATTAAAACAAAGCTATTTCGTCCGACACAAAGGTAATTTAAATTGTTTGAAGAGTTGAAGAGGATATATATAATCTCACATATCTATGGTTAACACTATGAGGCCCGAGCACTTTCACAATAAACTTCCCCGGAAGCCGGCAATATTTTTAAAGAAACTTTATGTAAACAAATACATAAAATGATTCCACAGAACACTAAATGATTCAACATATATGTGTAATGCAAGTAGGTATATCGAAAAAATGAATACATAGTTACTATTATTTTGATAAAACAAACATATACATATTATACAAGTATTTGTGTTTTGTTTATTCAAAAGTATTGATTGCGACCGGCCTCTGCGGTTATTGTGATTATTTTTGGATGCCGAAAACGTGGGACTGAAAGTGTTAATATTATCTATGGTAGCTTCTTTTTAATTAAAAACTAAAATTACATTATAGATTTATCTTTACCGTAAATTATTAACGAATTTACGTATTTTGCAACGATTGCAACAATCTGAAATTTGCTGCTATTAACACGTTAATGGACACAAGCAATTATGACAAAAAAAAAACTTTTTACATTAATCTATTATTTTTAATACAATACTCAAATTCAGAACAACAATTGTCATTTTGAATCACTAAAATTCTGACTTTTAATACAAAATACTCATTATTTTGACATAAAATTATCAAATAATGTAAATATGCACACCTATGACTGATAGCCATAAAAAGTTGCCGTGATGGTAATATTTAATCAAAGATTTACCAGTCTATCTTTCCTAACCTAAAAATTTCAAAGAAAAATAATTAATATGCGTTACTAAAGGCGTTAATAGAGCTATATAGGTCAAATTTACTAAAATTAGTCTGACGTCATCAAATAAATGCAACAAATGAATGAAAATCAAACGTACCTAGTTTTCTGTATCCTTTCTTTTTTCTTATTTTTATATTAGAATAACTATAGTAACTAGAAATTGTACGCTCGATTTTGCTTCATTTGTTAATGACGTCAGACCAATTACATAAATAAACAAAATGTTTAATTTGCATTGCCTAAAAATGGCATTATTAAAAGTGACATTATTAGATGGAGCCATTTAAAACCTTTCTCGAAGAAATCAGTGTTGCCAGATTGGGCTATTTACCGCCGATTGGGCTATTTATATTTTTGATTGGCGGTAAAATTTTATTGTTGCCGGCATGTAGCCATTTGGGCTATTTTTAATTTTCATTTTATGTGATAAATAATAAAATATATACCGTAACAAATGGGGAAATATGCCAAATATAGTAAACACTACCGGAAAGAATGGGAACAACAAACTATTAAAAAAAATTGTCATCGTATTTTATGGTATTTAAACATTGATGTTGATAAATATTTATTATAATGTTGACATATTGCTCGTGTTCGGGACGAAGATTTTGTTAGCCTAACGTTACCTAACGGAGCTTTCACCGTTACAAACCAGAGGTCTCTGATTCAAAAAATTAATGCACGTTAAATATTTTTTCATAATTTTTCACGGTATAAATACTTAATTTCTGAAGTAGAGCCATATTTAAAAATTATGGAATAAAAATAATCAGTCACCATGTTAGAAATTGTTATATTAATGTATAATGTATGTTAATTTTTAAATGCGTGCCCTCTGGTTTGTAACAGTGAAAGCTCCGTTGGCTAGCGTCAGGCTAACAAAATTTTCGTCCCAACTCCAGCATTTTTAAATAGTTTGCATTGCCTGGTTATTAAATTTAATTAATAAAAATTAAAATTTCTTTTTAAACAATCATTAATATAAAATTTTATTAAACGTCATTAAATCTCGTGTAATTTCATCGAAAATAAAATTCAAAATATATATATAAGTGCACTTCCTTCCGGAATGGGCTACTTTTCGGCTACTCGAGCGCCTCTCATCGGCGGGTTTTGTTAAAATTTTTCTGGCAACACTGGAAGAAATTGTTCAATTTTTTTTTTTTAATCTGACTGTGGTTTATGGAGTGATTCAAGCCCTTTATTTAACAGTATTATTGAGAGCTTAAACTGTATTTAAAAGGAAAACAAATACACAATTCCCTTAATCTGAGATCAATATTTAGCAACATACATTAAGTCTTATGGATTTCTAACTAGTGTATTCGTTTATTTTACTCACATCACTTGCGTACATAAGCAGAACTCTCGCGATAAAATTCTTAAGAGTATATAATATGAAGGAAACTCATTTTATACATGATCCTTTTTTCCCGTATCTGCTTTTTCACATATATAAACATAGTTCTATGGTAATGTTTTACGGTGCTTTATGATCTTTCCTTTCTCGTGTGTAAAAACATGGATAATCTACAAACTAATTTTGTAAAAAAGGAGAACTCGCGTACACAAACAAGCTTACACAAAAATATTACAGAAGCACAGTGAGAAAGATAAGAGAACAATTATGTTGTTAGTACACACATTGAAAATATTATACATTTACAAAAAAAAATTACAGACGCTGCCAAAAATGAAAATTATCAAACAATACTTTTGATTACTATTTTAGAGGTTTCAGAATAATTTTTAATCAATTTACTCATGACTTTTTAGACAAGAGTTTATTTTTCATAATGCAAATTGATACTGTATAAAGTTTTTCAATCTTTATCGAAATCGTACCTATTTTCCAGAAAAATGTCTGAAGTATTTTACAAATTTTATATTAATATTTATTTTATAATAATATACTGTTGCTTAAAGTCCACAGCAGTCTGTATTATCAATCAACAACATCGGATTGCAATTTTAAATCTTTTGAAATGACACCGACATAAAATTATTAAAATATTTCTTTGCATTAGAATTCTAAACGAAAATATTGAATCCTTTATTCTATTAGGAACAAAATTATTCCCTAGATATATAAGGCAAAGTGGTCTAAAATGGTCACATTGACAGTAGGGTAACATTGGCAACTTTTGAATTTTTCTTCCAGTAAAAGTTGTTTGATCAGGAACAAGCGCTAGCCTAAAGCATTACGTAGGCGTTCGATAACCTGGTAAACACTAATCTAATAACAACAAACCTACTGCGAGGCTCGTAAACGAACAAAAAAATTGGTACATGTGGCTGGAAATACTGCTGAATATTATGGTCCGGCCAGCAGCAAATGTGAAGGAAATTTAAGCAGGGAATTGATTCTCGAAAATAATATATTCAGAAACTTCATTCGAATATTGAAAAGTGACTTTAAATAATTGCTTAAAAACAATGGACACAAAAACAATCTTTAGTAATGAGAAAACCAATACCAATAACGAAAAAAATTGTGACGTTGAACAAAAATTTGATTATAGGCTGGGTGCGTGATGGCAACATCTATAATATACATTTTTCCGGGCTCATTAACGAATATAAATAATGGTAACCGTGGAAATAAATACATTTAAAATATTTTAAACAAACCGTAAAATCTGAATACAAATATTTGCTATTTACAATTAATTTTTTTATAAATAAATTTGAACAATTTTATTTGTTCAATTTGAACAATAAGAACTGAACATTTGAACTGGATGAAGTATTGGCAGGGTGCGTAGTATATGGTGGGGATAATTAAATCGATTGCAGCGTGAGTAGTGGAGAAAATAGGCAACAATACATGCTCATATGTGTTTATAGTGTAATAAAAAATATTAAATAAAAATATAACACATTGATCCACTTTGATTATAAACGCAATTGCCACTAATATGTCGTTCCTTATTTATCTGTCAACGTATTAACGTCTACACGTCAATCCATAAATACAGAATTAAAAATATTTGAGGTATTTTAAACTCACATCCAATGATGTTTCATAAGAAGTTATTGATGTTTGCTTTATGTATGACTGTACATTCAGCTAAATGACTTATGTCAGCATTTCTTAATTTTCGAATTTCCCTGACGTGCTTCACCATCACCAGCAACTTTTTTCCTCTGCATAGTCCGGGGTCGGAAGGAAATACTGTCTTGATAATTATATCCATGTTAACGTCGAAAATTGTTTAAATACTTTATTAATACAATTATTATACTTCGTCCAATATTTTATACCTCAAATTGTTCAAATTTATTTATAAAAAAAAAAATAATTGTAAATAACAAATATTTGTATTCAGATTTTACGGTTTTTTTGAAAATATTTTAAATTTATTTCCACGGTTACCATTATTTAATAGCATGAAAAAATGTATATTATAGATGTCGTTGGCATCATGCACCCAGCCAATAACAGTTATATTAAAAAAGTAATTAAACAATTTTCGACGTTAATATGGATATAATTATCAAGACAGTATTTCTTTCCAATCTCGGACTATGCCGAGGAAAAAGTTGCTGGTGCCGATGAAGCACGTCAGGGAAATTCGAGAATTAAGAAATACTGGCATTTCATTTAGTTGAATGTAGAGTCATAAGACAAACATCAATAACTTTAACTCCTTATGAAACATTATTGCATGTGACTATGTGAGTTAAAATACATCAAATATTTTTAATTCTGTATTTATGGATTGACGTGTAGACGTTAATACTGTTACAACTGCGTTTATAATCAAAGTGAATCAATGTAAATATTTTTATTTAATATTTTTTATTATACTATAAACACATATGAGCCCGTATTAATGCTTGTTTTCTCCACTACTCACGCTGCAATCGATTTAATTGTCCCCACCATATACTTCGCACTCTGCCTATAGAGTCTGCTAGGTGAGAGCAAGCAGACCTACTGCCCTGCTGTTGTGGTCAGCCGCATATTGCCGTAATAGTTGTTCGTTTCCAAGTGCCTTTATATAATTAACACAAGAATTACTTGCTTATTATGTTATGCAAGTAAAAAACCACAACAGCACTCATATGCAATATTTTTCATTTATGTCACATAAGAGCGCCACTATCGGCGCCAATGCTGCCGTCTACATTTCAGACTTGATACATATAAATCAATTTTATTTCTATCCAGTCCTAATCGTAACCAAAATTTGTACATCTTTGAGAAAATAAAATAAAATGATAACAAAAAAAAGCATAAAAATATTTAGTTTTTAGTATATTTAGTTTTCCTAAATATTTTTATGCTAAAGTACTTTTTAAAAAATGCAGTTGTAGTTGATTAAGGATTAAGATACTAAATTTATACCCTAAATGCCTTAGTTTATTAAATAATTAATATTTTAAATTTAAAAATAAAAATAAAAAGAAATGTTAATGTTCGACCACTTTACCTCAAACCAATTTTCCTCGATTTCAAAGTTAGTCATATAAATGTGCTTGACTGAATCAAGGATCATTAAAAAAAAAAAATAGTAAAACACAAAAAATTTGCATGCGTTAATAATTTTTCTAATAACTACTATATTATAAATTTACCATAATCACTGGTCTATATTGCAAATGCGTCTGTCTCTTTTTACTACTACCACCAAGCTTTCGTGATTTACAATTAGTAAGAATGGATATGTAACATGTTTGATAATTTTCATTTTGAATCCAAAAAAAAAAAAAAAAAAATTTCCAGAGAAAATAAAAATTTTAAAATTTACCTCAGACTTAAATCAGGAGAAGCACAACGAACGACAGGACTTGGCACTGGAGGGACAACTCGAAACGCAAAAGTTACATAATTTTTCCAAACATGTAAATAAATGTCTTTTTCATTAACAGGTTTCCGAACAGTTGTCGACCCTCTTAAAATTGACGCTCGATTATCGTTAACAGGACTAAAATTTTTAGAAGAATAATTAAAATATGAAAATTTAAAAAACACTCGTCATTAACTTACGTTGGATCGATCACAGTAAATAACGAATTCACTCTTCCAAAAACAATCGGCCAAGAATGAGTTATTGTGGTCGGACAATATGTCAGAACACGACCACGTTCCAAAAATCCAAACAAACAAATTGCCCACGGATCAGTCCCACAAAGATTCAATGTTGACGAACTTTTCGTTGTTGCATTCTCGTCGTGAAATCCAGCCGTCCAGACACAAGAGCTTCGATCGGCTATCCATTGTAAATCGATGTTAGAAACAGACAGTGCAGCCGATTTCTCACTCGGTGGTAAAATTGGTATTACTTGCTCCATAACTTGCGGTAAGCAACGATCTATTACGTCAATGACAAGCTGATCTTCTTCAACACAACCTAGAGATTTCATTAACATTTTCGCATCCCTTAAAATATGTACAGCTAATCGTCTTGGATTAAGTCGACAATTGCATAGCATAACTAAAGCGAACGCCTCAACTAAATGTAAAACCGACGAAAGTGGTTCTACTTTTTGCTCTAACTTTTTATTAACTCGATTGTTATCGTTTAAATTGTTGTTCTCCTTATTGACTAATCTTGTGTTCGAGGAATTTGTCGATAAAGCGTTTTTCCAACTATTTAACAACTGTAAAAGCATTCGTAAACCATTATCGACCAGTGTTGGAAACGTATCCAAAACATCCCTAGCTAAAAAGTGGGTAAAACCCCAAAGCACATCTTGTCTCCAATCAGGAAAGTCTATAACAAGCGTCTGTAAGCTTTGATAAGCTAACGCTCGTAACTCTTCGTCCATATGTACCGTTAACCGCGACAATAAATCCACCAGTTCGCTACCAGTCATGCCATCTGGAATAAGTCTAGGTACTGCAGCCACGCACGTACGAAATAAATCAATACGCGGCTTTCGTTCGCCCGTCAACATCTCATCAGGTTCTTTATTGACATTCTGCGTATTGGTCATCATCAAAGGTCGCCCGTAATGGACGTCCAATGCCCGCAATATATCCATAAAAACTCTCCTCACATGGGGAAAGTATGCACTCATTCCAATACTTCTAGCTGTATCTTCAGTTAACATTTTATTAAGAAACGTCTTTTTTACACGTAACGTATTACCCGAAGGCAACACTCCCATTGTCCTTGGCATAGGTGGCTCGCCCTCTTTTTGTTGTAGGCTATCAGCAACAACTAAAAATGCACGAAGGCCGATACTCATTCTTTCAGGTGTGAGAATAATTTTAATTGGACGTCCCACGGATAGTAAATCGAAAACTATTTCACGCATCGCAAAGTCTAAACGTTCTTGTGCGATAAACTGGATAATTTTTACAAATATATTCAGAGGTGTATCTCTTGGAACCACACCTTTTGATCCTTTTGGAAATAACGAATTTACGATACTCTGTAAACGAGACTGTGTTGCTGAGTTGCTTTCACACTTAATACGTATCATATAAACCCACAATAATCGATATAATGATTCTGAAAAAGAAATATAATGTCCTTAATATTATAGTAATTTTAAGATAAGGACTGGGATAACCCTAGTAGTCCAGGAAAAACAAGGTTTGGAGTCAAAAAGTTACAATAAAGTAAGTTTTCCACCATTATGGTGCGGAAAGTGTCCTGAATAATATATACCAATTTGAGTCGGTGAACTCGCTGCCATTTTAAAAATATAGTGGGAAAAATCGTTTTTTAATCTATTCCTAAAAATTTTCAGAATAGGAAAACCAAAAATATTACAAAAGTAAACCAATGATTAACGAATGACAAAAATAAATTCGATTCTTTTAATAACTTTCTAGCGCATACACTTGTTTTTTATCTCGACGCAACTGTTTCATCGGAATCGACGAACCACACGACTTCACCCAACTAAACTGTTTAGTTGTGTGCATGCTACTGATTAGTTGTGCAGAGATTTTCAAATGAATTGTGTGCATACCTACTCCTAGTTGTGTATATTTTTTTTGATTCAACTAACCTTAAATAAGACTAAACAATGACAGAACTGTTTAGTCGGGTGTATGCGCACTTCAATAAACAGCAATGCACATATTATATACCTGTTGATCGATAGTTATTCGTCCTTTTAGTCAAAATATGGTTGATATAGTCTTTGATTTTACTATCGTGTTAACAATATGCACAGCTTTATATAATCTTATAGTCTTTTAACATACAACTAAACAGTTGATCAATTAAAAATTATATGTCTAACTTCAGCCGTTTAAGAAATGAGTGCAAAAAATCGATTCTTCCGCCATTTTCCCACTTAAATTATTCAGGATACAGAACAGTGAAAAATTTACTTACACTGCGATTTTTTAAAGTTACAATATTTTTTTCAATATCTGTCCTGAACTATGATGTACGCCCTAATTTGTTTTGAAAATATTATATTAAGAATTAATACAAACCTAAAGCTACTCGACACATTTTTGGATCGCGATTCTTTAAATGTGATAAACACATGGCTAAAAAATAATGCCAATTCTGTAGAAAAAACGTCTTCTGACTCACACACAGTAAACATGTGACTAATGGAAATAATGCAAGACGATGTTTTGATTTTGTACTGGCGTCTAAAGTTTGTGAATAGAGCATTTCTACAAAATTTTTTAAACATGGTACATTGACTTCATTTTTTACAGTCTAAAAAATAAAAAATAATCAGTAAATCAAATAATGATCTATGGCCCGTATTATAAAAGACGAATAAATAAATCTATAAAGTAAATTTACTCAGAGATCTCAGTACTGTAAAGCTAACACAAATTTACTAAGTAATTAAATCTACCGAATATAAATATCACTTTTTAGAAAATTCCACCAAGCCTGTTATTCAGAAATTGACTTGACAATTTTGCACATAGTTTTCTTTATAAATTTCTGTTATGTCATATTCCCACATGTTAAGCATGTTCAAACTCGCTGTAATAGAAATTCGACAATTATAAGATTCTCTAGCGACCAGTTGCAGAACTAACGTATGACAGCATTTTTCACACAACTGAGCGCTCTAATAACAATTTTAAAAAGTTTTTACGTAAACTGTGAATGCAATTACGTAATTTAAAGTACTGACATTTTAAGTCACTGAAATTTCATTCTTTGCTACCAACACACATCAACATTCTACTTCTAAGATATTTTTCACCCAGGCAAAAAATCTTTAAATATTTTTTACTGTTTTGTAAATTTCCAATAATGAAATTGCCGTAAAACTTTTATAAAACAATGAAATAACGTTTAACCAGGTATAGTTATCACACAGCCATCGGAAAATATCTGTCATACGATAGTTCGGCAAACGCGCACCGGGGAAATTTATTCATTGCCAATATTTTGTATTTGTATCCACCAGTTCCAGGAATTCACCCATAGGTTATATAAATTAGAATTATCATCTACAGATAAACTAATACTATGGTTCATTTCAATTAAATTTAACCATGCTTCGTCAGTTTGAATTTAAATAATTTCCGTTTTCTTGGCTTTATCTCTTTTATTATTGCATTTATGTAAATTTTAAATTTGCAGTTTATTTTTAGAAAAGAATAGACGATTAATTTGTTTCGAATATAAGAATTATTTAATTTTTTAACGAAAACTCATGATCAATTGTATCTGAAATGAGGTATACTATCTAGTGCATAATGACGGCACTACCAAAAGTTTTTTTTTTTTACTTGAAAAGTTAATTTCTTAATGGGATTTGTTGATTTATTCGTCTTTTATATAAGACTGGGCATTAATAAAATAACTTACAGCTGCTACAGGAACTAAAATTTCAACAAACAGACCAGCTAATGCATGTTTAATATCTTTGTCTTTCACTTCTAGAAAATACTGCGCAGCCTCTTGCATAAACTGAAACGACGCTTCAAATTCTTCAATTGGTACCATTTTAACGCGGAAAAATTTCATTCCCATCAATAAAGAGATGATACTTTGTGTTGTATGTGGACTGGGTTCTTTGGATCGGAGTTCTTTTAATTCAGCCATAAACCGTTTTCTCACAGACATGAAACGGGATTGTGCTAATACACCAATAACTTCAGCGTACAAATCGGCAATAATATGAATATTAGCTGCATTAGGACCGGATTGTATTCTAAAAATAAAATGTGTTATACGTTTCTCACCATTCATAAAGATTAATTACTTACCCTTCTCGATATTTAAAATGTTTAAAGGCTAAATTTTCAATATAATTAACTAGATCCTCATGTCCTGGATGAAATGATAATTGTTTTAAAACTTCTATAAGAACCAAACAAAAAATAAACTCTACAGCAAGATCACGACGTTCTTGTTGAATGTCGGCATCACTACGCTCTACAGTTTCCGGTGCACTTCCGCCGGATACAATATACATAATGCTGAAAAAAAAACAATATTTTTGGCAACACAGTTCGATAAATTGAAAATATTGTAGTTTACGCCCAAAAACCTAAAGGTGGATTCTTATACAGAATGATTTTGTTTTGTCAAATAAATCAAATGCATGGAGAAACTAAATAATAATAAAAAAAAAGAAAATATTAATAAAACTTTTCGCTGTAGTGTATAGATTTTGAATACTGAATTGTTTGAACTACCATTTGAAGTCACTAATATAAAGCATTCACTGAACTTAGGAACAGAATGTTGCTTGTTTTTCTTTTAAAATTTTTATTTATAATTCTGATTCTGAAGTCGAAGGGATTTTAACGTCATGATTATTTATGTTATGAGATAACCCTGAATATTTATATATATATATATATATATATATATATATATATATATATATATATATATATATATATATATATATATTTCGCCATATTGGTAAACATCTTTCATAACCTACAAAGTGTCGATGATAATGAATATTTTTTAATTTGTATGTGATTTTTATTGTAATTTGAAACTATTTACTAATAAATATTCTGACAATACTTTCAATAACAAATATAATATCAGTAAATATAGAAAAAATTTTAATTCAACCTTTTTGAACCACCATATTTGTCAACACTTGTCACTTTTTTGGTTTCATTTTCCTCCCTCTATTTATTCAATACTCAGAGATTTTTGTAGATCAAAATATTAACCTTCACCAACTTTTTAAAAATTGCATTATCAACAAAATACATCTTACGCCAAAGCAGAACAACAAGTGATAGCGCGATATTATCGCAGAACGAAAATGTGAGCTGCAGAAAGATATTGTATAGAATGAAGGTTTTTTGCGGAGCATAACGAAAATTTCTATACCCTGTTATCGAAAAATAGTCTAAAGCAACCCACTCAATGAAAAATCCAAAACACTCTACTCACAACCGCACTCGCAGAAAGTTTCTCATCTTAGCATCAATCGTCGCAGAAAGTTACAAAACATTCTACCTTGGAGTTTGCCCTTTTGTAAAACCCTTTTAGGAGACATATGTTAATTTGTTCGATTCAGTACTCAGTGTCACAGCATTTTGAGCGGCCATATTGCAGGACGAGTTAACTCGTCTCAATCATTTACAGCGTTAAATATTTCTCTAATGCTTAAGAAAGTGTCGATATATAGCTAAATTACATATCAGGGTAGGCGAAGTGGAAAAAAAAAGCATTTCATATTAAGTATAGTTAAATTTAATTTTAAAAACTGATAATTGTCATATGTGATTATAAATATGACCGGGTTGCATAAAATTATCCGAGATTTTACCGGGGTCTGACTGAAGAAGGTTGAGAAACACTGTTCTACAACATATTCAAATTTCGTCAAAATCGATAGGTTCGCCCTCGAAACCTTTACTTGTCAATTAAATTTTTTTAGTATTTTCAATCTACTGAATGCGGAACTTTCGGAACGCATTAGACTCATTCCGAGACTATCCCGCAGAATTCGGGATGGTTGGCCGCCTTAAACTTGCTTGATCTACCGATTTAACCTTTTTGAATTTCTAACTTTGATGTTGTATTGAACATTTGAGTTCACCAAAAAGTTTCTTAAGATGTATCACATTTACGAAAAATATCGAGGTCTATAAGAATCTACCTTCAAATTTTCAAAGTAAATTAATTTTGATGTTAAAAACCTTTTATTTTTTTGATCAACTTTCTTCTGCTCAATGGCACCTCCTTCAGCCATCTGTCGTTCATACCACGCAAACAAAGCCCTTAACAATGACGGTAAACAGTGTTCAGCAACTGATCCAAACGCACTAAGCAACTGATCAAATTGGGGATCTTCACCTCTTTGAAGAACTTTGGATAAAGGTTTTTCCTATAAAAAAAAACATTTAAAATGATTACCTAGAATCAAGTGTATAAATAGCGATTAGTCTTACCAATGGTTCAGCCATAACAGCTTCCATCTTTCTCTCAGCCTGTACCGTAAAATCGGCAAACAGTGTTCGCATCACAAATTCACCTGGCCGAATATCCATATCGATATTGATATATGAACTGGCCGGATGTGGAGATCGTTCTTTTTGGGCTCCCCAAGGTAAAACAGTGCCGCGACTACTTGTCGTACTACTCATACTATTAATTTTACTGTCTCCGTCTACACAAAAATTACAGTTAAATTTCTTAATTTTAGATTAAGAGGGTATTCTAGTCTAAAAATTGGGTCATTCCATGTCAAATCATCCAGTAGGTTTAAACTCAAAAGTCAAAAGCCCACCAATTTTATTTCACCATTTTGTAGCAAATTTAATCTAGTTTTTGGTAATGTAACTCCAAATTTGGGTTTAGAGTGGGACTCTAGTTATTGACCAAGTTTTGAACACATGTCAAATTTTAGAGAGCGGTCTAAATTCTTACTTTAGGGCTCAATTAAGGAGCTTAAATATGGATTTAGATTCAATTTATTACACATTTTACTTCTGAAAAAAGTAGTACAACTTGGACCTCTATAGCTTAATAAATAACAGATTTATTACCAAAAACGTAAAATGATGCAGCATTCCGAAGTGACCAGTGCCACGCTGTTAACGAGATTTTTTTCCAAAATTTTGTTTTTCTATAACTCAGAAATTAATACAGATATTGAAAAAAAATTTGAAACTGGGGTCATTCCAGTTTCAAATCATCCAACCCAAGGACACATTGACACCCAAGGTTGTCAGAATTTGATGAAACTTGATGAGTTGGTTCAAACCACAAATGTAAAGAACCACGCTAAATTTCTTTCCAATATGTTGATTAATTTCTGAGTTATAGAATGACAAAGTTTTAGAATTGGAAAAACTTGGTCAATAACTAGAGTTTGAATCCTGAACCCAAATTTGGAGTTATATCACCAAAAATTAGATTAAATTTGCTAGACAATGGTGAAATAAAATTGGTGGGCTTTTGAGTTTAAACCCCTGGATGATTTGACATGGAATGACTCAATTCGAAAAAATTGATTTTTCTTTTTTTTTCATATTTTCAAAGTTCAGACCTTTAAGAATAAGCCTCTACAAGGATTTACGGAAATTCGAATTATTTTCGGAGTTATGGTTATTTTTTTCCTGTGTACTGTATATTTTTTCAGTGTTAAATTCAAATTTTTAATACAAATTACTCGAAACTACTTTTTTCGATACGGTTGACATGATATCTCAAATTCTAATGCACCGATTTACTTGAAATTTGATACAGACCTTCTTAATACTATCAAAATTGGTCCGACGTAGGGGTTTTTGGAATATTTTTTTTTTACTGTTTTTAAAAAATTTCCAAATTTGAAAAAAGGAGGCGAAAAAATGATTTTTTTTAATGGACGCCATTTTGTGAAAAAATTTATTTTTTCAAATCGGCTACGTCCAACTAATTTTAAATCCTCGTTTATTAAGAATTAACTAAAATTTTATGTTTCAGATCACCAGGAGGGTTGGAATCACGTCAATCAGGAGACACCTTTTTTTGAGTCCCCACTTTGCCGGCCTGTACCGATTTCAATTTTGAATTTTTTTTAAATTTTTATACATTTTTATCCTTTTTAAATATCAGTAAAAAAACTGTCAAAAAATGGATACTAAAAATGTTTACTGTTTTTTTTTTTTTAATTTTTTTTTATTACGCCCATAAAATCGTCTCAAAATCGAGCCTCTAGACTAGAATACCCCCTTAAATGTAAATTTTAAATACCTGAATTTGCCCCAGAAGGAACCGACGAGTATTGAGTATCATTGTTACGATTCCAACAAACTTCTATCGGTTGTCCGGCACTTGATGCGGAGAAATTTTTATCAATGGAAGACGTGCTAGAGCTGTGCCCTTCTGAATGACTTGGGCTAGCACTGTCACTATGTATTGAGGCATCTGATTCGCTTATAGGACCGGTCCCTGACAGTGTCGATGTATCTAAAAAATGTTATTTTAATAAAAATGATTCAAGTTTTAAGAAGACATTTCTTTAAACTTGGAAAATGACTTTATTTATCTTTTATTTTTATTAATTACTGAGAGAAAATTTTAAAAGCATGTATAGTAATATTCTATAAAATCAATATTTTCATATCTTTAAATAGATTGTAAATAGGAAGTCATATAAGTGATATAAGTGATATGAGAACTTGTTAATGAAAATTAATTTTTCAATTCGTTAAAGTGAGTATTAAAAAAAATAAATATATAAAATAACTACCTGTTATACTATTATCGTTTCCTGGGTCGGAAATTTGATCGAAATTAGAGTCGGACATGTTTATAAAACTAAATTTTTCCGCTAGAAAATCATTACATAGTAAATAATTTTCGTTAACTGGCCTTAAATACTATCTAAAGAAAAATGTTGATTTATTAGTGAACAAAATTCAATAATATACTAATATATGATGAGGTTAGAAATTCATACCCTAAACTTTAATTAATTAATTATTACAAATTACTCATGTTTTTAAACTGTTAATACAAAATAAACATTCTAATAAAAATAATAATTTAAAATCTTTATGACTTTTAATATTCGTATACAGATCTTTTCAATTTGACAGATAATATTTGATTCTAAACAAAAAAACTTAACCTAAACAAATTTAAAAATTCCTACTGTCTTTTTAAATTTAGGGCGGTACACAATTTAATATGTGATTATTATCATTAATTTTTTTTATATTTAAATATCATGGTTATTATTGAACTAGCCAGTTATTGATCACTCTTAATAAATTTCTCAATCTTTAAGAAAAACAAAAAAATTATTCCAAAACTTTAAAAAAGAAAATGAATCATGGTTTTATTATTGTAAAGCAGTTATGTTTTACCAGTACACTCAGTATATATTTATTTTTCGGAATTTAAAGAAAAAAATTATGTTAATATTTTTTTCTGTTCGTGTATACAATTTAATTTGCTTAAATATTTTTTTTTTATCCAATTCTTATATTCATCAAAGGCAATCTACAGCTTATGTAGGATTCGTTCCATAAAAAAGTTGCAACGAGATTTGTGGCGCATTTTAAAGTCTTTTTAGCTTTACAAAAAAGAAATAGACTAATTTTTTATACTATAGTAAGGAACTTCTTATGGCATAAACAAATAAGAAAAAATAACATTTTATTATGCTAATCTATCTTAAATATTATTAAAATAAAAAGACAATTTTTTATGGATCATACACAGTCAATGAAATAAGGAATAAGAAATAAGGAATAAGAAGTATGCCATCTAGTGACGTTGAATGGAACTTTAAGGTAACTGCCCAGAGAACAAGGAGAACGAACATTACAATCTCTATACTAGGGAAATGAGCCATAAGCAGCTTCCACATTCTCGCCGAAGTTGAACGAAGTAGTTCCTCGCGAGGTTGGCCGAGGCATAAGAATAGCATTGAAATACCAACCGCGAAGCACAACGAAATGACCCTCTACATTCTCGACTCGTCCAACCTCGGCGAGAATGTGGAAGCTGCTTAACCACATAGGATAGAAAATAAACCCCCACTATGTTATATATGTGCACGCGGAGTTGTGTGTGTTAGTCCGTTGGCTGTTGTGTGTATGGGTGTCTTGCATACATATATACATATGTACGTGGTGGTGGTACGTATGATGTACGTATACCACGTACATATACCGTGTTAATACGAGAGGTAACAATATGGCAGCAATTGAAACATACCCACTGAGTGCTGGCGAATGAATGAGGACTAAGTAGCCTAAGATGCACATAAATGCCCATAAGTGATTGCAGAAAAGAGATAGATGTATTCGTTCTATTTGTTCTGTGTAACTGCCCATAGGTATATGCTTTTAGGTATTTTTGTACATCAAAATTCATGAAAAAATAACGTTCGTGATGACTTTTTTTGTCACTAAAGTGAAAAAAATCACGAATTTTGACGTACAAAAGTACATACATATTTATATCTATGAGAAGTTACGTTAAAGTTCCATAAGGAATCCATCCAATAAGGAATAAGAAATAAGGAATAAGAAGTATGCCATCTAGTGACGTTGAATGGAATTTTAATGAAATAAGAAATAAGGAATAAGAAATAAGGAGTATGCCATCAAGTGATGTTGAATAGATCTTTAACGTAACTGGTCTAGATATAAATATGTAGGTACATATTTTTTTACGTCAAAATTCGTGATTTTTTTCACTTAGTGACAAAAAAGTCATCACGAACGTTACTTTTTCATGAATTCTGATGTACAAAAATACCTAAATACATTTACTTATGAGCAGTTAAGTTAATAGTTTCATTCAACGTCACTAGATGGCATACTCCTTATTTTTTATTGCTTATTTCTTGTTTCTTATTTCATTAAAGTTCCATTCAACGTCACTAGATGGCATACTTCTTGTTCCTTTGTGGGATGCGTGTTCATATGGTTGATTGATAAAGTTGTACTCCGTATTTTAAGATTTATTCAATTAAATTACAAATAAAATTAATTAACAAAAATGTGATGAGCGAACACTGTGTACTAAGAGGAAACCATCTTGAATGTCTGTTCTGTGTGTATTGTTAAAATTGAATTACATAAAGAAGGTTCAATTAATAAGTTGGTAATGAAGAATTTGATAAGTTTGATAATATTGCATGTCGGTAAAGTAGATTTCGACAATGCCTATATAGCTCCCCTCTTAGTATAAAGCATGCAACACCAACTTCATGTCTTCCCCTCGTTCTTATTCCTACATCAAACTATGGCTGCCAGAGGGGAATTATAATTTCTTATGGCTAGTAATGAGAGGAAAGGTGAGGAAACGTGTTAGATTTCTGCCTATATGAAGGGATGTTGACGTCTTATAGCGTCGTAGTATGGCAGGTAAAGTGCTTAGAAAGTTTTGTCCCCATAGGCCACCAGTGGTATTTTGTGGCGGGAATTTCAAATAAATAATTTTTTAATATTGCTGTTGTAGCAGGCAAATTGCATATGTACAAGTCCCAATTTTTCAATTTTGACTCTAATTTTACAAAATTAGAGTCAAAATTGAAAAATTGGGACTTGTACATATGCAATTTGCCTGCTACAACAAAAATTAAATAATATTATATAAATAAAACATAATTTTAAAATAGAAAAAGATTTTATTTACATTTTATTTATGTACAATATGGAATATTTAACAATTACATTAATTATGACATAAATATAATTTAATAATTAAATTTTACAGTGTAAACAACTGTTATACTTTGAGACACTTAATGTTGTTTTTTATTAATTATTTAAGTATAAAACAAATTTTTCAAATTCAAAAGGTTGATCATAACTTCATAATATTTAATTTGGTGTTTGACAATTTTTAAAAAGTGTTTAAAATTGTTCATATGCATCTAATATAACATAAAAAAAAATTAATTTAAAGAAAGGTTATTGATATAACACAAAATAAATGTTTTAAAAAAGAAGTTTGTTTAAAACTTCCCGCTAAAACACACATGCCTTTCTTTAACATTTTAAAATTAGATGTCATGTCTCAGTATTACCAAAAAATAAACAAGAAATTCTTAATATTGTAAAATATTCGACATTCCTAACATTTGCAATTCTTAATTCATAAATTGGCAGTTTTTACTATCTTATTATATTAAAATGATTAAAAAAAGAAAAAATTAAGAATATTTAACATCTTGACTAAATTTTGAAAAATAATGATTACATTTTAGTTTCCAAGGGTTCAAAATTTTTTAAAGATACGTAAATGTATAAATTTTGACTATACTGAGAAGTAACCTAATCCATTTCTGTTTTTTGTTTTTGATTACATCATTATTAATGTAAATTTTGTAAATTAATTTCATTACAATTTTTATAATTTTATATTATATAATTTGTAAAACGGCAATGTGCATTTATTTTACAACTAGTCACTTAAAAATCAAAATAGACTTTTTACGACCATTTTTACTACTGTGAAGTACCCAATTGTCAAAATATTACTTTTCAATAAGAAATTTATTAGTTTGATATCATAGAAATAAAAAAAAGTTATTATTATATTGGTTTTAATAACATTTTGTACAAGAATTCAATATTTGAAAGAGAATGTAGAGAATAAAATGTTTTTTTACAAACTAAAAATATGTAATTAACATCAATTTTGTAAATAAAATAACAATATATAATAAAAATAAATTTTTTTTGTCTTTAAGATGTTATAAGTGTTAATAATTTAATATTTATCTTTAACTATAAGTAAAATTTTAATAAGATTGAGTTTTTATACAGATTTCTAGGTATATCAATATATTATAAATGTTTCTTCTCTTCATTAGGTGGCGTATTAATATTAATTTATCACAAAATGTTAGTAAAAAGGAACTCTACTAATATTTTTATATATAGGTGCCAGATTTCGCTAGTTGTACATCAACTTCAAATTCCCTTTACACCCCTGTTTGCCTTGGTCCATTAGTTCAAACATTAGTAATAAATTATCCGTCATTACTGTGTCCATAGATTCATTGAGGCCAGATTTGAGTGTAAATAACGTCATAATACTGTTCTGTTATTAAAAATGGAAATTTTTTAGAAAAACCGGTCTGGATAGAATATTGGTAAGTAAAATTTTAAGATTAATTATAATGATATGAAGTGTTGTTTGAAAAACCTAAAAAAAAAAAAAATATTTAATAATGTAATGTAAAAATATAATGTGGTATTCCTTAGAATTACAATAAATATGAAAGGAATGCATATATTAGGCTAAGGTTACACTGGAAGCGAGTACGTACGACTTAATTTGTCTGATGTAGTCGTGAGACTATTGTCGTCTGATAAAGTGGTCACACTGTTAGCGTATACTTACGTAAATTTATTTCAAAAATGAATCTGTTAACAGATTATTTGTTTCCCGATAATAATATAATTAATTATTTGATAAAAAATGCGTATCGAAACTTTTTGGTTTATGAATTATACAATAGAAGATCTATTGGTGGCGAATTTAAGAAATTATTTCCACATTTTAAAATAGACAAAAACAAGTTTTTTTCAATATTGTCGTATGAATGAAGGAACATTTAATGCTTCCGCAACCTCTAACCAAAGTTTTATACAAATTTCTCTGTTACAGAACTTTTTTTTTTAATTTGCCTTTCAAATACATGAATTATAAATTTTTGTATATCCATTTAAATGCATCCTTAATTTATCAAATAATAAGTTTCATAAAATTGTAGTTTGGTACTACAAAAATTTTAACAAATGAAAATATCCGTTAAAATTTAAATAACATTCATAAATTGTATTACTTTTACTAAGTTGTCTATCTTCTTTACCTTCTACACATACGACTAGTGCGAAAAAAACAAACTTTTTGGTTTCAATTTTTAACACTGACGACTACGTACGTGCATGCAAGAATAACTCGTATCTACTGTGACCATTATCGTTCATTTGCATTGTTTGTTTCAATCTGACGTGTACGTACAAGTACGCGCGAGTGATTTGTCGTACGTACTCGCTTCCAATGTGACCCTAGCCTAGTCTGTCATGAAGGAATTATGAAATACATATTACATGTACGCTATTAACAATACATAAGTATGTAATCGCTAATCGAAAAGGATTAAAAATTAAAAATATTTGCTGACAAAACGTATACTGATATACATAATGTACTTAAATAATGTAACTAATATATAGTGATCGAAGAGGTTGCGGGGCTGACAGTATTGTCTTTATTTTTTTAAGGTATTAAAAATTGTTTATTTATTTTAGATAAAACATTTTGATGCGATTTTAAATATATACAACAGGTAATTATGGATGCCTATATACGGACAATATCCTCTTATATTGATATGTTTTGAATATATTTTAGATATGCGTGTATACATTTATTGTCACAACTTGCTTGGTCCGATTGTAATTTTATGTATTGTGTTAAGGTATGTTTTGATGTAACCAGTGAATGATTTATGTGTATCAATTGTCTTTTTTCTCCCAGTAAAATGTGAGAGAGACAACGCATTATTATGTTTTCCAAAAAATATTTTTTTAAATGACAGCTTATTTTTTTATTAACAAGTTTTAAGTTACAGTCAGTCAGTCAAATTTTCAACAATTTTAATTTAAAAAAAGTTAAAATTTTTGTACTTTTTTAAAATAACGCTTTTTTGTAACTTGAAACTAATTTTTATTAACAGCTGATGGTTAATAGAGAATATACCGATACAATTTGTGAAAAAAAAAATGTATTTAGCCCGATTTTTTAACGTTTTAAGTTTTGAAAATATAAGTACGGTCCTGTCAGCACCGCAAGATTTCGAACACTACTAATATACGATCGGAGTAGCGAAGAGTGATGTAATTGTTTATATTAGATAAAAAAAAAAACACTTACGAATATGGGTTTTTAAAGTCATTTAATTCATTAAATACTTCATAGCCGTGCTAATTACAGTATCAGTGCCTTTTTAGAAATTTACTGAAGTCGTCGTTTAGAATAAAATAGAAACCTGAAGAATGAAAAAAATACATTTAAGCTGTGTTAAAATGAGTGTTATAAAGTAATGAAACAAGAAAACAGTAAAATAATTGGTAACTTACAATAAATTATTATGTGATCTGGCGGTACAATTTCAATACATATTTACGGAAACTCGTGTATTGCTACGTATCTTCCATAGAGAACTCGTAATATGTGCAGAATATTTGTGAAGGTAATATAAAAACCAAATACTTCTGTAATATGAATATAAAATCAAAACGATTAAAACTCAAACACATTAAAATTAAAAGAAAAAATTTATTCACCTTCCAATTTATTGAAAAATTCACAATTTTTGGTTTTGGAGTTACAAAACATAAATTTTAACGAAATAAAATTACAGTTAATAACCACACATTAAAAAAATATTAAGAAAAACATTCCGAATTTCGAACATATTCGAATATACGACATTGCAAGGTCATTTACTTGATTTTGCTTAATTTAACCGCAATGAGCGCAGCACAATACATTTGTAATTAAATAGAAAAAAAGAAAAGCAAACCGCGATATTTAAATTCAATTTCTAATTAAAGCAAATTTAAAAGCTTTTATTATTTAATAAATTAGATTTATTTGGATACTGAATAAAAGAAAACATTCTAAATAATATTCGCAAACTTATAGAAAAATTTAATCAAAATCTATCGAGTTTAATTTATTGATTTTGTGCGCCATGAGCAAACGCAATTATACATTATGTAATCAAATAGAAAGGGATAGACAATAAACCGCGATATTTCAATTTAATTTTTTATTTAAACAAATTCCAAAGCTCTTATCATTAAAAATAATTCAATTTATTTTGATTTAACTACCTATTTGTACAACTGCGGTAATTTAAAAAAAAAGAAAAAGTAATTTTCCTTATAAAATAGTTCTTTTTTTTTCTTTTTACATTTTTTAACAATTTATTTATCTCTTCCATAATCGCTTGCTTAATTAATTTTAGAATTATTTTGTTACACTTTTTAAAGGAGAGATCATGGATACTCAATAAAAAAATAACTCTTCTTTTTATAAACAAGAAAGCAACACTTTTTTTTTATTATTGTAAACAACACTAGGTATCTATGTTTGAAAAATATATTTGAAAATACAATTTAAATTATTACATGTATAGTCGTTATAAATAAAAATAAATCAATTTTATTAGAAATACAATTAGAATTATTATTAGATAATATAGTGGCTATAAGTTAATTAATTTATTTTACTGTCTTCCAGGTATCATGTGAGTCTTCTGTGATACCGCATTACATTCTCGTTGCAAAAAGGATTACAATAATTGGAATTTGAACTTCCTGGAGCAATTTTCATTAATCTTCGTTAACAGGTTCATAGCTGTTGATTAAATTTGCTACTTCATTTACTAATAAACTAAAGGTAAAATATTTATAAATTTAACCTACAAATAAAAAAAATTTATATTTGAAGTTGCTAAAATAATTTAATTTTTTCTTTTTGGCAGAAAACATTTACCTGGAGAAATTCCTGTAGAAGAAACTCAAGTTACATTAGTTCAACTCTACTATACTTTTTTTTTTGGCCGAGATCTTTTCTGCGTCATCGAAAAAGCAACAATTTTTAAAAGTTTGACAATTTTAAGCACGTGTACTTGTTTTGACAGACGTAATATTAACAAATTTAACACCAGATAGCAGGGCAATTCGTTTTTTGTAGAATTAGGCCTAAGCGACTATACCGGATGCTCCAGGTGCATTAATAAATTTATTTAAGGCCTATTACAAAAATACGTGAAATTAATAATAACAGTGGTATTATAAATCGAAAATTTTACGAATTTTTTAAGATCTACTGTACAAGTTCGGGGATATAGTTTCTAGTAATGAGGGGAAAAGAGAATCAAAGAAAAAAGCGTACGAAAATTGCCTATAGACTGGTTTACGGATGGTATAAAGTACGGTGGTAAATAAAAGATTACAAAAGTAAATTTTATACATTACAAAATGATTGCTGTACATGAAATAAAAATTATAAGGAAAAAGTAACTCTTTTAGTTGATTTCCTCCCGTAAACACGATCAGGTCCTATCGTTGACGGTGTAGAGGTCGACTGCGAGGACGATGATGTTGAAGGAAAAACAGTTGTCGTTTGACTAGTGTCGAATTCTTCTGAAGGTAAAAATGCTGGTTTCAGCCTTTCGATGTTAATATTGGTTGGTCTACCTTCAATGTCTACTTTGAAAAGAAAGTCGGAAATTCTTTCCAGAATCTTGAATGGACCATTGTACGGTTTGTCTAGGGGACCCTTGACGGAGTCAACTCTGACAAATACGTGGGTACACTTGAAAAGGTCTCTGAAACAGAAAGGTGTATTTTTAATTTTGTGGGCTGTAGGTTGAGGTCGGATCTGTCTCAAGTGTTGACGTAATTCTTCTAGGAATATTCTAGGATTTGAATCTAGATCTTCGCTGCTAAAAAATTCACCCGGTAATCTGATTGTGGTTCCGTAGAGCATTTCCGCAGGTGATCCTTGAATATCGACCTTATGACATGAACGAAGTCCGAGTAGAACGATTGGAAGTGTTTCTACCCAATTTTTATTATTTTGACATTTGAGTGCGGCTTTGACGGTACGATGCCAGCGTTCAATTAGGCCGTTGGCTTGTGGATGATATGGTGTGGTTCGTTGTCTAGATGCACCAATCATGGCAGCTAAGGCAGAAAAAAGTTCAGACTCGAATTGAGTTCCTTGGTCCGTGGTGATGGTTAAAGGGGTTCCGAAACGTGATACCCAATGTGTGAAGACTGCATTTGAAATAGTTCTGGCGGAAATATCTTTGATTGGTACGGCTTCAGGCCAGCGAGAAAAACGATCCATCATAGTTAAAATGTACTTGTATCCGTGAGATTCCTGGAGTGGTCCGACGATATCGATATGGATATGTTTGAATCGTGCGTCTGGTTCGATAAAGCGCTTGGGCGTAGGACGAACGTGACGGTTAACTTTAGATGATTGACATTCAAGACATGTTTTGGCTAACTGAATAATTTGACGATGCATATGTGGCCAAACGTAATGTTGTGAAATAGCTCGATCTGTAATACGACCACTAGAGTGTGCTAAATTATGGAATGAGTCAAAAATTTTCTTCCTCATTGATTTAGGTACATATGGACGAATCTCTTCGGTAGATGTATCACAATAAATAGGAGTGTCGGTTGAACTGAACTTAATTTGATGTAATTTTAAGGAAGTTGAGTTTGATTTCAGAAGTTCTTGAAGTTCGGCATCTTCGGATTGAGCTGCAGCTATTTCGGCTGTCGAAAATTGTGCAGGGAAAGTAATTGCGTTGATACGTGACAGATTGTCGGCTAAGACATTGTCTTCACCAGAAATATGTTCAATTGTGGTACAAAATTGGCTGATGAATGCAAGTTGACGTATTTGACGTGGAGAAGCATTTTCTGAGTTTCGCTGGAGTGCGTTAACTAATGGTTTGTGGTCGGTGCGTGTGACGAAAATGTTCCCTTCCAAGAGATGTCGAAAAAATTTAATGCTGTAATAAATTGCTGATAGCTCACGATCATAAGTGCTATAGTTTCTTTGAGCCGGTGAAAATGGTTTGGAAAAGAAACCTAGTGGATACCATTGATTGTTAGTAAATTGTTCGACACATCCTCCCATCGTAGTATTCGATGCGTCAGTTGTTAAGCGTAGTGGAGCGCCAATTTTAAGATGAGCAAGGAGTGCTGCGTTGGCAAGCCCTTGTTTGCAATTTTCAAAGGCTAAATTGGTTTCTTGTGTCCAATTGATTTTACGTTTGTCGTTTTTGGTGGCTCCCTTCAAGAGTGTGTTCAGAGGTGCTTGTGATTGTGCGGCATCCTTGATGCAACGGCGATAAAAATTAATTGCGCCGAGAAATTTGCGAAGGTCCTTGATAGTAGTTGGACGAGGACATTTGAGAATAGCCTGGACTCTGGTAGGTATTGGTTGAATACCGTTTTCTGATATTTGGTATCCTAGGAAATCGATTGTCGAAACGCCTAGAACACATTTAGAAATGTTAAGTACTATGCCATACTCACGAAATCTGTTAAAAATGATTTTGAGATGCTCTTCATGTTCCTCGTTGGAATTTGATGCAATTAAGCAATCGTCCAGGTAAGTATATACGAAGTCGAGTCCGTGCAGGACCTGGTTAATGTAACGTTGAAATGTTTGGGCCGCATTCCGCAAACCGAATGGCATGTATAAAAATTCAAATAAACCAAACGGTGTGGTGACAGCAGTTTTCTCGACATCTTCTGGTGCCATTTTTACTTTTAAGAAAGCTTTGTCGATATCCAGTTTGCTGAATACTTTCTTGCCATGTAAAAAGCTTGAGAAATCTTGTATGTGAGATATTGGATATTGATCAGGGATTGTTACTGCATTGAGTCGTCTAAAATCGCCGCACGGTCTCCAATCACCTGAAGGTTTACGTACCATGTGGAGTGGACTAGCCCACGGGCTCTTAGATGGACGGCAAATACCTTCATTTTGCATTTCCATAAAGATTTTACGCGCTGCGTGGAACTTGGCTGGATCTAAACGGCGAGGTCGTTGGGAAATTGGGTTTCCAGTAGTTTGGATATGATGTTCTATATTGTGTCCCAATGTTGGTTTAGGTGGAATTGCACCGGTGATCTCTGGAAATTGTTTGAATAGGTGTGTAAATTTATCATTTATGTTGGCAATACAGAGTGAATTAAGAGATGGATTGGTAATTCGGCGAATTCTCCCGAAGGATGATATGTTAGTGAGTGGATCCAAGAGGCACTTCTGCTTAACATCCACTAGCAGACCGTAGTGTTTTAAAAAATCGGCGCCAATAATTGCAATTGGAACTGAAGCAATTAAAAAATTCCATTTAAATTCTCGACGGAGTCCAAGATTCATATTAAGGGATCTTCTACCGTACGTACTTATGACGCTTCCGTTTGCTGCGGATAATTTTAGCGAGGTGGGATGTGACACTGAATATCTAGGTCGTGGTATTACCGAAATTTCCGCGCCAGTATCGATTAAAAAGGATATACGATTTTTTCTATCGTAGATAAATAGGCGGTTTTGTGTGTTACCGCTATCATCAACCGCCGCAACTGATGAAAGCGGAGTTAGTTTCCCGAATTGGTATTTGATCTCTTGTTGATTTGTTTGAAAGCACACGGCTGTTCGCATTTATTAGCATTTCTTCCGAATTTATTGTGAAACCAACACCAGTTTTTGTTCCAGCTTGGTCGATTTTCCCGTGATCTTGATCGATTTCGTCTATAATTGTTTTGTGATGACTGAGAATTAATTTTTGACATTTGAAATTTGAGTTCGTTTATTTGTTTGCTTAACTCAGCTACATTAGTCGGTGTCTCTTGAATAGCGGATGCTTCGGTGGAGTTAGAAATTGAGTTGATTGATGAAAAATTGGGAATTTCAGCCAATTGATCAGCTAGGGCAGTAATTGCCGTTTGTTGCATATTGGGAGCGGCTGCTAGAACGCCTGACAGTGTTTCCTGAAGACGTGTTGGAAGGCGATGAATCCATAATTTTTGTAATAACTGATCGTTGAATGTGCTACCCGCCAAACTTTTCATTTGAGCTAGAAGTTCTGACGGTCGGCGACCAGCAAGTTCTAAGCCGGAGATGAGTTTACGAATTTTTTGGTCCGTAGAAATTGAATAATGATTTATAAGTGTTCTTTTGAGATTTTCATATTTATCCTGTGGTGGCGGATTAGTCAGGATGCTTGAGACTACGCAAAGCTCTTCACGACCCAACTGACAAACAATCGCATGGAATCTTGAACTATCCGAATTTACTTGTTTGGCGTGAAATTCTGATTCGGCTTGTTTGAACCATAGTTCAGGATGTTCTGGCCAAAATTTAGCAAGCCTAACTTCGCGAAGTGCGGCTAAGTTAGTTTGTTGTACGCATTGGTTTATTGTATTTTCGTTTGTTTGAGCGGACGTTGGACGAGGCTGATCGGAAGAATTTTGACTTACTTGATTTTGGAATGCCTCCAATTGTTGTTGTAATAGTACATTTTCAGATTTAACTACTTCCAATGCACGTTTTAATTCTTCTTCCATTATTTTCGATTCGCTTCCGCAATAGTTTAAATGTGAAAACCAACACGTGATTTTAACTTGATTTTATTAAATCAATCAACCACACGGAGGGGTTACCAATTGTGGGATGCGTGTTCATATGGTTGATTGATAAAGTTGTACTCCGTATTTTAAGATTTATTCAATTAAATTACAAATAAAATTAATTAACAAAAATGTGATGAGCGAACACTGTGTACTAAGAGGAAACCATCTTGAATGTCTGTTCTGTGTGTATTGTTAAAATTGAATTACATAAAGAAGGTTCAATTAATAAGTTGGTAATGAAGAATTTGATAAGTTTGATAATATTGCATGTCGGTAAAGTAGATTTCGACAATGCCTATACCTTATTTCACTGATTGTGTAGACAGCCTTACTTTACTAATACCACTTTATTTAGAGTTTTAATTATCTGTGACATCTGTAATTATTATCGGTGACATCTGTGTTTACTGTTCGTCAATGGCCATACGGGCCGAAACATGCCACAGATATTTAAAACTCTAATTAAAGTAGTATTAGTAAAGTAAAAAATTGTCTTTTTATTTTAAAATGGAATACCATAAAGTAACGCTCAAATCTATCAAATAAATATTATTAATTTAAAAAATAATATTTCCAGCTTTTAGCCACGTGATTGGAAATGGGTTATGACGTCACATTCTCTTACACTTCGATACTATTGCCACTAGGATCGCTTCTTTAAGAAACGGATATCATACTCTTATTAAACACAACAATGAAAATTGCAAATTACAATAACAGTTTTTTATTGATATCAATAAATAATATTTTATAGTACATTCTATTTTATTTTAAAAAGTTCCGTGACATGTTTCGGTTCATATAGCCATTAAGAACGACTATATGAGCCGGAACATGTCACAAAAGTTTTTAAAATAAATTAGTACCTATCTGCAAAGTAAAAATTATGCTTTATTTTGATTTAATTTGATATAATCGATTTTACAATCTTAAAATGAACCACAAAAATTTTGCTAGATCACCTACGATAGGAACTGTGGGGGTAGAAGTTTAATAAAATCAACAAATAAATTAATAAATAACATTTTATATTTTATTAATATTATTTTAAATAAAAAATTTTAAAATATAAATATTTTAAATTAACAATTAAGGGTAATTTTATATGAATTCAACCAATAAAAAAATAATTTTGGACCTCGACCTCTCAGATTTTTATGATTTTTGGTTTACTAGTAATCCTCACTAAGACTATTTAAAATCTAAAATTTCAGATTTTTCCGGTAATTACTTTTTGTGTTACAGAAGGTCAAAAACGTGAGAAAGGCAAAATTCTGACTCCACTTTTGTAGTTTTAAAAGATTGTATCTCAGAAAGTAATTGACCTAGAAAGTTTAAGTTGCTACCATTCTCTTCAGCTTTTGAAGGCCTTTAATTTTATATACAACATGCCAGTATTTAAATTATTTTCAGTTTTTTCAAAACCCAAATAAAATTTTTTTTGAAAAATCTCAAAAAGGTACCCTTTGATTTTTTTGTAAAAAAAGTATGTTATACGTATACTTTTCTGTTAACTGTATGCCAAATTTCATAATGGGACAACAATGGGATCTCTTTAAAAAAATAAATAAAATAAATAAATAATACACACCGTTTATTAACCACGCTAAACTGACAACAGCTCAGTACTAACAAAAGTTTCTAATGACATAATATATTATATTAACTTGAAAAATTGAACTTAAGGTCACTTACAAACTGTTTTATTTTGTTCTTAAATATCGTTCTAAAGCAAGCGATGAGAGGCTTGATTCCGATTTGCTTAGAGTATATACTCTGCCGGTTGTAGTAACTGGTTCAACCTTTTGTAAAAAAGTACTGCCTGGAACAATTAAGACATCATTTGGTTTAGGATAAAAAAATGAACTTGCCGGTCCTTTAGGATGTAGGAAACTTATTTTAAATTCATGCCCATTTCTTTTCAGAATGCAGCCAAGCCACCAGGCTTTATCATATTCTAATGTAACAAATCCTGACGTAATTTGTTCCAGATCTGTAGGCGTAATATAATCTACAGTAGTTACTCTTTCCGTTTTCATATCGTCACTTGATGAAAAAGGTTTAGTAATGAGCTTATTTTCTGAAATCGGGATGTACGTATGCAATTTTTGAGTGCCCACTATTGCTTTAGCTTCAACAAATCTAGACATAAGTTTTCTTTCTGCTTCTGCATAGTCTTCATTGTTACAATATTCAAAATCTATGTTTGCTATGTTGTCAACTGCAAATTTAAAGAGATCTTGAGGTGTTAAAATTTGCTCATTGTAGGGTCTTTGCAAACTAGCTCTCGCAGCTAGTCTTTTTACTGTGCCGCCCAACCCATCGCATGCACTTTTACCATGTGAAGTGGCAAAGAAGTGCCACTCAGCTTCTACATTAAAGTCAGATTTGTGAAGACATAGATTAAAGAAATTTTTTTTGTTTTTCTACTGTGCGGCGCTTCCATCAGAGAAATATTTTATTTTTTTTAAATCAAACGGCAGAGTCTCCTTCAAAATTGAAATTAATTTACTTTGAAATACATGGAAAGCTACTGTATTGTGTTCTAAGCTGTTGGAAATAAATACATACTGTAGGTGTCTCATTTTCCCTTGCCACTTATAATAAATAATGAATGGGTGCAGTGTGGCTTGGCAACTTGACCAGTGGTACGATTGCACCTCATCCTGCAAAATGAAAGAATAGTTTTCGGCAAAATCACAGTTAATTAAAATTTCGCCTTCAATTAAATCCTCTTTGAGCTCCGAGTAGGCCTCTTTTTGTCTGTTAGCTATAAATGTATGAGTTTTCAGTTTCAATAGATTTTCCACAAATTCATCAATAAATTCATCACTGTTTTTAGTAATGGTTTCCATCAAACACCTGTCTGTAGTGGTCCATTGTTTGTAGGTAACTTCATCAATCAATTCGTTTTCAAAAGTTTTGATCAGTGATTCATTTAATAAAGAAGTGCCAGGACATTGTTCACATTTATTCATATAGCAATCAGCTGAAGGAGGATTACACATTATTTGTGCTAAATAGCCATGATAAGATTTTAGTGGTGTTTCAAATCCATCTAGTGTTATATTTTGAAGGCCAACGCAATTTATCATTAATTTTACATTTTGGTGCTTTGTACAAACACAGACGGTATGAGTACCACTTTTACCCACTAATATGCAATTTTTCGGTCTTAATTCGCAAAATTTTGAAAATCCGACATGGTGAGTTGGGTGTTTTTCTTTAAATAGTTGGTACATTTCAGAAAGATTTGCTAAAATTAATCGTTTCTGTACTTGTATTTTGGAACCTTCACTTCTTATATAGTAACAAAGTCTTTTTTCCCAGGCATCATTCTGCTTACATCGTCGTTATTATAAAAATCTTTGATAAGCTGAACAGTGTTTTCATTTAAAGTCTTGCCTGGCTTCGGATTGGGAGTGGAGAGAATGCCTTTTTCAATTACTAATCTTTTTACTGTTCTAGCCATATAATTACTGACTCCGAATTCCTCTTCAATTTTTTTGCAGCTCCAGCTCTGAGGTAGTATAGTTAATATTGTAATTTTTTCACTTCGCTTTGTTGTTTGAGAAAACTTCAGCTTTAATTGTTTTATGATTTCAGAGTCTACCTCATCCTTCTTGTTTTGCAGATCATCATTTGAATATATGTTTTTATCAGGTATGAGTTGCTTTTCTAGAGTTGTCTTAACTTTTTCTAATTTCTTCATACCATAGCTGGGAACAGCTAGCTTTTTCTTTTTTATAGGTGACTCGCCAATCAGTTCGAGTGATTTGTTCAGATAATCCACTGCTGTTTCCGAATCAGTAAACCCAGTGTCATCTTGTGAGCTTGTACCCGGGTTATTTTCAATTCTCGTTATTTCTTGGATGGATTTTTCATTGCTGATTTTTTTTCTACATTTATCACATATTTTCATGCCTCTCTCAATCCCAAAATTTAAAGAGCACATCCACTCTGTAACATTTCTTAAGTTTTTAACTGATTTTGAATGATTTTTTTCACCAAAAGGGTTACAACATATAACTTTATATATAGACCAATTAGCTGTTTTCTCTTTGTTATCCATTTTTCATACATAGGTAATAAATTATAATAATTCTTAATATTACTTTTTGCTTACTTATCTCAGAAAGAAGATTAAAAAGTGTAATTAAAACGTAAAAAATAGTATTGAAAGTTAGCCACAATAAAAGTTATTACACTGCATCTGTTTCTGTACATATGTATAAAGTTCTTACTTTATACACTAAAGTTATTCTTTTCACTAGTGAGAAATAAGGTTTTCTGGTAAACAATTATATTTTTTTTAACAGGATCCCGTTGTTGTCCCATTATGAATTTTGACATACAGTCAACAAAATAGTATTCATATAACATACTTTTTTTACAAATGAATCAAAGAGGGCCTTTTTGAGATTTTTCAAAATAATTTTTTTTGAATTTTGGAAAAAAATCAAAATAAATTAAATACTGGCATGTTGTATATCAAATAAAAGGCCATTAAAAGCTGAAGAGAATGACATCAATTTGAACTTTCTAGGTCAATTGGTTTATGAGATAACGTCTTTTAAATCAACAAAGGCGGAGTCAAAATTTTGATTTTTTCACATTTTTGACTTTCTATAACTCAAAAAGTAATTGCTAGAAAAATTTAAAATTTTGAATTTTTAATAGTCTTGGTGAGTACTATTAGTAAACCAAAAATTATAAAAATCTGAGAAGTCAAGGTCCAGACCTTTGGTTGAGTTGACATAGAATGACCCTTAAGAAATTGACGATAGATGGTTATTTAAATTTTTTACTTGAGTACGGATGACGCACAAATGCGTCGTCGACATGTTCATGCAATATATTCAATATATCAGTTCAATATTTCAGTTTCTCGTCAGGGTCAGAATTAATTATATTTCATTACATTTTAAAATAGCATGTCGAGTGCAAAAATCACCCCATATATACGTCAAGCATAATGTGCAATTAAATTCCATCGTCAAACTGTTAAATTTAATATTGTTTTAAGTGTCTGATTACAATTGAACCTCTTTTAACCGGACAGTATTTTCACGCGAAAATTACCACTGAAATATTAAAATAGCTAATTTTGAATCCTTTAGCGAACGAAGTGGAGTATTATAAATAGCTGAATTTGGGTAGAATTTCAGAATATTTGATTTAAAAGAAATTTTCGCGTGAAACTGTTGTCCGATTAAGAGAGGTTCGACAGTATTTTTCTTATTAGTATATTTCACATAGAAATTCTAGAATGTTTTAACTGAATAAAAATCGTTGATCAAAATACACAAAAAGCACACAAAAGACATGGCCTTTTGTAATACGACTTTAAAGATGAGTTTAAGATTTCATAAGCTGAATATAATGGGTGTTTTTTTTAGAGTTACACAACTTTAAATTATAATAAAACAAAGAAATATATTTTTAATATTAATGAAACGGGCTTTATTGGATAGAAAATTTTATGACATTAATGTTTAAATATGATTTCGGCCATGTGGCCGCCACGGCTGGCGCGTACAAGGCGCAATCTGGAACACCAGTTTTCACAAACTTTTTGCAGCATTTGCTGCCGTATTTCACCAATAACTCTGCGAATGTTAATTTCCAGGTGTTCAATTGTCTCTGGTTTATCATGCGCTGTATGGTATGTGGTTCCAACAGGACGGAGCCACATGCCACACAGCACGCGCTACAATTGATTTACTCAAAGAAACTTTTGACGAAAGAATAATTTCACGTAATGGTCCAGTTAATTGGCCAACAAGATCATGTGATTTAACCCCATTGGATTATTTTCTTTGGGGTTATGTAAAGTCACTTGTCTACGTCGATAAACCAGAGACAATTGAACACCTGGAAATTAACATTCGCAGAGTTATTGGTGAAATACGGCAGCAAATGCTGCAAAAAGTTTGTGAAAACTGGTGTTCCAGATTGCGCCTTGTACGCGCCAGCCGTGGCGGCCACATGGCCGAAATCATATTTAAACATTAATGTCATAAAATTTTCTATCCAATAAAGCCCGTTTCATTAATATTAAAAATATATTTCTTTGTTTTATTATAATTTAAAGTTGTGTAACTCTAAAAAAAACACCCATTATATTCAATCAAATTATCACCATTCAATAAATATATAAATAATTGTTTCCCCTAATTATTGTAATTAATAATCATCTGCTCCAGTAACAAGGTACCGTCATAGAGTTGTGGCCAAAAATGGATAAAATTGCACTATATGTTGAGACTGTTCCACCGATCAAACCAATGATAATTAATTCCCATAAATATATTTGAACATGAAGTGGGACATATCTGAAAAAATTCAATAAAATATAAGAATACATTTTTATTTTTGCTTTTTAACTAAAAAAGGAACCTTTAGTCTTTAATAATTTACCTCTGAGGCCATGACACGTTTTCTTGCTTACATAGTCTCATGTAAAACAAAGGTGGAAATACAAAAGTCAATAATGTGATCGTTGATCCTCCTACTAGAGCTAATATTTTTCCGAATTTTGGTATTGTTTCGCCAATAAATAACATAACGAAAATCATTCCAGTTCTTATAATACATCTTTTTAAACAAAATTCTAAAAAAAAAAATATTAAAAAACAAGTTGAAAAAAAAAAGTTAAACTATTTCATTGTTTATTTTTAAGAAGTGAAAATTTCTACTGGCGATACAAAGATTACGTGAGCGCTTCTGGTAATCAAATTAGCTGTATCAAATAAAATCTGAGTAAAACCTATAAAACAATACGTATAGTTTAATAGAAACGTCGGTATGCGCGGATTACTAAATTTTATAAAAGTATGGACACTCAACAGTTTTTCGAACAAATTATTCGTCGGTGTGGACCAGACAGTAGCCAACATAATAATAATATTCACTGAAAATAATATACATAGGACTTTCATTCAGTAATACCACTAAAACGGCGGTTTCCCACAGGGGGGCGCGCAATATTCACTAAGGGGCGCAGATTAATTGCAAATATCATCGTCGTTTTGATAAAATCATGGTTTTAAGAATAAGCGCCCAAACATAATTACCAATTAATGGGCATTTTATATTAAGGGTCATGGGTTTTTTTAGCAAAAAAAAAAAAAACACTATTGTTTCGATTTTTTTACAATTTAAGAAAATATAATTTATTTCAACTTTTGGCATATTATTATATATTATTTTGACACTGTAAAAAAAATTTTATGAAAAAAAAATAATAATAATTAGGCCACTGGCAGCTAGTTTTTGAAAATTGCTGATTTTTCGCCGTAGGCAGACCAACTCGTGAAATTCTTACATAAAATAAAAACGAAATTTTCTCTATTAGTAGATGCTTATGGCTTGTACTTGAACGAAAAATTACTGTTTCCGTTCATTACATCTCATTTTATAAGTAGATAATCAACGAAAAACACGAAAATTTTTACCAAAAATCAAAATTTTTTGTTTAAAACACTGTTAAAAGTTGAAATTTAAATTTTTTAAAAATCCCTTTGTTCAAGTAAAAGCCATAAGCATTTACTAATAGAAAAAAATTGCCAAAAGTTGAAATAAATTAGGTTTTTTTGCTAAAAAAAAAGCCATGTAACCCCTTAACACTGATTTTCTGCTTGTTATTGTACGTAATATTTTAACAATAACAAGTCTCAACCGTTCAGAGTCATGTTAGCGCGTAAGTATCAAATACGTGCTGATCAACGGTTTCCTCTCAAGTGTCGTATACACCTGTCGTCCGCCAAGAATATGAATTTTTTCAGTAAAAAAATAATTTACGAATTGTTTACAAATTTTTTCAAGAGGAGGGCGGCAGAGGTAAGATTTTTTATACGAGGGGGCGTTACTGCACAAAGTTTGGAAACCGCTGCACTAAAATAAATTTTTACGGGTTAATTTTGGTTTTATTTTTGTGGTTATCGCTCTGTCCACACCTTCTGAATAAGAAGTGGAGGAGAGCATCGAGTCTCCATACCCTGGATTTTATATCGCCAATTAGAAATATATGTAAATTTTCATTCAATAGAGCTTGTACTTTCACCACTAGAAGCGCGAGTGAAAATCTTTGCATTGCTAATAAGCACCTCGTGCAACTTTCTTATGGTTAAAAATTAACAAGTAAAGGTCCGTAGGTCGAACCTATCAATTTTGATGAAATCTGAATATGTCGCCGTACACTAAAAAATAAGCGATATGTATTTTTTTTTAACGGCGAAAAATTTAAATTTAATTTTCCAAATATCTAGATAACGGCAAAAGTTTAAACAAAAATTTAAATTTGCGATATTATTCTTTTATAACAGGAGTGGTGAAGGGTTAAAATTTGGAGGTTAATTTTACGAAAAGAGGGTGAAAAATAAAAAAATATTAAAATCATGTACTTCTAATAGTTTAGACTGCTATCTAGATGTTTTCACTTCGACTGTACAGTTAAGTACACCTGGTTATTTATTATTTTTATTAATATTTCTTTTTTTTTGTAAATAAATTGAACATGCAATAAAATATTACCATGTGGTGTTTGAAAAATTTCTTCTAATTCTTGACTGACTGGATTAATAACAATAATAAACGCCAGAATTAAATGGATTGCCATTAATAAATTAGCTAACATTACTAGACTGCTACGAGACAACGATATAATTATATTTGGATCAACATTTTCTCCATATACAAAATAACCACCTGCAGTTACCGGTAAATATAACGCCAGAATAACTAGAACACAAAAAATACAAATTAGGTATAAAAATTATAAAAATATTAAACTAATTACAGTAGAACCTCTGTTAACCGAACAGCAGTGTCACGCAAAAATTTGTCCAGCTAACAGAGGTGTCTGCTTAACTGGGGCAGAGTAAATACTAGGATTAAATAATGTAGAATTCATAACTAATTTTTTAATTCAAAATTTTTTTAATTTTTTAATTCAAATCAATTTCATGAACGAATTTAGGTATTTATATAAAAATATAACATTTGCAAATGCATCGGCACATTATAATCATTGTTAACAAGTTAAAACATGAACAATTATACCTGATTCATATAGATATTTATACGCACTAGACGTAATCGCATCCGATTAATGGAGGTAATAATGTACTAAATAATATGTCTTCGTCAAAAAATATTGTGTCCGCATCCGATTAACAAAGAATCCGCTTAAGGCTAAGGCTACACGAGCGTTTTTTAACGCCTAGTTTTGAGCGGAAATTAAGGCGACGTTTTTTAACGCTGATCCCCAGCTACATGAGCGTTTTTTATCGCCTAATTTTTGAGTGGAAATTAACGCGACGTTTTTTAACGCTGATCCGCGGGTACACGAGCGATAAATAACACCATTAGTGCTTTTGAACTTTAAGAATTAATAGCTCATTATCGACAAATTTCATTTCAATATTTATTGTGTTATAAATTTGAAATATGAAAACAGAATGAAATTGAATCATCAATCTGTACCTCTCAATACATATGGTGGATATTGCGTTTGACGTTAACAGCGTTATTTGTCGCTCATGTGGCCAGCCAGATGCGTCACACGCGTTTTTTATCGCCGCATAGACCTGGACCGCTCAGACCAATCTCCGGGCGTTATGACCTTGAGAAGGCGTGTCTCTTTCCAAACTGAGCGATAATTTCCGCTACGTGTAGCCACTTAGATTCATATCAATGTTGCTTATATTTCTAGCGTTATTTAACGCTCAAAACTAGGCGTTAAAAAACGCCCCTGTAGCCTTAGCCTAAGAAAGAGTTGAATGCATTGGTTTTAGTATAGCATGCCACCGTTATAAAAAAAAAATTTATTCGGCTATAGGAGGGGCCCGGTTAAGAGAGGTATCCGTAATCAGAGGTTCTACTGTACTTTTTTAAAATTACCTGAAAAAGCAATAACTACACTTTTTGAAAAATGTCTTTTATTAATCATATCATTCTGAATTGTCGGAAACGTCGATGCGCCACCAAAAGCAAATAATATAATTCCAAATGCCATGAAAAAATCAGTAAAAGAATGAACATCATGTTTCACTGGCACTGTGGCATTCAATCCGTCCATAACAATTTGTGTAAAAATGAAGACACATGAAAGAGCCGTTGTTAAAAGAGCTCCAATTCCAACAAAACTAAAACAAGATTTATAATTTTTTGCAAACATATAAAAATATTTAAAAGTGTTGTATATTACCTGAAATCTTTAGGTGATCCTAACCAAACTAGTGGTGTTAGAGCAATTGAAATTATTAAAAACCACACGCAGAAACTCATGTTTGGAAGTACGTCTTCGAAGAGTTCTTGAATAATTTGAGATGATAGTAGTAAATAAACAGTTCCTGCTCCAAATAGAGTAAACTGAATACAACCAGATACTAGTAAGCTATAAAAATATAAATACGAGTTAATCCATCTATTAAAAATATTATAAAACATTATGCTTTATGCAACGTACCTTCCCCATCTTCCAAGTACTCTATATGCAATGGTCGGATATGGATTTCTTGTTCTACCCCGATGTTCAGGATACCGTTCTTCAATAATGTCCCAACATGCTCCTAGGCATGTGCCACCGAAACCCGCATTAAAACAAAGAATAACAATAATTATTAGTCCAATCCAGCCTGAAATTAATGGAAGAAAATTAAAATTACTTATTTATCTAGTGCAAACAGTATAAGCAAAACAATAATAATACAAAAATAAAATTGTTGATTTTTAGGGTTCCGAAAAAATGTCGAAACTCCTATAATTTCATCATGTCTGTCTGTCCATCTGTACGTCTACGTCTTCGAATATGGAATTTTACATGTAAATGCTACTTGTGTAAATCTCAATTAATATACAGGAAAAAATTTAATTTCTTCCCCGCACTATTCGGCAATTTCACTCATTTAGCGCAACAAAAATAATCTTTTTTTAGTATGAAAAAAACCAAATGTTTTTCTTACTAATTATTATAAAATAACATACTTTAAATCATTATTGTGATATTTTGCCCTAATTTATTTAATTACTAAGTTTTCAGGTTCAATGACGGTAAAAAAATAAGACAAAAAAATAAATAATTAAAATTTAATAAAACAAAATGTACAGATGTAATGAAGTAAGGTATCAGTAAATGTTTTATTAGTCTTCATCACCATCTAATTGGTTCGGTATCAGTGTCTTCTGAAAATTTAATTAAATCCTCTCCTCACAATAAACCTCGTGGTTGAATTTAGATTATCGCGACTCCCTGTAAATAAAAGGTCATAATTTAAAAAAGGATTATTTGGGATGGCTAAAATTTGTTTTATAATTTACTGAAATATTAAAAAAAAGAACTAAAATAGCAAACAAAGCGGTACTCGATGGAACTTTTTTGAAAACTTTAGCAAAGTTGTATTATATGGAAAAAAATTTTTAAAAAAATCATAATTTTATATTTTAATGTAATATAGAGTTCAAAATATAAAGGACATTAAAAATAATCAATTTGTAGCACGTACCTGAAGCTATAACATCCATTATCAAAATTCAAATAATATTTGGTACAATTCTCAAAAAAATCACGGTTACTCTGTTTTAAATTTCGGAACCAATTAAACACACCAGCTGAAACAGAAAAATTCTACTTGCGGAGCTTTCAGTTATTGTATTAGCTTCAAACAATAGGTTTATGGGTAAGGGTTAGGTGTAAGTTGTGTTAAAATACCAAAATGATTTTTCGATTTTTGTCGCGCTAAATAGACGAAATTGCCGTATGTGCCCCGTATGAAAAAGTGGGTGAACGATTTCTTTTCGTGTACTACATCGGATGGAATACCGTTAGAAAGGGTTCTTGAAATTAATATGAAGTCCCTTTTACCATTTATTATTTCTATGCCTCTTTACGAAATACTTATTCAAAATGAGGTTCTTCCCTGTACCTTTTTAACCATGGGTCCGATGAATTTGAAAACAATAGAAATATTGGCGAACACTAGCGTTTATGATACTGAGATATAAGTAAATTATCACGTAATTGAGTCTCATAGTAACATTAGTAACACATGCGCAAATAATACAGTCGAATATATTTATCTATTTGTATGATAAACCGTAAAAGATAATATGTGGTAAAAGATATACTTAAATCTATATTTTATTTTATCCCGAACGCTATGAAGATCTTTACAGCTACTGAGGAACTCTGAGTTAATACTTGTCTAGCATACGAATAATATTGACGAATTTTTATTATTGAATTTCTAAATTTTATGAAATATGACTTCGAAATAATTTATTATTATCTTTCAGATATTTAACTAACAAATTAATAAAACGTTAGTTATTGATAAACTCGTTAGAAATTCAGTCAATACTTTTATTGTTGTACAAATGCCTAGAAAGGAGCAACTACATTCTCGCGAAGTTGACCGAGGCGAGGTTAGCTGAGGCAGGCCGAGGCAGTGTTGCCAACCTTTTTACCAGAGACCACTAGATTCGACTTTGAAACCGTTAAAAAACGACTAAAAACCACTAGCTCTTCATCGGCAAGCAAAAAAAAAAAAAAAAAAACGACAACAAAAAATTTTTTTAAAATAAAAATTTTTATAATTTAATTATAACAAAATAGAAAAATAGAACAATATTATATAAATTAATAATGAAATAACCAGCAGTTTTAGTGGTAAAACCACTCAGATGGTTGCGCTGAAAACCACAAACCACTAGAAAAAAATTTTCCCCACTGTGGGACGTTTAAAACCACTAAGTTGGCAACACTGAGCTGAGGTACCTGAATAACATTTAATACCAACCACGAAGCACAACGAGGTGACCTTCTGCTTCTACACTCTCGTACTCGGTCAACTTCGCGAGAATTAGCTGGTCTATAAAAAATTTATATTCACAGAAAGGTGACACAAAAATACTGATTACACTACCAATAAACCTTATCGTAACTTTTTGATGTCATTAGTCATTTTGCATAATGGAGGTTTTAAAATATCAAAAAGTTTTAAAAATAGTATAGGTACCTATAGTATATAGCCTATTGCTTTTTCAATTTAAGTCATTAGGATTATCAATAACGTTTGATTTCAATTATTTAAAGAAAAAAAAAGATAATTGAAAAAAAAATTATTAAGATAAAATTTATGCATTGCTGAATTATTTTATTTATAATTAAAGCAAAATTAATTAACTTGTAATATTTATATTTTTTAATGCAATTATTTAAAGAGATTCTTCTATTACTTTCTTTATTTACATAAAATCTGGTACAACCGAACTCATTTATCAACTGAATAATACTCACGTGCTTTTGTAATAATTGTTGACTTAATTTAATTTTTAATAATGTAAATATACAGTTAATAAGAGCACACAATCACAAGGAACTTTCAGATACAATCAATAAATAAAAAACGCCGTGAGCAGCGGGGCCCCATCACGGTAGTCGAATTTTCCCCTTCATCTTCGGTATTGAATGTCTACAAGCGAAATGTGATTGAAAGTCTACAACCGAATTGTCATTTTGTTGGTTTCAAAACTGGTGATGAGTGTTCGGCTGATCGAGGCTTTAAAAAAAGGTTTTAAGTATTTAAGGGCTGTATCTCAGTAAATTTCAATTTTGTGCCGAAAACAGGTAGCAGAAAAAAAGCCAACACAATTCGTACGAGGACATTCCTGCCCATGTTTATCCGCTAATTGCCTTTATGTTTTAGTTTTAAAAATTAAAAAAGGACCTTAAATAGTAAACTGGAAGGCCTTTATAAAGATATTTTTTCTTTCCAAAAAAATCCAAAATTTCTATTTTATAAATACTAAAAATCCAAAATTCCTAATTTATAAATAAACAGTGACTTTAATAACATTTTTAAATTACTTAATATGTATGTATTTCATTTGTCATAAAAGTAAGTTCACTTTTTTTTAAATTTTTTAAAATTACTATTAAACATAATGCTTTTAAAACACATTTAACAATAGCATTCAATTCCGATGTAAAAATGGGAGAAGTGGGAGGGAAAAGTGATGCGGACTCCCTACAAGGTACTAGCTGGATACTAACTGAATACACGTACAAAATTTCAGCCCTCTAGGTTTCCTTATGGAGTCTCTAGACGTGTTAGAAAACAAGCAAAAAAATTAAGGAAATATTGGCGTAAAAATCGTGGGGGTAAGGGTTAAAAGTTGAAACCTCCAAAAAACAGTGTCTGGCTATTAGCTTAACCTGTACACCAAATTTCAGCCCTCTAGGTTTATTTGGGGAGATTTTGACCCGAACGAAACTGTTAAAAAACAAGAAAAATCATGTTCTTTTGGGTATAAAAATGGTGGGGGTAGGGGTTAAAAGTCGAGACCCCCAAAAGGCACCCCCTTGATACTAACTCAATCCGAATACAAAATTTCAGCCCTCTAGGTTTATTCGGGTGACCTGTGCGAGTGGTACAAACTTCGAAAACGTCGAAAATGCATGAAATTGTAGCTTAAAAATGAGGGGGGTGGGGGTAAAATATTAAAACCTCCAAAAAGCACAACCTAGGTACGAACTTTATCAACACACCAAATTTCAACCCTCTACGTTAATTCTGGGGGGCTGGGGGCCTGTTAGATCCAGCGAAAATCGTTTTTCCCCCCTCTATTCCCACCATATCATCCTAGGAAGCTGAATTTTGGATATGTTGTAGATAATTGACCGAAACATTATTTAAAACCGGTTTGGAAAAGTTTTATTGCTTTTCCGCCCCCCACCACCCCCTTAAAGGTCGGGTCAGAAAAAAAATTTGCCCAAAATTTGACCCCACTTTGATAGTATGAGGTGCCTCGAAAATGAGCCCCATTTACCAAATTTCATCTCTTAACTTCCATAGGGGGGCCCTACACAAATTAAAAGGTGGCGGGAAAATATATATATATATATATATATATATATATATATATATATATATATATATATATATATATATATCAGACATTTTTTTTTCTACATATTCGTGTTCTACGGGTCCGAAAACGGATAGCGCCCCTACTCTCGCCTCTCGCAGCTCTTATCGTATAGACTGTATAAGTCTAATTTTTCGGAGAAAATTCGACTAAAAATGTTAAATTTAGGCAACGGAAATTGGGAAACAGAATCATTTCATATTTCATAATTTTCATAATTGTTTACTTAATGATTTATAATGACTTTTCTGGAACCATTATGTCTAGATGAAAACTTCGGATATATTATCTAACTCAGCTCATCGCATAAATTAAAATAAAAATATTATGTAATATCCAGGGCCGTGGAGACAAATGGCGGGCCCCGGGAATAAAGCACATCTTTTAAAAATTTATCCTCGAAAAAATAAGTAACGAGCAAAACTACCGACCGCCACGGGTCCCCTCTCCAAGCCCGGGCCACCAGGGCTACAACCCCGGTTGTCCCACCTTCACGTCGGGTCTAGTAATATCGAAAGAAATATATGGTACGGGTGCCCGCACTATTGAGTGCAACTGTAATTATACCCAAACTAGGTAATAATTTCTGAACAATAAAATCAAATTCAATATCTATGTATTTGATTTTTATTGTTCAGTACTCGTAATTATTACCTACTTGAATTTGAGTATGATTCAAATAGTACATTAAAATAATTACAGTTGCGGTTAATGGTGTGAGTAAACTTTTATTACAACTTTCAGATATGTACATAAGTTTAAACAATTAATCTAATTCTAATTTCTATTTGACTTGCAAAAAATAACCGTCAACTTTTCTGCTACTTAGTCACTACGATTTTTTTAAAAATTATACTACCTATTTGATAATGGTCATATGGATCAAAACATGTCACAAATTTAAATAAATATAGTATTTTTGCAAAGTAAAGTGTTTACCTACTAAGAACTACTAAATGAATTAATTTGGGTAAAAATAATCACTTGTTTTGGAGAGGGATTGTAGGATGATTTTTATAAAATATTCAAGACACTATAAATTCTTTGAGATTTAATTTTTCAGATTTAATCATGTTAAAAGAAAGTATCGAATACTGTATTTAGTATATAATAATGCTGTATAAATGTCAACGTCCTAGAATCCCTTTAAAGGACCAGGACTATCATAGCGTGTCGGGAGGGTTCGAGTTCCGTGCCGTGTGTTGAGGGATCTCAATTCGTGGAAATAAATGAAAGATGTTGTTCGGAAAGAAAACGGATTTATTTAAATAATAAAATAAAATAAAAGTTTAAATAAAAAAATAAAAAAAAAAATATATATAATAAAATAAAATTGAAATAATAATAACAAATTGTCTACAAATAACAAAGAAATATATGAAACCCCTAACCCAGTATAATAGAACATAGAGCGGACTCACCTGCTACACTTAATTAACACTGTATTTAATCGGCTAACGACGAAACTTAATATTTGAAAAATTTTATGAGTCATATAAATAAATGTTTTATTGAACAATGTTACTTGCACTAGAAATAGAAAACCCGAACACTACCCCAGTGTTGCCCGTGTCTCGTCGCGAATACTTCTGATCTTACCCAAATTGATAGCCACCTCAATTAGCCACGCGTGGGTCAGAAAACCTGTCCCCACCGCGTCAATTATTTAATTGATTGGCAATCAATTTCAGCAAAGTTCGCAAATTCCACAATAATTTCGAAATTTGCCCTACAAAATTATTGTGTATAAATGCGACGCCTATATACAGGCGATTCGCTTCTCAACATTGCTCCCCCCTTTGAAAAAGATGGTCACTCTCTCGAGCGACCAGCCTTTTCTACGTATTACCCGTTGCATGGTGAGTCTGCCTCCACAATATCAAAATTAAATCTAACTTATCTATACTTTTCCTGAAATTGTTTAGTGATCCAAAGGTAGAATACTTGTCCTTTTCTGATGGAAAAGTTTTATCATTCCATATTAAAATATCTCCATCGTGAGAGTTTTGGAATCATCAAACAATATCAGGTTATCTTAATATACAATACAAACATACATACAAATACAAATATACAAATAAAATCTCCCTTCTTTCCATCCCAGCATCTTAATTCCCCCGTACATAAATTACAAAATGAACTTAACTAGAAGTACAAAGAAACATTGATTTAAGAAAACAAAGATTGAGAATGAACTTAGCGAAAATTACTTAATGTTTTTATTTATTGTCTGTTGCTTATAAAATAATGCTACACTATTCCGTCTTTGGTTAACTCGCGGTTTCACTAGGTTTGAGTCACTTCACATACTAGGGCAAGTTTATTGGGCTTATAAAACAATGGACACTTTTTCAGTCTTTCACTTTTTGTCTGTATCCACTGAATCGTATATCCAACTAGAAATAGCATCGTTTCAAAGTTTTTTTTTTTTTTTTTTTTTTTTTTTATTATTTCCTCATCCCCATTAGTTCAGGATCACACTGTCTCGAACTGTATGGTGACGTCCCGTTGTGGTTCCCCTTGCCCTGGACTCGCACTGCCAGTTCCAACCTCGACTTCGTTGACACTATCCGGATCGGTGGGTATTGTTTGTTTGGTAAGTTAAATTCGTTTGGGTAGGACCCACGGATGGTCTGAAACTCTACCCCGACTTCTGGTGCGGTAGTTTCCAGCCTGTCTCGCGTCACTGGCAGGTGCAGCTTCCTCGACGTCGTCTGCACTCGCGTAACTATCTGATGAGTTACCCTCGTTCTCTCCCCCATGTTCGTTTTCTACTTCCAAATTCTGATTGTTTTGCATAGCTTCGTGCGGCTCTTCGATCGGAATTTGACGCTCTGCCGGTGGCGGCGGGTGAATGTCGACTGGGACATTGATAGTCCCGATTGACTGGTCTTCAATTTCGTTCGTACGGTGGTCGTTCCCGTCTAATACATTTTGGATTTCGGCTTCCAAATTGTCGTTTTCTTCCCGGTATCCTGATATGGTTGGCTGTCCTACTTCGACGGTTACGGGCGAATCGTAGATATCAAAGTGTTGTCTCTGTTCACCACGTTCAGGTTGCTCTGGTGGTTCAGGTCCACCAACATCTTCTATTGACTGACTTAATTCCCCCTTGTAGATTTTTAATCGGTTGGCATGCACCAACTCAGTTTTAGGTCCGTAAACTTCCTTAATCTTAAAGTTGACGGGTCCCTTAACGGCGATAACGCGGTACGGCCCTGTCCACGGCTTAAGTAGCTTCTTGCTGCGGTCGGTTTTACCAGCTGGGTTGTAAAGCCATACTAGATTCCCTACCTCAAAGCTTACTGGCTTGGTACTTTTATTGTAGTTTCGTACTTGCTTTTCGGTGGTTTCTCTCGTGTGTTGGTATACCCTTTCGTAAGCCATTTGTAATCTTCTTATAAGTTCAGCCGCGTAGTTTTCACTTACATCGTAGCGCATTCTACTGGGTTTAAGAATGTCGTCGTACGGTAGTGACATATCTCGGCCATGTAATAAGAAAAATGGAGTGTCTCCGGTGGTGCTATGTATGGTCCCTCGGTATGCCATGAGAATGTATGGTAACCATAAGTCCCAATCCCGTTGATCACCTCGTACAAATTGGGATAACATATCCTTGATGACCCTATGACTACGCTCTATCATTCCATTAGCTTGCGGATGGTAGGCGGTAGTATGAATTTTCTGAATCCTCAATAGTTGGCATATCTCCTTCATAAGTTTCGACAAAAAATTCGTCCCTTGATCGGTTATTAGTACCTTCGGAGTCCCGTGTCTTGTTACAATATGCTCCACAAATGCTCTGGCCACAGTGTCTGCTTTTTGGTCGGGAAGCGGGATAGCTTCCAGATATCGCGTAAAATAATCTTGCACGGTTAGAATGAATTTATTTCCTTGGAATGTTGTAACCATAGGCCCTACGATATCCATGGAAATTCGCTCGAACGGTTCGCTCACAGAAGGAAGTTTTTGTAACGGTGCTGGTTTCCTATGTGGTGAAGTTTTTCGCTGCATGCAGGGAACACATTCTTCACAATATTGTTTCACATCAGCGCACATGTTTGTCCAATGCATTTTGTTACGAATAAGATTTAAAGTTTTCAAGTATCCCAAGTGAGAACAAAATGGCGTGTCGTGGTAGTCCCTAATTACCGTTTTAACCATAGTTCTCGGAATAACCATTTTGTCGTGTCGATCCGTAATGCCTCGTGCTTTGTATAGTACTCCGTCATCATCTAGGTAGTACTCGTGATAATCCGGGTCGGTGTTTAATCGGTCGAATACTGGTTTTAATAATGGATCTTTTCTTTGTTCCCCTTTGATCCACTGACGGTCCCAGAATGGTTCGTAACCTTCTTCTAAGTTAACCATTTGTACCGGAATCCTCGATAGTGCGTCCGCATTTCCATTTTTACTTCCGGCCCGATGTTCAATCTCAAAGTCGTATTCTCCCAGAGTGAGAGCCCATCTAGCTAACCTTGAACTTGGGTCCCGTATGGTTAAAAGCCATCGTAACGGTCGATGGTCAGTTACAATTTTGAATCGTTTCCCGTACAAGTAGCATCTGAAGTGTTTTATTGCCCATACAACAGCAAGGCACTCACGTTCAGATACGGAATAATTCCTTTCTGGTTTTGATAATTGGCGGCTTGCATACGCGACTGGTTTCTCACACCCATTGTACTCCTGGCTAAGTACAGCCCCTATAGCACTTCCGGATGCGTCCGTAGTTAACGTGAAACTTTTGTGAAAGTCTGGATACTGCAGTACTGGTTCCTTGCACAATGCTTCTTTCAACAAATTGAACGCTTTATCGGTTTCTTCTGTCCATTTAAAGGGAACACCCTTTTTCGTTAATTCTGTTAGTGGTTTTGCAATACGTGCGAACTGCGGAATGAATCTTCGGTAGAAATTGGCTAGTCCCAAAAATGATCGGATATCCCGTATATTTCTTGGTTTAGGATAATTTTTAACTGCAGACACCTTATTTTCCTCAGGTTTTACGCCATCTCGGCCTATTATGTGCCCTAAGTAGTTTATTTCTGATTGAAGGAACTGACATTTAGAAGGCTTTAATTTCAGATTTGCTTTTCGAATACAGGTAAAGACTTCTTTTATACGTTCTATGTGTTCATTGACTTCTCCTCCATTGAATACGATGATATCATCCAAATAGGCTAGACATTTGATCCCTTTTAGCCCTGCCAAGGTCACGTCCATCAATCTTTGGAAGGTACTAGGCGCATTAGATAATCCAAAAGGCATTCTTTGGCACTCATAATGCCCATCTGGTGTGGAGAAGGCTGTCTTCTCCCGGTCCTCTTCTGCTATAGCAATCTGCCAATAACCCCACGCCAAGTCCAAAGTAGTGAAAAGTTTAGCTTGTCCCAACATGTCGATCGTTTCACTGATGTTTGGAAGCGGATAGTAGTCCCTTTTCGTTATCTGGTTTAATCCCCGAAAATCGATGCATACCCTCATTTTCACTTCCCCGGTTGTAGTCTTCTTAGGCACCATTACCACGGGTGCTGACCACGGCGACTGAGAATGTTTGATGACCCCTTCATCCAACATTTCTTGAATATTATTCTTCAATATTTCCCTTTGTGCATGTGGTACACGGTATGGTCGCTTCGCAATAGGCATTACATTTTCGGTCACGATTTTGTGTTTGACTCCAACAGCTTCACCAAGTTTGTCGCCTTCCAATAAAATGATGTCCCGAAATTCTACTAACACTTGTAAAATCTTAGTTTGAGTTTCTTCATCCAAGTGGTCAAGTTGCACGCTATCCCGTAGTTTAGTCCAAGTTTCTGAATTTTCCACGTAACCCCTGTGTTCAGATACGTTGTAGCAAAATTTTCTTGTACGTTCTGAGGTAGTTTGTTTTGTTGTCCCTGGTACTCCCTTGTAAATAGTACCATTCCCTAACTTGTAGTTCATTTGTAAATTCCCACTTTTATTATTAAAAATATTTCCATTTTGAACTATTTCCCCGTTATGTCCCTTAGTTTCATACGTTTTCCCATTATCACTGTTATTCCCGTACAGTGTGTTGAAATATTTTTTGTTTAACCCATTTTCCAGAACTTCTTCAGCTTCTCCGACGACGGTCCCAGTATTCAATTCAATTACTTGACTAGAAGCATTAATTAGGCACACTTGAACTTCTTGATTTGACTGAACTTCTGTTAAAATTCTTGCGGAATTGATGCCGTGCATGAGTACTTCTGTTGGTTCAATCAGCACAGTGGTTCCGGATACTAAATTAGTTGAACTAGCTCTGCATACACATTCGCTTCTAGCAGGAATACTAACTCTCTCCACTAGCGAAACAAAGTAGCGGCCAACTACTTGCTTCTGATCGCCCCCTAATTTTGGCCGAATTATGGGTGATCCAGTATCTCCATCGCTTCCCCCATTGCTAGTCTTAACTAATTTTTTCCATCCTGTTTTTGATTGGACATCAGAATCAGTAGCTTCATTTTGTTCCTGGCGTGCCTTACTCTTCCCTAAGGATATCTTAGTATCCTTCGTCCTTTTGTAATTGATAACCGGCGAGCTGTTTTTGGGTTTCTTAGTCCCCGACTTGATGGTGTGCCCCGTCTGACGTTCCCTTTTTAAAATATTTGTTTTGAATTCCCGTAATTCCTGAATATCCCTGTTGTCAGTATCACTTCCATCCTGGTTGAATTTATTCATAAGTACTGGTTCGCCATTTATGTTTAATATATTTTTGCTATAGTCAATTATGGCCCCTTGAGATTCGAAAAAATCACGCCCCAATAGACCATCAGCTATTATTGGTAAATCCCGACAAATTAAAGTATTAATATGGTACAGTTGTGTTCCTATTGAAAGTTGGAGTGGTACATGCCCCATGCATTCCAGTTCGTCTCCTGTAATTCCCGTAAGTTTGAAGTCGCTTGTAGAGTAATATTGGTCAAAATCGAGTATATCTTCTTTTAGTATGGTTACTGCACTTCCTGTATCGAGAATTAGTTTTAATGGTTTGTTATTAACATAAGCGGTCACGATACTTGGTGCGTATGGCTACATGCATATTATTCTTTTTATTAGTTTGTTACATATCGAGTATACATGGATACATACATTATTTTATGAACGATATGATCCTTTAATTGCTTGAATATATATATGCGTGAATTTAATATACGTTTGTCTGTACATATGTCATGAACAAAAAAAAAAATAAGTATCAACGCATTTTGCTTACGTATTTTTTTTTTTTTTTTGTATAATAGGTAATATGTAAAGTGTGATTAATTATAATGGAGATTAAATTTCTTTTTTTTTCTTTCTTTAAATGAAAAATATAAAATAGCGTAAAAATTGAAATTTACGATTATTTACTAACTCCAGGTACTGTAAAGTTACTAGTTCCATTTTCTCTTGTTATACCCGGCCCAAAATGAAGTCTTATTGTTTCCCAAAAAATAAATCTAATTAGTATAAAATACGGAAATATTACTGCTGACATTTCAGTTAAAAGAAAAAAAAAAATCAAATTAATATGTATTTAATAATGGAAAAAAAAATTTTTTTTTCTTTTTTTTTTTTTTGCTGACTCTAACTGACCTAGTTAATTTCCTAGTTTAATTACCCAATTGTTTAAATTTATTTCAAATGATATTGTAATAGAATTTTATGAATTAGATTACTAATTTTCCTACGTAAATTTACTCATAGTACTTGCTAGGGGTGGTTTTTCGTTACAAATTCCATCCATTTCCACATTATGAGAGGCTCAACTAGCACGCCATTAGCTGCCACCAATGTCAACGTCCTAGAATCCCTTTAAAGGACCAGGACTATCATAGCGTGTCGGGAGGGTTCGAGTTCCGTGCCGTGTGTTGAGGGATCTCAATTCGTGGAAATAAATGAAAGATGTTGTTCGGAAAGAAAACGGATTTATTTAAATAATAAAATAAAATAAAAGTTTAAATAAAAAAATAAAAAAAAAAATATATATAATAAAATAAAATTGAAATAATAATAACAAATTGTCTACAAATAACAAAGAAATATATGAAACCCCTAACCCAGTATAATAGAACATAGAGCGGACTCACCTGCTACACTTAATTAACACTGTATTTAATCGGCTAACGACGAAACTTAATATTTGAAAAATTTTATGAGTCATATAAATAAATGTTTTATTGAACAATGTTACTTGCACTAGAAATAGAAAACCCGAACACTACCCCAGTGTTGCCCGTGTCTCGTCGCGAATACTTCTGATCTTACCCAAATTGATAGCCACCTCAATTAGCCACGCGTGGGTCAGAAAACCTGTCCCCACCGCGTCAATTATTTAATTGATTGGCAATCAATTTCAGCAAAGTTCGCAAATTCCACAATAATTTCGAAATTTGCCCTACAAAATTATTGTGTATAAATGCGACGCCTATATACAGGCGATTCGCTTCTCAACAATGCATACTAGGTATTTATTCTCTAAGGAAGGATTTAACTAATTTATGGATTCAATTGTTAGAGGGTTAACTATAAATAATGTAAGTTTATTATAAGGAAAATCAGAAAAAAAAATCACGAGAATAAACTTTCACCAATTTATTTGGATAATTTTTTTTTTTTAAATATATGCATATAAAAGTACGTAAAACTGCATTACTAGACAGATTATACATGCTATATATGTACATACTGGGTCATTTTTTGGACTTTTTTGCCTATACTGGATTAATCCAACAAAAAAATTCTTTATCATCTGTACTATCTATATTCTATAATAATTGTATTGTGCTATAATATTATAAAGAGAATGTGAGTTTAGTGAGTTTATTTATGTATATATGTATATAATACAACTAAGCGTATACCCGATAGGATTTGCACAACTGACTTTTATTTCTAAATTGAAGCCTAAACACCATATCTTCTGTGCTAAATTTCGTCCATCTAAATTCTAAACCCAACAGTTTAGGCTGTGCGTTGTCTGTCAGTCAATGTATAATATAAAATATTATTTACATATTATTTATTTGAATAGTCATAGTAACATATTTTTAGTCGAATTTTCTCCGAAAAATTAGACTTATACAGTCTATACGATAAGAGCTGCGAGAGGCGAGACCAGGGGCGCTATCCGTTTTCGGACCCGTAGAACACGATTATGTAAAAAAAAAAGATGTCTGATATATATACATATATATATATATATATATATATATATATATATATATATATATATATATATATATATATATATATTTCCCGCAACCTTTTAATATGTGTAGGGCCCCCCTATGGAAGTTAAGAGATGAAATTTGGTAAGTGGGGCTTATTCCGATGCACAACAATACTATCAAAGTGGGGTCAAATTTTGGGCAAATTTTTTTTCGGACCCGACCTTTAAGGGGGTGGTGGGGGGCGGAAAAGCAATAAAACTTTTCCAAACCGGTTTTAAATAATGTTTCGGTCAATTATCTACAACATATCCAAAATTCAGCTTCCTAGGATGATATGGTGGGAGTAGAGGGGGGAAAAACGATTTTCGCTGGATCTAACAGGCCCCCAGCCCCCCAGAATTAACGTAGAGGGTTGAAATTTGGTGTGTTGATAAAGTTCGTACCTAGGTTGTGCTTTTTGGAGGTTTTAATATTTTACCCCCACCCCCCTCATTTTTAAGCTACAATTTCATGCATTTTCGACGTTTTCGAAGTTTGTACCACTCGCACAGGTCACCCGAATAAACCTAGAGGGCTGAAATTTTGTATTCGGATTGAGTTAGTATCAAGGGGGTGCCTTTTGGGGGTCTCGACTTTTAACCCCTACCCCCACCATTTTTATACCCAAAAGAACATGATTTTTCTTGTTTTTTAACAGTTTCGTTCGGGTCAAAATCTCCCCAAATAAACCTAGAGGGCTGAAATTTGGTGTACAGGTTAAGCTAATAGCCAGACACTGTTTTTTGGAGGTTTCAACTTTTAACCCTTACCCCCACGATTTTTACGCCAATATTTCCTTAATTTTTTTGCTTGTTTTCTAACATGTCTAGAGACTCCATAAGGAAACCTAGAGGGCTGAAATTTTGTACGTGTATTCAGTTAGTATCCAGCTAGTACCTTGTAGGGAGTCCGCATCACTTTTCCCCCCACTTCTCCCATTTTTACATCGGAATTGAATGCTATTGTTAAATGTGTTTTAAAAGCATTATGTTTATTCTAAATACAAGTAGGCGAATAGTAATTTTAAAAAATTTAAAAAAAAGTGAACTTACTTTTATGACAAATGAAATACATACATATTAAGTAATTTAAAAATGTTATTAAAGTCACTGTTTATTTATAAATTAGGAATTTTGGATTTTTAGTATTTATAAAATAGAAATTTTGGATTTTTTTGGAAAGAAAAAATATCTTTATAAAGGCCTTCCAGTTTACTATTTAAGGTCGTTTTTTAATTTTTAAAACTTAAACATAAAGGCAATTAGCGGATAAACATGGGCAGGAATGTCCTCGTACGAATTGTGTTGGCTTTTTTTCTGCTACCTGTTTTCGGCACAAAATTGAAATTTACTGAGATACAGCCCTTAAATACTTAAAACCTTTTTTTAAAGCCTCGATCAGCCGAACACTCATCACCAGTTTTGAAACCAACAAAATGACAATTCGGTTGTAGACTTTCAATCACATTTCGCTTGTAGACATTCAATACCGAAGATGAAGGGGAAAATTCGACTACCGTGATGGGGCCCCGCTGCTCACGGCGTTTTTTATATATCTAACTTCAAAAATGATGAATTTCCATAAAAATTTTCATTCCCTATTTAACCCACTTAGGAGGTGAATTTTCAAAAATCTTTCCTTAGTGCTCACCTACGTTACATAAGGTAAAAGACCCGGTAATTGACTCTGGCCCAGTTTCTGAACTTTTCAACTTTGTTATAAATTAATAAAAAAACTATATTTTAAATAAGAAAAAAAAAATAAATTCTTAATTTAAAGTAACTATTCTGTGTCTAATGAACAGCAATTTAAAAAGTTTAGAATATATTAGCTAAATAAAAAAAAATTTTTAAGTTTAAAATGTGTGTAAAAACTATTTTTTTGGTAGTTTCCTAACAGTTTATGTTACAAAGTACTCATTTTGATCTGTGCAATATTCATCATGTAAGTATGAAAACTTAATTAAAAATATATGAGCAGGTTAATATTTGTTTAAAATTTATTTTAAAATATTTATAAAATACCTTAGAATGATTTTTATTATTGAAATATGAGGGTCAATTACTAGGCTCACTTCTAAAGTGGTATGCCCCAATTAAATTCTAACCAGTTTTTGTTAGTTATTTTGTTATTTATAGTTATCTTCGATTAGTTTTTGTTATTTTTCATAACGTACCTATATAACGTTAAACATTCATTTTTATCAATAAAAAATTATTTATAAATTAAATTTTAAAAAACTGTATTTTTAAATTTAAGGATCAGAAACTAGGCCACTGTCAGGGTCAAAAACTGTCACATGAGAAATTTTGAAGGTCAGAAACTGGGTCCTTTTTGTCAATTTTTAAAACATTAATTTAAATTATTAATTCAATTCAAATAATTATTTTACTTGTATGACTTTATTTTGAAAGCCATAAACTAGTTGATAAAATTATTAATTGTCTCTTAAGTTTAAACTTATATTTATTACTGTCGTTTAACCTCAGCCGTCACTCTTAAAAGGTCAGAAACTAGGCCCGTTACCTTAGGTAACTCCTGTGCAAAATTTCATTCTTCTAAACCCAACGGTTTAGGCTGTGCGTTGTCTGTCAGTCAGTCAGTCAGTCAGTGTTAGAAATTTATTAAGTAGATGTAAATAACCTCAAAAATCACTGTATTAGTTTTCCGGCCCGACGACAGGGGGTAGCTGGGTCTGTAACCTCGGGACCTGGATCCATTGTGCTAAAAACTAACTTTGTAATTTATAGTATGATTTTTCTTTCTCTTTTTTTTTCTTGTCAATAGTACTTTTGGGGAAACTTTTTTATTTTTTTACGCATTGACTGGAGTTTACATATGACGGAGAAGCGCGACTAAACTATTTTAAATGAATATAGATTACGTAATTTAATTAAAAAAGTAGGGTTCTGTAAGAAATCGCAATACTTGTCAATTAAATCGGAGAAAAATGAGCTATTTACCTGCTTTAGTTTATGCTAATTTAACGGTTATTATTTCAACGAGACCTATAAAAAAGTCCGGGATGATTTATCTTTTAGAAAAAGTTCGTAATATTAATTTTGGTGGTTTTAATATACTCAGAAATAAACTCAAAACTTGATCCTTTATTTTGTACGATAGATAGGGATCGCATAAAAAAATCGCACAAAAAAAATATATTCAAAAATATCATAAATAGCTATAAAAAGTAGTTCGATCCAGATTGTAAAAAAACTTTTTTTATGCGGTGGATCGGGACCGCATAAAAAAAGTTTCATCGAAAAAACAACTCAAAACGCGCAAAACTTAAAAATTTCCTTAGAAGTTGCTTCTATAAACAAGATAAAGCATTAATTTACACATAGAAACATTTTATTGCAATTTTATAATATTATGAAAATTTTGAAAAATACATCTGTAAAAAAACGCCGTGAGCAGCGGGGCCCCATCACGGTAGTCGAATTTTCCCCTTCATCTTCGGTATTGAATGTCTACAAGCGAAATGTGATTGAAAGCCTACAACCGAATTGTCATTTTGTTGGTTTCAAAACTGGTGATGAGTGTTCGGCTGATCGAGGCTTTAAAAAAAGGTTTTAAGTATTTAAGGGCTGTATCTCAGTAAATTTCAAGTTTGTGCCGAAAACAGGTAGCAGAAAAAAAACCAACACAATTCGTACGAGGACATTCCTGCCCATGTTTATCCGCTAATTGCCTTTATGTTTTAGTTTTAAATATTAAAAAAGGACCTTAAATAGTAAACTGAAAGGCCTTTATAAAGATATTTTTTCTTTCAAAAAAAAAAAAAAAAAAAAAAAAATAAAAAAATAAAAAAAATAAAAAATAAAAAATTATTTTATAAATAATAAAAATCCAAAATTCCTACTTTATATGTATGTATACATATAGAATTACCTATATGTAATATAATATGTATGTATGCAACTACCTATATGTATGTATTGCTTTTGTTAAAAAAGTAAATTCATTTTTTTTTAAATTTTTTAAAATTACTATTCGCCTACTGTGTGTTAGAATAAAAGTAATTCATTTAAAACACATTTACAATACCACTGAATTCCGATGTAAAAATGAGAGAAGTGGGGGGAAAAGTAATGTTTAATCCCTAAAAGGCACTAGCTGGATACTAACTCAATACACGTACAAAATTTCAGCTCTGTATGTTTCGTGGGGGTAAGGGTTAAAAGTTGAAACCTCCAAAAAGCAGTGGCTGGTTATTAACTTAACTTGTACACAAAATTTCAGCCCTCTAGGTTTATTTGGGGAGATTTTGACCCGAACGAAACTGTTAAAAAACAAGAAAAATGATGTTCTTTTTGGTATAAAAATGGTGAGGGTAAGGGTTAAAAGTTGAGACCCCCAAAAGGCACCCCCTTGATACTAACTCAATCCGAATACAAAATTTCAGCCCTCTAGGTTTATTTGGGTGACCTGTACGAGTGGTACAAACTTCGAAAACGTCAAAAAAGCATGAAATTGTAGCTTAAAAATGAGGGGGGTGGGGGTAAAATATTAAAACCTCCAAAAAGCATAACCTAGGTATGAACTCTATCAACACACCAAATTTCAATCCTCTACGTTAATTCTGGGGGGCTGGGGGCCTGTTAGATCCAGCGAAAAACGTTTTCCACGTCTCTACTCCCTCCAAATCACTCTAGGAAGCTGAATTTTGGATATGTTGTAGATAATTGATCGAAACATTATTTAAAACCGGTTTGGAAAAGTTTTATTGTTTTGTTACCCCCCACCACGCCCTTAAAGGTCGGGTCGGAAAAAAAATTTGCCCAAAATTTGACCCCACTTTGATAGTATGAGGTGCCTCGAAAATGAGCCCCATTTACCAAATTTCATTTCTTAACTTCCATAGGGGGGCCCTACACAAATTAAAAGGTGGCGGGAATATATATATATATATATATATATATATATATATATATATATATATATATATATATATATATATATATATATAAATATATCAGACATCTTTTTTTTCTACATAATCGTGTTCTACGGGTCCGAAAACGGATAGCGCCCCTACTCTCGCCTCTCGCAGCTCTTATCGTATAGACTGTATAAGTTTAATTTTTCGGAGAAAATTCGACTAAAAAATTAAATGATGCAATAACTTATGTTCTTATGCAATGTATTGATTAAATGTTTAAAAGCCGTTAAAAAGTATTTTTATCAAAGAAAGTTATTATAGTAAAGGCTTAAGTTTCTTACTGTCTCTTGTTTTTAATTTATATTATGCATTTTAATGGCCATTTTTTTAAACACCGCATAAAAAAAAATCGCACAAAAAAAGACCGCATAAAAAAAGGTTCAGCTGTATTTTCGACTGTGAAAAACCAGACGGAGACAATAAAAAATTCACAGTGATTTATAGTCAAAATTTTTCGTAACTTTTGGGATAAAGTATAAGAAATTTAAATTATTACAGTTTATCATAGAAATAAGTAATTAATATACGACAATGTTATTAGCACACATTTATATTCATTTACTGTATGTGGAGTTGATTCCTCCTATCTCTCGAAGTTATCGACCTAAGCTAAGTTATTCAAATCGGTTTTACTGAAAGTTTTTAGCGAGTGTTACTATCTAGTTTTTTCAAAATAGAAAGAGACACATTACAGTGGAACTTTGAAAGAGACACAGATAAGATCTTTTCTTAAAGAAAGAAACACATTACAATAAACACATTACAATGGAACTTTGAAGTTTAATATTTCGTAAACATTATGCCGTATTTACACGTGTTTAGTAGCTAAAGCAGGTTACTTAATCAAGTTACTAAATTTAGTTACTTTTGTCATGTAGACAGTTGTATTTAGTGCAAGTGCAAGTAAGTAATCTGTTTAGTCAAGTAAATAAAAGTCTGTTCTATTTACTTGTGCAAGTAGCTTACCCCCACTTTATTTTTTTGAACTTGATGTTATTTGTACCGATTTGTACCAGTGTAAACACATTAGTTTAGTAAAGTGTTTAGTAGATTTCGAATATACAAATATAGGCGCGTAAATATTTATTTATTGCAAATATTTTTTGGGAATTTTTGTACTTATTGCATTATATAAATTACAAATATCAAAAAAGTCACTGAAGGTAACTTGATAAAAAATTGAAACTCGTCTGACAACCACTCTTCATCTAATAATAATAAAAAAAAATATAACAATTTTTTTTCATTTTTATGGGTTATATTTGGGACAAATCATATATAAATATAATAAAAGGTCGAACCAACAAGTCAGTTCAAACATAAATGTCACATTTTTTTCTAATTAAATCGCTTATTAATATATCTGATATATTTTTGTAGTGCACAACGAATTTATTGACAACTACATAATATGTACCATTTTTAATTTAGTTTTACTAGGTTATGTATTACTACTTCAACTAATATTATAGTATATTGTGCAATAAGTGCGGGAAATTGTCGATTGCCCACGAAAGCGAAGTTGAGCGCACGAACGTAGTGAGTCCGCTCATTCGCTTGAGTGGGGCAATCGACAATCCCGTACGAGTTGCACATACTATTTTTTATTACGAATTTCACATACTTTTTTCTACTATTATCACTATTTTCGACATTTTTATTACTTTTTAAAACAATATTTTTAAGTGTTCTTTTTTTCTAAATTAATTATCGTTTAAATTACTTTGTTGGTGGTTTCTATAGAAATAATTATGAAATATTTATTAAATGAAAAATTAAGAGGCGGCTTTGCGTGTTTTGATTAAATTTTGCGTGTTTTATTGTCAATTTGCGTGTGGAAAGTTACTTTGGAACTGTCACACTGTCGGAAGAGTACAGTGGGCAAACAGCTATTTTGCGTACAGAAATGTGTGCGCCAAGTTAGTACTTCTCCCGCATGAGTAATAAAAAATCAATTTACTAAATTGTGTGTAGACAGCCACTAAACAAAAAAATTATTCAATTTAGCTACTTGCTTTAGTTACCTGCTTTAGTTACTAAACCCGTGTAAATTCGGCCTAAGTTTAAAATTGAAAAGTGGTGAAAGGAACATCAACTTCATTTTAATAGAATTTCCTACACGATAAGGTTCGTAGAATTACTTCCCAAATTATCTGCGAAAAATTTAGCTTTATATTGTTACTAGCTGTACCCGCGACTTCGTTCGCACGACGCATTGTTATAAACTCAATGAAAAATATGTAAGTGTAATAATTATACAGAACTTGCATAGAAAAATAATTTTTGCGTAATGCATGCACATGTTCAAAATGGTTTTTCTATTTTTCCGTGGGAATGAGACATTTTCGCGGAGTAAAAAGTATCTTAGATGTTGATCCAGGTAATAGATTATCACCACACCAAATTTTATGAAAATCCGTTCAATACATAGTTTTTGCGTAATGTGTGTACATGCTCAGAATGGTTTTTCTATTTTCCCGTGGGAATGGGACATTTTCTTCATTAAAATCCGTCCAATAGTTTTTGCGTGATGCGTGAACAGACAGACAGACAAAAAATTTAAAAATCGCTGTTTTGATATCTACGTCGATAACTATTTACAGTACCAGTACAAATTTCAAAAAATATTCCATGTACAGAAATTATCTCGTTAGTCGTTACACTCATTACAGTTTTAATATTATGTATAGATAATGTGACTTTTTAATACCTACTTAAAATAAAATCTGTGAAGGCAACTAAAGATATACAAAATACAAAATTTTTTAAAATTACAATTATTTAATACTAGGTCATTGTTAAAGTGCATTGAGTACAATAAGGGCCGATACACACATGCGTTTTTTCATCGCTGCGTGCACGCTGCGGCACCGCACGACACCGCAAGTATGTGTGCATCACACAATTTAACTCAATGTACTTTATAACCGCTGCGGCGCCGCACCGTGCACGCAGCGTGCAAAAACCGTATGTGTGCATCACATTTTGCGGTGCCGCTGCGTGCACGCAGCGGTAAAAAAAACACATGTGTGCATCGGCACTAATAATCCAATTTTTTTCTAGTGATAAAAAAGATCAAACTGCCATCAGACTAGTTAATGATGAGGATGACCTTATGTAACCAATCAATAAAAACTTAGGCAAAATGATTACTGATTAACACATAAATATTATTAATTAATAAATATACATATGAATTCTCAAATTCAAAAAGTATTAACTATAGTTAAAATTGATATCCTCTTAAAATGTAAAAAGCATAACAAAGAGAATAAATTACGAAAAACAATCAATTACTGACTGACAACGATTCTTGAAAAAGCAATCTGAATCACTTTAATCGATTATGTCCATAGCTAAAAAACAACGGCAAGTTGTATAGTTAATGCAGAGGTTCCCAAAAGGTAGTCCGCGGACCCCTAGGGATCCGCAGGCGATTAATAACGGGTCCGTGAGATGTCATTATGATATTATATTCACACTGTGTCATATACACAAGTATATCATTAATTAATAAAAATTAAGGATTATATTATGTTTATACAAGTGTCATTAATTTTTGCGAGAATACAATTTTTAAAAAATTTTTTTGGGAATTAGGGGTTCCTGTCAAAAAAATGGTTGGATAAAGGGGTCCGTGGAAAAAAATTATTGGGAACCTTTGAGTTAATGAGCTATAAAAAAAAATCCGCCAAATACGCAGGGCCGAATTAACCCTGAGTCTGACCCTAGGCACCTTGAAACATGCCGCCCCTACCTTTTGTTTGAAAAGAAGGAAATCTTAATTTTTCCTACTTTTTTTTCAAACTTTCTCTTAAAAAAGAAGTGACGAGCAAAAAAAAGACGTCCATTACTAATTTCTCCACCCTGTTTTAAAAATTTACCGTTCCTAAAAATCTCCCGCCCCTAGGCCATGGCCTAGGTTGGCCTATTGGCTAAGCTGGCCCTGCAAATACGTGTTAAACACGCATTAAATAAAAATTTGATAGTCAGTGCAATGGCTAGAATTTTTCACAATTCTCGGAAACAAATATTTCTTGCTTTTATTTAATGTTAAAATTAGCCTGTAATTTATTAATATTAATATGATTATCTGAACCTTTTATTTTCTATATGAAAAACAAAAGCAAAACCAATAATAGTTTTTAAAAACGACACTGTCTACTAAAGTGCATAAGGTCCGAGACTGATTATTTTAAAATGGTCAAGTGCGGGTATACTATACCTGATGCGATAAGAGACATGGTGAATTGATAAGAACTTATTATTGTACCAAACTACAAAATTCTCATAACGAACTTTTTGCAAATATATACTTAATTAAATTCAAAAAGTGATTATGGTGTTTATGTAATTGTTGATAATTATTGGAATTGCTCCTAAATTTTATAATAAATAAAAAATACATATTTTAAATAGTTATAATTGATCTAAACGATAAAATTTTCCATTAATTAAAGAGAAAAATTAGATAAGCAATTACTGAACCTTAAAATAAACAATGATAATACTAAATTTTTTTTTGTTAAAAGAGAAGATAAATATTAAAATTAGTTTTAAAAAGAGCATCTGTCCATATTTTTTTTTAAATAACCGTTATTTAGCATTTAATAAATAAAGTACATATATTTATAAATTTAATTCCGAGTGTGAAGTTTGTTGCCAAAGGTCCTGTAAAGGCCCGAAAGCAACAATTTACACGAAGGATCAAAAGAAAGATTTTACTCCCGTGATGTATTATATATTATTTTTTGCAAATCCGGATACTTTAAGTAGTAAAATGGAAATGTTTTTTGGCTGGGATACAGATGATCATAAGTAAGTAAACCAGATAATAAGGTAATATTTGTTGTTATCTCTATGTGTACCTATTGAAATATAAAACATACCCATTATTCAAGGTTTTCCGGACAGCACAGAAAATTCTTTATTTTTCTTGGCAAGTTTCATTAACCCCTCTACTTTTTTCATCGCAGAAAATTAATATTTCTAATATAGGGTTTTCCAAAACAAGAATTTAGTTTTCTATTCTCATTTTATTAATAATATTAACAATTTTTATGAATTATATACGTATTATATAAATCAAAAATCAGTTTTACTTTTGTGCTAACCAGTACGGACACAAAATAACCATTTAACCCGTCCGTGTATACACTGCCGTACAGGACCGGACTTACCCCAAGTGCCGCCCGGAGTACCGTGAAAAAATGCCGTCCCTGTCTTTCCCTAAAATGAGAAAGAAATATCTATTTTTAATTTTTTCCCTTTTTCCCTTACAAAAACAAGTGACGAGCAAAAAAACGTCAGAAGTAACATTTTGGCGCCTCCAAAACCTGGTGCCCGTGGCATGTACCCCCGCTGCCTCCCCTAGATTCGGCCCTGCCACCGTACATTGTACGTGCGCGCAAATACGCTAAATATATGGTAAATACCGCAAATATATTGCCGCAGACGAATTTACCAAACCCATAGCCTTATCCACCTTATCTATACATAATAAAACACTACATCTATAAAGAAATTGTAATGGTGGTGTAAAAAATCATCGACTTTGATATCAAAACAATAATTTTTGAAATTATTTGTCTGCTTGTATGTCTGCCTTTATACATATTACGGTTTGTAAAAGTTTAAAAAAAAAATACGATTCATGTAATTGACCTTTTATACCAAGAATTGTATTTTCCCATAGTATATTGCAATTTTCCCATCGTTCCCCTAAATAAGATAAAGCCTTAATTTATATGTAGAAACATTTTATTTCATTTTTATAATATTATGAAAATTTTGAAAAATACATTTGTAAAAAAAATTAAATGATGTAATAACTTATGTTGTTATACAATGTATTGATTAAATGCTTAAAAGCCGTTAAAAAGTATTTTTATCAAAGAAAGTTATTATAGTAAATGTTTAAGTGTCTTACTGTCTCTTGATTTTGATTCATATTATGCATAATGGCCATTTTTTTAAACACCGCATAAAAAAAATCGCACAAAAAAGACCGCATAAAAAAAGGTTCAGCTGTACACACTTCAACACATTAAAATCCAGTTTTCAAAGTTTATCCATTTTCACAAAAAACACTTCTTTGAAAATAAAAAAATTAATTAATTAACTTACCCGTATCAACTATTGCTTTTGGAAGAGCTAACACTCCACTTCCAGCCATTTCACCAGCAACAAACACAGCCGCTTGAAAAACAGTAAGTCCATGTTTACGTTCAGATTGGATAAGTTTTTCATCTTCATTTTTCGATTGCGAAAAATTTGTATATCTCTAATAAGAACCTATTTATTAATAAACAAGACTACAATTATCTATAAAAAATAAAATAAAAATTCGCACCTTTGAATAAGTAAAATCTAAGAAGCCGTCTTCTGAGTCAATTCGTGAAGAATTACGAAAGTTATGTTGACTTGACTCAAACGTTTGATATGTTTTACTTTTATTATTCATATTCTTTATGAATTACGGATCATGGATGTATCGATCTGGCTCTGGCATGAACACATAGATCACTAATAAACAATCAATTTTGTATAAAAGAACTTAAATATTCTATTTACATATTTACTCTATTTACTAATAAATAATTATCAATAATAGAGGGGATTAGATAAGGATAATAAAAAAAATTCATGAGTAATTTGTACAATTCGTATTTCAAATGAAGAATTGGCGGCACAATTCAGACAATACAGTAACACCTCGCGTCTATCACGGATTTTATGTCCACGAGCCCAGAATTTCAATTATTCGCGAAGTATAGTCGTTTCACATTATTCCGGTCCAGTAATCCAGTGAACTAATCCAGTCCAGTACTGGACTGGATTATGTCGTTTACATTATTTCAGTCATTCAATCACATTACAAAAAACAACAATGCTTGTTCACTGCTCAACGTTTAATCCAGTACTGTATTGGCTGTTTACACTATTCCAATGGTGCTGGAATGGGCTAACTGGAATGAAAAGTAGTCCGTCAATCCAGTCACTGGACTGAATTGCTTACTGGAATGGGTACATTCCAGTGCCGGTCTACATTATTCCAGTGACATTCCAGCGCTGGTTTCGATCACTGGACTGGAATGCTACTGTA